>OX104060.1:27183576-27291817 GCA_944474145.2 Dicrocoelium dendriticum | reverse complement strand
GGACCGCAAAGTATGGGGAGGACCTGTGAGCCCAAGATGCTCCTGTCATGGGGCCTAGTTGAGCGCAATACAAAGTTGCGCTAGAGCTGACCAAAATGTGATCTATGCCCCGTCGGGGCCGGTCTCAAAAAGGTTGTCATCAGAAGCACAGATGTTGAAAAGACGTCTTATGTTATCCAGGCACATAAACTTTCGTACCTCCTGCTTGAAAGCCTGTGGATTGTAAATCTCCCGCAGCTGTGAAGGTAATTTGTTCCACATATTTACATAAGCGACAAGGAAGAAACGTGAACGTAGTTTCTTCCTCCCTGGCAGCGGGGCAATTGTGCAGTGCTTGTTTCGGAGGTTGAATTCGGATCCTCTTCTCAGTGTCAGGCTGGGGATATCACTGTGCACCGCTTGGTATATTAACTTATGTAAGAAGCACAGGTTTAAGATAATGCGCAGCAGCCACAGAGGCTGGAGTTTGAGATGGTTACACCTCTGTAGGTAACTAAGCGCTAGGCCTTGTGGGGCTACTATTTTGGTAAACCGCCGCTGAGCCTTTTCGAGAAATATGCGGTCTGATATCCGCAAATTACTGAAGATAAAGGGGCAATATTCCAGCTGCGGACGAACATGACTGCGGTAAAGCTCCAACCGTGCTTCAGCCGAGTTAATGTGGCGACCTATGTGGAAGACCATTCTGCGTGCTTTTGCTACCTGATACTGCACATTCTCTGAAAAGTTGAGGGTCATAGAGTAGCGAATACCTAGGTCAGTAGCTAACGTTTTTAATTGGATGGGCGTACCATTCAACGTAAACGCACCATCCGATATGGAGCATTTGTGGGTCAGAATACTAGATTTAACAGCAGAGAATGTCATTTGCCAATTTTGACACCACGACTCTAAGGTCTTCAGGTCTTCACGGATCTCTTGTAGTGCGGATACTTTAGCGCTTGGTGGGAAGACATATACCACCTTTATATCTTTGACAAAGAGGAATGGGCGACCATGGCGTAGGCGGCTACAGATGTCGTTCACATAAATCAAAAACAGGGTTGGTCCAAGCACGCTGCCTTGCACAACGCCGCTGGAAACTGTGACAGGTTTCTGCGGGTAATTGCTTACGGTGAACCCGCTTTGTGGGTAACAACCTCAAATAAGTTGACAATCACTGCTCTAATGTGCTCCATGTAGGCATAAGGATGAAGAGTCAAATGACAGACAGGTAAATGTGACACTATCCATGGAATTTTGAATTAAGTTACAGATTGCTCGACATGAACAACAAAACTTTACTCCACACACTGTAGAACAACCTATGGGAGTTCTAGCACTTACTTGATTGCTGACAAATAGCTATTGTACGTATCCTCGCGAGTACCGGCAGGAATAACGCTTGCACTGAAGCGGTATTACACTTTAAACATGGTGGTGCCTATAAGTACTGCCAGGACACGAATGATTAAGATTATTAAGCGGCGTCTTGTTCCAAATCGGTGAAACACCAGACAAGCTAGCAGCCCGAAGCAGTTCGATGTTCCCGATGAGAGTGGAAGGAAGAATAGTCACCGTATCATCAGAGTGTAAGCCACATTTGTCGAAGGAGTGCTATCATGATTGGGCGAAAGCCGGTCTGTGGTAAACAAAACGTAAACCGAGTTAGAGTGCCATGAATTGGTCTTTGTAAGCACAACCGTGCGGTTAAAGGAAACACAGCAGCAGCACACTAATTCCTACATTAGCTAAGAGAGGTTTTCCCGGAGACTATAGTCGGGGTAGCTCACGTCATCAAATGAGATAAACAGGAAGGAAACAACGTACGCACAATCAAGCAAGGGACTACAGTGACACCTACATAGTGTGGTTTGTGAGAACAGACCATGGCTAGCAACATGCGCGCTGAAACTACCATCTGTCTGAAATCAATGTTCACTGGGTATCCTCCTCCTTTTTTCGGAATGAAGACAGTCCTTCACATCTTGTCCCGATTTGGATACACAGGCGGCATCGTCGAACGCCTCCTCCGTATGGCATGGAGGATCCTATATGCAGCTTCAATTCTCTTCAAGGTGTCCTGACTTGATCTTAGGTCGGGAGACGCGATCATGCCGAGTTCGGTGAGCACTTCGTTTTGTTATCTTACATCATTAATATTTCTCTTATGCAAGTGCTATTAACATACATGTCAGATATCGTTCTTTCGCTTCTTGGTGTCATCAGAGGCACTGGCCGCCAAACGCCTTCCCACCCTTCCAACAATTAGACCTTCTCGTTTCTTCACCTCTTATGTCATCCATTAACGCACTAGGAATTCTGATTAGGCATTTACTTCTGTATTTTGCTCGCAGGATGGAACTCGCTTCCTGGAGGTGTAATCAGGGTATCTACGACTAAGTTTTAGGCGCCAATCAGACGCTGTTGGGTGGCAACACGTAACGTTTGTGTTTCGCTGTCTCTATCCATCTTCCCACCTTGACCATATTCCGTGCTTCTCTTCACTCCTTGCTATTATTCTTCATTTACATGACTTTTCCCCTTGATCTTCTTATATATTACTTCACGTGACCAACGCGGCAGCGACGGCTAATGCAGGAAACGTGGGCAATAATTGGGTAATAGGTGTGATTCGGGTTTTTCGTTTTAGATCCGCCAGGACCTCTGAGTACCTCAGCATTTCCTGGCCCAACGATCTGCTCAAGAAGGATTTTCCTATCGTTCCAGTCCCATTGGAACTTGAACTTATCTTGGTTATCGGAATAACATCATACTAGATCCGCGTGTTCTATCGCTATTACTCCTAATCTGTCTTTGTGCTAGTTAACATGGCACGCCTTTTACCTACAATTTCGGATACATGTATGATAACTGCGCTTGATGA
The DNA here is from genome assembly GCA_944474145.2 of Dicrocoelium dendriticum. Lineage (NCBI taxonomy): Eukaryota > Metazoa > Platyhelminthes > Trematoda > Plagiorchiida > Dicrocoeliidae > Dicrocoelium > Dicrocoelium dendriticum. The sequence goes on along the minus strand of OX104060.1, from coordinate 27,288,951 downwards.
ATTGGGTCTCAGAACTGCCTCAGATCGCAGCCTTGATTTCGGATCTCTAGTAGCGCAACACTGATTAGTTTTCTACTCCGGTTTTGCAGAGAGCATGAACAGTCTAAAGCAGTCGAACTGTAAGTATGCTTACAGCCTCTACCTTTTCGGTAGCGTGGTACGCGTGCATCTAAATACTTAATTAAATCTCGTCCTCAATTGGCCTAAGTTTTGACATCTGTATTTTACTAATGTTGTCTACCGTGAAGACAATGTAGTCTCTTCCAAACGCTCCACCAATTTAGTCATAGTGTAAGAATAGCACAGTTGTGTGTTACCTTGATTTCCAGCAGTCAACTATGGTTAGACGGGCAACCTTGAGAAATTGCGGTTTTACACTTCCCTCCGAGCGGACATTACAGCGACGTCGGAGAATGCGGACGCTTATGCTTTATGACGTCAGTGCCTCGAAGGTTGATGCATCCATTTGCACTGAGCCTATTACAGATTTAGATGCAGGTCAACGGTTCGCATCTGCGTAGGGGTGGGTGTCCTCGCTGTATACAGCCTACGCGCGACTGTTGGTGGTAGCGTGGCAGCGAAGCACCGCTACGGTGTACACCTGGCGAACTCTCTGAATATCGGTATTTGACACCCCACCACTGTCACCACGGATAGAGGACCCCAGTTTAATTCTGCCCTGTTGTGCGACCTTTATTGCATGCCCAGCTGTTCTGATCCACGTACTATAGCACATCATCCGGCTGATAACGGTTTAGTCGAACGTTTCCATCGGCTACTCAATGCCGCACTTACTTCGATGCAATAGAATATCCAGTGGTCGGGCTGGAGTCCACGTGATTTGCCTTGTGCTCGGATCAAGACTTTACTGGACATGGTTCGCAACCGCGTCCGCTGTCATCACCTAATTGGATTGCCTGTTTCAAGTGTGTTTGGCGCTTAGTTATCTGCGGTTTAATGAATGATTGTGACGCGGGGCAGTTAAAGTTGCAAGGAAGCTGTCTCGCTGATGCCGCCTTATTTTTGCACGATAGCCAGCTGTTTGTGACGGTATGTTGTTAACATAAGGTGTAGGCGCCTGGACCCTGAATGTTTGCTTAGGGCATTAAGATTTTTAGGTAAGTCGCCATTCTCCTCATCTTATTATTATTTGTTTCCTGGGTCATCATGGTTGTATGGCAGCGAAGCATCAGTTCAAATGGCTGATGTACTGCTGCTGCCGCTAGTATTCTTGGGACATAATCCGTTTGCACTAACCTGGGCAAATCTCTCACCTTCCCAACCACCTGCTGTCTCGAATTATGCAGTTTATTGATATCGGCTTCTGGCTTCATCCGTCCGCGTCTTTTTATAGCCCATCCAATACAGTACGCTATGTCCGATGACAATTGCCTTCTGATATCTGCGCTTAATTTCGCGCACCGTCTCGGACTAGTATTGACTAGTCCTTTAAATTGGTGACCCCGACTCGCACGCGCGAGTTCAACTTTTTTCCCTCGTTTGTATTTTTTGGTGGGTCCGCTCCTTTTACCCTATTATATACATATATGCATTTGTTTCCTGCGTGCTTTTAGTACTTTGATCGTGTTTTTGTTCATACTTTATCTTTATGACTTACATTTCGAGTGTGGCATCTGAGTCATTTCACACCGTAAACATGCTTACTTTGGCTGTTCCAAGTTTCATGGATCACAGCCCAGAGTTTTGGTTTACGATATTCGAGATGGAACTGGAAACTAAGGACATTACGGCGGACCGTCCGGGGTACAAGCTGCTCGTCCCAAGCCTTCCTTCTTCGGTTGTGACGCTGATTGAGGACATTCTACTTTGCCCATCGAAGGAGGCAAAGTATGAAAGGATAAAGCGAGCGATTTGAAAAGCGTTACTGCCCAGCGCACGAGCTCGATTTGAACAGCTTAATGGTCTCAAGCTTGGAGATCGCAAGCCGTCGGCGTTGCTCCGCGAACTTCAGCGCGTCGCTGGTCCCGTATTGAGCGAAGAAGGGATAAAGGAGCTATGGTTTGCACGTATCCCAGAGCCACTGCCGGTACTGCTGTCCATGTTTACAGATGCAAGACTGAAAAATTGGCTACCAAGGCAGACGCTGCGTTCGAACGGTTTCCGCAGCAGACGACCAGTAGCTCTGGTGACGGATTCTCACCGATGAAAACCGGATATCACACTTGCTCCCATTCATCAGGCCGATCTTACCCTAGAGACGAGGAAATTGAGCTGCTTCGTAGCAGGACAGCAGCAACGAAGATTTCGAAGCGCCGTGTGCCACGATCAAATGCTGACCACCTTTTGGCTACCGTTCATTGCGGCTCGTCTGTGACTGCACCGAGTGTGTCACGTTTAGCACGAATGCGCAACATTTTCTCTGCCCGTTCTCAGTCAGATAATACCGAACCCTTTGAAGTTGTAGGTTGGTATCACTGTCCATACGGTGAAAGGGCTAGTCGTAGTCCGGCTCCCTGCTTTAGGCACGACCCAGCTGCTGCGGGGAGAGAGAATAGCCCGCATACTAGCACGACAAGTGTACCCGTCAACAATCAAGCAAATCAATTTTTTTATGTTAATGATCGACGTTCTTCCATCACATTCCACATCGACACTACAGCGGAAGTCAGCGTCATCCTAGCGACCGCTAACGACAAGCACTCAGAGCCTACGTACAATTTGCATGCGGCCAACCGTTGTCCGATAGCTTCATTCGGTCAGCGCATGATGAACCTGGACTTTAATTTGCGCCTAGATTTTCCGTGGGTCTTCATGGTTGCGTCTGTACTCTTCACAATTATCGGTATCGACTTCCTCCGACATTTTGTGTTGCTTGTTGATGCTGCTCGCCACAGACTTTTAGACGACCGTATTAAACTAGGTGTCAAAGGCGTTCTTACGGAAGCCTCGATAATTAGTCCCGTTCCTTGAATCGCTTATGTACCATCAGATTATGCGAACCTAATGTCTGAATACCCGCGACTGGAACGACCAGTTGCAGAGCTTCCGCCAGTCACGACAGTGGTCGCTCATCACGTTGTCACGCGTAGTCAGCCTGTTAACGCACGACCAAAACGGCTTGCTCCTGACAAACCATATGCTGCACGAACTGAATTCGACCACGTGCTTCAGCTCGGTATCGTCAGACCGTCCAAAAGCCCATGGCGTGTCTCATCTGCACGTGTTCCCGAAGAAGGTCATGGGGGACTGGCGTCCTTGCGGCGACTATCGAACCTTGTATGCCGTTGCCACGCCTGATCTCTACCCGATCCCACACATCGTGGATCCTACCGCCAGTCTGGTGGGTAAAATTTTCTTCAACAAAATCGACTTGGTACGCGCATACAACCAACTTCCGGTAGCCGAAGCGGACATCGCTAAAACTGCCGTAACCAATCCATTTGGTTTGTTCGAGTTCCTGCGCATGCCATTTAGTCTAAAGATTGCCACGCAAACTTTTCAGCGCTTCATCGATCAAGTTTGTCGTGGCTTGGACTTCGCTTACGCTTATCTCCAAGACATTTTAAGCACGAGCTCTTCACAAGAAGAGCACAGGCGCCACGTACGAACACTGTTTGATCGGGGTGACGAGCAACGCAGAAAAGTGTTCGTTTGGTGTCGACTCAGTAAACTTCCTCGCCCATCGTATCTCGTCTGCTGGCGTCGTGCCACTGCAGGATATAATTCAAGCCATCATCGACTACCCCGAGCCTCATTCTATTGAACAGCTCAGGCGTTTTGCTGGGCTTGTCAACTTTTACCGACAGCTCATACCGAAATGCGCCTCGCAGAGGCAAACCCTTACGGACCTTCTCAGAGGGAAACTCAAGAAATTCGAATTTCTGCCGCAGCGCGCTCTGCTTTTAAGTCGCTGAAAGAGGCTATCGCCAACATAGCTGCTATAAAGCCTCACGATCCGGCCGCCCCACTGTCCCTCAGTACTGACGCCTCGGACGTGGCAGTCGGCGCTGTTTTGCAGCAACGAGTAGCCGACACGTGGCAGCCCTTTGTCTTTTTCTCCAAACGCCTACAATCTACCGAATCTCGCTCCAGCACGTTCGGTAGAGAACTACTAGCAGTGTATCTGGCGATAAGTTACCTTCGACACGTCTTAGAAGGCCGCTCCTTCGCCGGCTTCACCGACCACAAACCCCTGACTTACGTGCTCGGCTCGACTACCGACCGATACTCTCCTAGAGAGTCGTGCCACCTTGACTATATCGCTCAGTTTACGACCGATATACGGCATGTCTCAGGTGTGCACAACGCCGTCGCCGATGCACTTTCCCGCATCCAAGCTATCTTCGCTGACGCCGGCACTGCTATCGAGTTTACAGCCATGGCCACAGCGCAACTTAACGACCCTGACGTTGATCTACTAAGCAAGTCTCCCTCATTGAACATACGACCCGTTCCGCTGATATCATCAGACGGTACCATACTTTGCGATTTATCTCTGGGCACGCCGCGCCCAGTCGTCCCACGCGAGTTTCGGCAGACCATGTTCGACACGTTGCACGGCTTGTCTCATCCAGGCGTTCGTGCATCGGTTAAACTCATAACCGCACGATTCCTTTGGCGCAATGTTAATCGGGTCGTCCGTACTTGGGCAGCTGCTTGCCCTCCGTGTTAACGAGCGAAGGTGCCCAAGCACACGAGAAGCCCATTAGGCATGTTTCCGACGCCGGACGCACGTTTATCACGTGCACGTCGACCTCGTAGGTCTTCTGCCGCCTTCGAAAGGCTCTGTGTATCTAATGACCTGTGTCGATCAGTTCACTTGGTGGCCGGATGCATTTCTCATACTTAAATGCTCTTCAGGAAACAGTAGCGAAAGCTTCTCTGGAGCGCTGGGTAGCTCAATACGGCTGTCCCACCATCGTGACCACCGATCGAGGGTCACATTTTTCGTCAACCTTTGCCACGTTGCTTAAGAATTTAGGCTGTCGCCACGTTCAGACGACAGCGTATCATCCGGCCGCTCACGGCACGGTGGAGCGTATTCACCGCCAGTTGAAGGCAGCGCTACGTGCGCACGCACGTCCTTCATGGTCTGAAACGCTGCCCCTCGTTCTCCTAGGCATAAGAAACACGGTTAAAACCGATTTAGACGCCACACCAGCGCAGCTAGTCTACGGTTGCACGCTGCGGTTGCCCGGACAGCTGGTAGCACCAGCCTCATGTACTTCCACTTTTGACTAGGAAGTTACACTGGTCGATTGGCTCACTAGATGCGTGAGCTACGTTCACCCGCTCCTCGATCGGAGAAGACACCAGTCTACCTGCCCGAGAAGCTGTCTACGTGTTTTCACACGTCCTTCTTCGCGCAGACGGTGTTCAACAGCCTCTTCGGTCACCGTACATAGGACTTTTCAAAGAGCTGCGTCGTGCGAGTAAGGCGTACGCTATTGACCGCGGTGGTCGACACGAAGTCGTCACCATCGACCGTCTGAAACCCGCCTACTTCGTCTAGTAGTGCTTCGTGCGACGTCAAAACTCACCGCACCAAGTTTCAACATCCTATTTCAGTTCAACCAGACAACGATCACGGTCTACAAACCCGCCGTACCGACATCACCCGAATCTAGACCGCCGCCTCCCACGACCAACCGCCGTGGTCCGGAGGTGCGTCAGCCCATTGGTTTTTCAGCCTATGTACAGTGTAAATACCTTTAGCTTTTAGTTATAGTGTTTAGTTGCTCCACTTTTGGTCGATTAACGGTTTGAGAACAAACAAAGTATCAAAAACCGTCGAAAACCTTTTTCTAAACATAATACCCAAAACCCAAACTTTACAACCGCAGAGCAGTATTTTGTTCTTTTGGCGTTATATAAGTATGTTTTCTATTTTTCGTCTCCACATGCCCCAAGCCCTCCCCTTCGGTCGACTGGCCCACACAAGGAATTTATTCGAGGACGCCGACGGGAACACTGGTCGTTTCTCCGCGGGACGAGGGTAGCTGTTCCGTAAGACGACGGTCGTTTCTTCGTGGGAAGATGCTCGTTTCTCTGTGGGACGAGGGTCATTTTGGCGCGTGGTGGGATGCGGCGGACTAAGTGACTGCTCCCAAGCGCACCGTTTGGCAACAGCAGAGGTTGAGGTCCTGTCGGCCTTTTTTGGGCTAGTCACCTTTTCGTAGTCCGACAAGCCCGCTCCAACGGCTCACCCAAATGCACCCCGCCCTGCAACCAACAAATAACAAATCACAACCGGCACAGCGGACTCCGCTTTCCGGCTAAACCCATTTGACACCAACGCTCGCTCATCTTTACTCGGCACGATTTTGCCTTACGAACCTTGATTCAAAATTCATTTTCGAAGTCGAAGGCTTCCTATGTTCCGCCTTCTAGGGCGGGAGCTCTGTAACGCCCAAAAAGATAACTTATCTTTCATGTACAATGTAATTGGTGACCGATTGTACATTATGCTTTCTTTTTTTATTCGTCCTTACAACCGGCTCGACACTAGACCGCCTTGTAATTTCCCGCGCTCACGTGTTCAATCTTGTCTGGCTTCATCCGTCCGCGTCTTCTTATAGTCCATCGAATACGGTCAGCTGTGGCCGAGCAAGATTGCCTTCTGATCTCCGCGCTTAATTTCGCGCTCCGTCTCGGACTAGTATTGACTAGTCCTACAAGAGACAAAAGGTCACAGTACAAAGGCCGTTGAGGTCGGTACTTCGCCAACTCAAACATGGTCCCCAATCAAATATGTGCATCGTTCATGAGACCCCAGCCCGGCAGTCGGGAGAGACCAACTCAACGCCGAGTACGAGGTGAAGGTCTTCATTCCACCTTGACCAAGTAATCGATTGGCCTTCTCTTCCGTATGGACCCTGAGCTTGCATACAACGCAAGTAGCGGGAAAGGATGCGTTGTTCTGCGTAACGAGTGATCCAGCCATTGGAGCTTGTTGCGTGATATAATGGGGCTGAGCGGTTCAGATGCTCTCGGTAACAAATACACGACGCCAAATACGCTCATGGTTTACGCGGTGTTCCCACCTGGCAAGCGTTCTTCCTATAAAAGCCACATATGTCTGCTTAACAATACTGCGACTTGGCGGATGTGACTCCCCACTGAATAAAGTCGCTGCCCACAAGTACTTACTGGCAAGTCGACTAGACTCACATCTCAACTCTTCCCGACACATGCAAGAATATGTTACGCTCTGTCTACATGCACTGTTATATTGCACTTATAGTGTCTTGACCATTTCAACTATACACGATTGAACCCGAAGTATCGTCGTGATAAACAACTGCCTTTAAACCTTGATCATGCCTGATTTGGTGTGCCTCAAGGAATTTGAGAACAAACTATTTATTCATATGACCAATTTGCTAATGACATTGTTACAGTTACTTTAATGTACAGTTGCACATACCTGATCATGCCTCCATGGGCGTGCTTCGCATAGTCGAGAATAAATATTTATTTATTTATTTATAGATATGTGCAGATGTTTGTAGACAGCGATGGTCGTACATAACTAGCTGTTTTAAGTCTGGAGCTGAGTGTACAGTTTGCCAACCTTGGTGTTCAGAACAGCACTAAGCACTCCGTTATCCGTACTTCTCCAGTAACGAAGGAATTCGTTCAGTAGGTGATAGCATACATTTTTCACAAGATTAGCGCTACTATTTGTGGGCGCTTAGGTCGCAATCATAAACAGTCCCCGCATGTCTACGCGCGGCTTCGAAGCTTTGAAAGAGCCAGCTAATCTGACGGCCAACTGGCTGTTTATTTGGATCCAGTCAACCAGGGCAGTAAGCTCGATGTCCACACCTCTGAGATTACGACGACCAACAACTACTACAACGAGTAGAACAAGTTCCACGGCTACAGCAAAGACAACAACAACGACTACCAAGGCTACAACACCCGTAAAAACTACAACGCCTGCAGCTTTTTAGCGGACCTTTTGCGCACAGCTGTGGAGCGCCCGAAATTGTTGGTATGCTATTTCTCGCTCAAGTCTCCCATATCTTTGGCTGGGCACGCTGATCCGTCCTTCAGTCTTTGATGCTGTTGCAGGAGAAGCGGACATGTCTACTCGTCCATCGTGAGGTGTCAGCATCTGAGATAGGGAGGCTCACGATCATCTGTGGAGACCCTATCCTTATCCGAACGAGAACGCAGAGGGAGAGCCGGGCGGTCGGAAGATGGGTAGTTATTGCTCCCTGCAGTTTGGCACGTGTCCGACTGAAAGCTGATAATCGGGAAGGTACACTGCTGAAGCCCATGGTACAGTTAACGGCTGATGCCACAACATACAGTGCAGCCATCCGTCACACAAAGAGCATTTAACAGCTTTGGAACGAGATGTGACTCCCTTGCTGCATGACGCAGCACGGCAGTGGCTAATTTTGTACGGGAAATTGGCCTGCAGGGGCTAAATGGTTATGCTTTCATAACTGGCTATGAAAGCGCTGCATATGTGTCGCTTAGTGCCTGCGTACCTACAAGAAATAGTATTTGACAAGGTTTAATAGCAGTGAATCTCACGCTGTGTTAAATGCCGTTAACTCTAATGCTTCTAATTGGTTGTCGAGCCCCATGTTGGACGACAGTGCTGTCTACTGGCGTATGGTCTGTGATTACTATAAAAGCTGGGAGGAAGTGAAAATTGTTCGCAAATTCCAAGTTGCGACTGCCTTTAGAATTTTTCATAAAGCCTACGTTAACTACGAAGCAACATAAGAAGCAAAGTGGAGGGAAGGTCTCTGAGGGCTTTAAGTACCGGTATGTGCGATTTGGGTGTTTACATTCGAAAGGTAATGGGACACTGAGGATACGGTAAGTTATATATTGGAAAATTGCTCGTTTAGTTCACAGATTTCGTGATCGCGGCTGTCGTGCGCGGTCCTCATTCAGTTTGAGAGGGCAATTGTATGAGCGGTGCAAATTCAACTTGCAGCACACCCATAGTTTTCAACTTTGTCAGCCATGGCTGTAGCACAGCAATGGACTTTTGACTGCCGATCAAGAGTCCGCGGTGTGTTCGTTAACAGACACATTTAAGGGAAGCCGCAAAATGCGGACTCATTTGTGAAAGACTTATGGACAACGGATGACGAGGGCGAACCTGTGATACATGAGGCGGCGACACATGCGAAAACAGGCGGCGAGTTGCTTGAGGTGGTTCGTTTTTCGGAACAGCTTGGCGCGTTCCGGATGACTAGGAATGATGATCAAAAAGGGTCGGTTTATTTGCGCCCCCGTGTACAGAAGGCTTGGTGCAGCAATACTGTGAGGTGCTGTTGGCGGCCGCGACTCACCAAATCGAGTTCAAGTTCGCGTGGTACTGCAGCGATAGGAGGTGCCCGTGCGTTTTCCATCTTGAGTGAATCGCTGAGCCAAGAATTGTTGAAGCGCGCAGCTCTTAATGGATCTACAACAAGACACCAGTATCGCACCCAGGCCAACCAGTTACCGCCCACAGTTCATGCTCTAGCAGTCACCGCTGCGGCAGTCACGTGAATCAAGCAAATGATAGAAGAGAAATCGAAGGTACAGAATAAGGAAGCGCACTTTAATAAGAAAATAACCAATGCATGAAGAAAAGTAGGGAAAAGAAACTCGAAGTATGAAGATGCGTGTTAATCAAGAAATTGAAGGTTTCGGGTTACCACCCAAGAGCGTCAAGTTGCCCCTCAAACCCCTTAACCGTAGATTCCCTGATAACACTTTCCGGAAGCATGTTCCAGCACTCGACGACTCGGCGTGACAGCCGGCTTTCCGCCCTAATCCGACCGGACAGCGATCAGTCCAGCTTAAAGGAAGGACCGCGTAGAACCGACACCCTAGCGTGACTGGTTTGCCAAGATAAAGCTGGGGTAACCTTCTCAGTTAAGCTACGGCAGGTTAGGATTAGGCCTCCAGTAAGCTTTTGGTAATGCATTGAATGCATTCTCAAACGAAGTAGCCGCTCGGGGTACGTCCGTCCCCGTTATCCATCGATTAACCTAGTACCCACTCGTGAAATCCACTAGCTCCATTTTTCCCGGACGAGATAGGGCGGCCAAACCTGGAGGCAGTATTCCAAATGAGACTGAACGCAAGCCAAGAACAGTCTCATATAGGTGCCGCCCGTCAAGACTCCGAAAGATCCTCATATTAACCAAGATATGCGGAAACCTCTGTCTGCGGCCTTCTTCCAAGTGTCGCCGGATCATAAAGCCGAAGAGTGTACGATGCCTAGATCAAGCTGGCTGGATGCACGAGGAAGTTCGACTCCACCGACCAAGTACTTCGTTGAGGACAACCTCCACTAATTCGAAGAACGGAGCGTGATTTATGAACGGTAACCATAAAATAAACAAGTCACACCGCTTATCCAAGTCGCGCTGAATAGCTTCGGAACCCCAGGAGCAGCGACAATGTTTCACAGCTTCAAGTCATCACCAAGTAGCAGTGATGGTACCTCAAGCTCTGTGGGTAGACCATTCACGTAAATAGCGAATAGCAGCCGTGTAAGGAACGAAGGCCTGCGGCACGCCACCGAGAACAGACTGTCAAACGAAAGGCCCCGGCCTACCCGTACAAACTGTTCTCTGCCCTCCAAGAAGGCAGTCACCCATTGAATGGCGCTGTCCGATAATTCGTAGGAGCTCAGCATTTGCGCTGGCCTCAAATGAGGTCCCCTGTCAAATGCTTTCGAAAAAGCGACGAAATGCACGTCCAGTTCGTGACCGTTATCCACTGTCCGCCCAACTTTCGCTAGCCACCAGTAGATTTGTCAGCAACGAACATCCCTTCCGGAATCCTTGTTGTACATTGCTAAGAAGATTATATCTACCCAGAAGACGCTCCAATGAGTCCCGCACCAGTTGCTTGAGGAGGTTTATTACTACACTCCTCAGACTAACGGGCATGTATTTGCAGGCAGATTCCTGTCCTCATTTTTGAAGATGGGACTGATGACCTCTTCCTTCCTTTCAGAAGGCAATTCACAGCCGTCAAACAATTTATGAAACACTACAGCGAGTGGGCCACTTAGTTCCGCGGCCAACTCAAGCAACACTTTCGGGTGAATTAAATCAGGTCCAGAGGCTCCAGAAGGGTTTAGCACTTGTAACAGCCTACGAACTTCCGTCTTCGCTACAATAAATTCAGATAGTTCTGAACCCTCTGGGATCCTGTAAACCAGCTCAATGCCTGTCAAACAGGTTTCCCTAACAAACCCTGTCGAATATTACCCACTAAGTAAGCAGGACTTGTCATAGTCCATACGCGCATAGGTACCGTCATCGTGCATACATACTAAAATTGACATGTTCGAACGGCAGCGCTTTTGGACATAAACGAAGGATCATTTTGGATTTTCTGAAGCTTCGTCTGCTAACTCTTTCTCAATCTCCAGCAAAGCACTCCTCAATTGTTGCTCACACATAGTTCTAGCCTTACGGTACCTGTCATAAGCATCGGTGGTCGGAGCATCTCGGTAAGTCCGCCAACGTCTTGACCTCCTTGTCGGTAGGTGCCTGCCATTGGAATCTACCCAGGGCGGCTGTGCTCGTGCCTCCTTTCTCCTTGTGACGGGGATGAAGAGGGTAGAGACGTCAGCGAGCTAGGACTTAAAGTTATCTCAGGTAACCTGGACAGTAGCGTCGTCTGAGTTCCCACAATGGAAACCCGAAGCCTTGGCTCTCATGGATTGACAGTCGGTGCGCCATGTGTGCTATCGAGACTCAACAGTACTCTGGTAGCGTCTAGACAGCGTACAACTAAAGAGCAAACAAAAGTGGTCACTGGAACCCAGTGGAGGTCCGTAACTAACGTCACCAAAATATTGGATGACAGCAACTACAACGTCTACGATGGACAATATTTAGGCGTCCATGTACCTAGTGGGAGGTCAATGAACTGATGCAAATGTACTGGGAGCGTAAGCTCAAGCAGATAGGCGCCGAATGTGCCTAACGCTGTGTCGCAAGTATGATCTGCCCAGCATGCCTCTGGGAGCTGGAAGTAGCCCAGCACCAAATACTTGTTTGCGAACTGGGAGCGCAGGAATTCAAATATCTCTTCTGATACGCTCCTGGGGCTTCTCTACACAATTACAACTGTAACCTGAGCCGAGGATATGCTAGTAACAGCCGCTAGAGCGTCATCAGTTTTGTCTGCCTATTGAAATAAGCAAGCCCTCAAAACGCCACATTTACAGCTCACATAAATAGCGACGCACCTCCCTGCCGGCCAGCGGAGTGATAGCATTTAAATAGTGCGTTACCAGATAGATGTACTTCACCAACCGTGTTGTCCTGAGATAGCCGCGTTTCAGTGAATGCAAGAATATCGGGATGAGACTCATCTACAAGCTGGCCTAACTCGTACACCTTATTCTTTAGGCTGCACACATTACTTAGCACAATCTGAAGGTAGTTGTTAGGTCCAGACCTGGGCCGTGCGCTACCAGAATGGGTAGTGGTAGGGCGGAAAATAACCGCCGGCTGACCACCCGAGAACCCACTAACCGGAGACCTTGTTCACCGGCCGCTCGCGTGTTTTTGTGTTCCTTGCTTGCCTCTCTTATCTTCAGCCTATCGGTTAGCGAAAGCTCCGTCTGAACCCTAATATTTGTACCTTTCAGCTTAAAAGCAAACTGCATGAGGGCGTTGCGTTCTTCTGGAGTAGAGGGTACAACACTAAATAGACGCGGTCGAGGGTGTTGGTACATTAACTGAGACGTTTCCCAGTCTAATCAGCTTCCTGATAGTAACGCCTTTAAAACACGGCGGAAGAAGCTGCGTTACGCACCTTTTACACCATTGAAATTCGTCCAACATGCGATCAACAGGCAGGACAGCAGTGGATTCAGCCGCGTTGTTGCATATAACGCTACTATCGGTGAAAACATCACCACGACAGGGTGTATTAGCCCCACAGGTCTTTGCTTCGATACTTGGAGCAGGTGGCTTCAACACTGGCGATGGGACTCTGTCCCCTCTGATGACGTAGCAACGACAGCGTGCTTTTCGCTCCGTTTGGGATGTCTTACTTTTTCTGGTCATGTGTTCCACCGAAATTCTTTATGTCATATATGGTCTGCTTTTTCTTCTTGATAACGGGAGCAGGTTCCCGTTACGCCTTCGTTCTTTGTCGTCCTGTGGGAGGTAACGTGATGGAGAGCACGGTAAGGGAAAAGAGCACGTTCTCCAATGCACATTCCGGCAGGTGAAAATCTCCATTAGTACCGAGACGGACGGAAGTGTCGATTACGGATACATTGCCACCCGGTGCACTTTTCCAAACGCTGAGGACCAGAACCTCAAGCGTTTGAAACTGCTGTTCTCTGAAGCGGGGTGCTTCTTCCGGATTAATGGGAAATACCAACGGTTCCGGCATGCTATAAAATAGGCGTGTAAGTTCCCTGCAGGCCTGCTTTATAGCATACTTTTCCAGTTCCATTCGGACACCACGACTCCTCACGGTATCATAATCAGTCGAAAAGGATTTCTTATTTTATCCCTGTGTTGCTGCTGTGGCACGCATTCCCTGCAACATAAGGGGTAAAAGGCCTAAATCGTACGGTGAACGTTTTCTCAGTGAAACACATTCGGTTAACAAGAATATGTACAACAAGTCGTCGGATGAAATCCATACCTAACAGCTGGTACTTGGCTTGATGACTGCGTGTACTGGTATGGTGGTCTTTTTGTTAAGCGGAACGGTTGTGCTTCCAAGTTTCATCACGGTCTACTCGTAACAAACGTGCTACCATGCCAACATTATGTCCTCTCCTCCTCCAATATTTTTACACGTACGTGCTCATAGGTGAATAGCCAAAAGTTCTCGACCGCATATGCTGTCTCGAGTTTGAGTAGCCTGAAGGTTTTTGAAGACCAAAGACAAATGTTCACGTTGTTCGTGGATCAACTGCTGCTAAACGGCGCCAACGGCGGGTGTTGTAATGCATCAGTCCTAGAACGAGAGGTATTTAAAGTAGCGGTTAAACGTGGCTACGCGCGGTGACGGTGGATAACGCCTGCTTGATCTTATAGCTTGTCACCGTAGCTTCTGCTGATTGCTCAAATTTTCGAAACTTGACTTGCAGTAAATCTGGCAGAGGCTAAAGTGGCAGGGAACAATCTGGCATGAAAGGATTTTACTATTTGACCATCCGGTGGAAAGGAGGCAAACTTTTGTGGGTTTGAGGTATTGCGTAAGCCGCGATGGCCTGCGTAATTTCGGGAAGTGGCCTAATGCCATTGTATTCAGTTCGGTGACCGAGACAAAGGACATAGTATTGGTGGTAAATGCATTTGTCAAAGTTCACTGTCACGCCATACTGAGCGAAACGCTGGAGGATAAGACGATGATGTCACCTGTGTTCCTCATCGTTCTAACCGACGACGTGAATGTCGTCGATGTAGGCGAAGACAAAGTCCAGCCCTCCGTTGACTTGATCATTGAACCGCTGAAATGTATGGGCAGAGTTTCCCAATCCGAAGGGAATACGGACACATTCATGAAGACCGAACGGGTAGTAATGGAGGCGGTAGTTGCTTGAAACATCATGCATAGTGGGATTCGGGTATGTTGGTTGAACGGTGACACTTGAGCGCACGGCAGTAGCCATACGGTCTCCAATCGCTGCGCTTTATGGGCACCAACTGAGGTGCCGATGCCCAGCACCTTTTGGAAGAGCGGATGATCCCGAAGTTAAGTAGGTTTTCGAATACTCGCTTTCCTGCGTGTAGATTGTCTGGTGAAAGGCGTCTGCCTTCGCAGACAAGGATATGGTGACAGGTATTGTGCTTGGGCTCCAGACTGCAGTCATCTGCTATAAAAAGGGAGGGACACTGTTGAGCTATTGACGAGTAGCGTGACGCTTTAGGCAGAAGTAGTTGAAGCTTATTGGAACTGACCGTAGGGAGTTGGCCGGATAAAGTTAACGACGGGTTACCATCTGTTAAGTTGCCACTTCGCGGGTCTGCGACCAGGTCAAAATCGGTGGCGGTCTATAACAAGGATAGGCTTCCGTACAGCGGCTATTAGGAATATGAAGGTGAAATTACTTCGTAAACCAACCTTAAGTGTCAACTGATTTTGGCCATACGTCGCGATGTTACTTTGGTTACCTACCTGCAAGGTAACTCCGGCTGGTCGCAGAACACGTTTTCCCAATGATGGAGGTATAACGCTTACCTCGGCGTCAGTGTCAATCAATCAATCAACGACAGCAGTACATCAGGCATTTGGACGGATGGTTCGCTGCCCTACAACTATTATGACCTATGAAATGTGTCCTCCGCCGTTCCTGTTCCTGGCAAGCCCCACAGGTCAGTTTGCGTGGCTTTCCTGTTATTTTTCCCTCCATAGACTAGAACGCGACCGACTGCCTTTTCGCCGTTTGTCCACCGCCACCGTTATCCTCCTGTTTGCCTGTGACAGTGGTCCTCACTGGTAACTGATGCACATCTTTCCTCAGCCGCCATGAACTTTCGGTAGGTGGATAGTGATTCACTGTTTCTTTTCACTTCATACGTTCCGTTTGCTGCCCATATCTTTGCACCACATTTCACCGCCTACCCCGTCCGTTCGCAGCGTACACCAAGTGCAAGCGTATCCATGTGTCGGATTCCTTTCCAGTGCTTGATGTGTCCTTGTCTTCAGTGACCGTAGTCCCGTCTGCACCATGCGCCGACCGTGAAGTGCATGAAACTACCGTTCGGTAAGCATGCACGCATAAATACATGTATGTTGATATTCTCTACGGCTGCACACCATCACCATGCTCACCTGCTCCATCCACTTCCTTGACATCAAACAAGGGCACACACGTTAGACCTGCTTAGGGCTTACATCAAGGAAACGCGTAAACGGCTTCTTAAGGGCCCAGCATTTTTATTGTCCAAACATTGCGGGTAGGGTGCGTCCATATACACGCCCCCCAGAATGACGCGAAGTTAGAATTGATGTGCACCGCGATCACCTCGTCCTCCATTTCCGTATGGCATACGTATTCACCTTTCCAGCTACCTTTCGTGTGGCGAAACTAGGACTTAACTCCATGCCCATTTTAGCCTGTCACAGGTAGGTTGGCAACTTATGCAGCCACATGTACAAAAGCCAATAGTTCACCCCGTACTTATCTCCTACTATAGGGGTACCATGTCACGTCTAACCCTTTATCAAGTTCGCTCACGTCTACACCTATCGAAAGCACCTATAACCCATGACTCAGTGAGCCACTGTGCTTACGTGACACTTTGCATTCGTCCTCAGCATCCGCGTGAACAATTTGATTGGGATTGAGCGAAGATGCAGTGCTCAGTTTACGTACTGTTTTCCGCACCACCATCTTACACATGCAACCTCCTTCCATTGCCTTGGTGTGCTAGTGTACAGCCAGCCGAGTATGTACATTTGCAAAATGGTATCTATTATTTCAACGTCATACGTATAGCACAACAAGTTGGGTAAAAATTCCCTAACTCAGACATTAAAACAGGGGTGACAGTTACACAACTGCATAAGGCTACTTTACCGGTACACCACTTTCGATCCACAGCCTATCCCAAGCTTCATTCCTTTTTTCCACATGAAGGCCGACTAGCACATACTTTAGCATTACTTTGCATCTATTTACGGATTGCATTCAGTCCGATTTGGTTTGCGGCATCCCCCTAAGCATTTCGCCGCCCCGGTTTACCCAGCAGCCTGTCACAGTAAACCGGTGATTAGAACCCAAGCATGCGTGGCGTATAATGCACTCGTGCGCAGTTCCAAACACGCAACGCCAATGCGGTGTGAAATCCGAGGATAGCTGACACGGTGCGAGGTGAATGACAAAACCGTTTCCGTAAAAAGGGCAAGAACTATACATATATGAACACCATCGCGATGTTTTCGAGATAACATAACCATAAGCCCATTCGCTGGATCACGGTGGTTGCAAGGCTTTGTATATGCGAGCGTCATGCAAACGTATCAAGGACAACATGGCATACACACAGACCACAACAGCCAAGACCTAGAGATCCTTGTAGCCAGCTTCGACGAGGTATCGCTGCATAGACGTGCACCAACGTTACCAACATGGTTACGCAGCGCACGACAATCAGGCTAGCAATAAGACTGAACTTATAAAGTAATATGTATTTGCCCAGGCTTTCCGCTATGCCGATATACCTTTACCTGTAATGGCATATGAAGTAAGTTACAAAGCAAGCAACAAGGGCTTACTTGAAGCCTCCATTAAGTTATCCAAATTAGTTATTCCAAAGGATAAAAGTTCAACAATATCTCCGAAAGCACCGTATGCTACGTGGACGGTATCATACCATCGCCAAAATTGTCACATATTCGACCATTTATCCCCTTAAATCTACCTATTTTATGTATCGGTGACAAACAACCAACTACGGTGAAGAAAACATATGAACGCCACCTCCCCACAGCATAGATCCTCTAGTAACATATCTCTATGTGTATATACCCATTTACGTATATACATATTTATATTCCAACAGAATTACACATATAATTATGCTTATAAATAAATAAATAAATGATATATTGCTCGACATGCGAGACACATGCAGACTACGAGCCTGATCATGTGGTACAACAAAGTCGGGTAGTGGAGAGGGATATTCAGTGATCTATTGTGTTCACATAGGAGTGTTTCGGTGCTAAATCAATTAAAAATAGTAAAGGAGTAGGGGTAGTAGAAGTCGAGAGTAAGAATAAAAGTGGATATAAACTGTCAGTTTAATTGGAGTAATACGACCCACCATGAACCCGTCTCCCGGAGACCTGCCTCCACACTTCTCTTCCACATCTCATCTGGCCATGTGCTATTGTGACGTTATATGTATACAGTTATGTGGGGGCCTGTGGTATATATTAAGCTCTCCCCATCGTATAGCCATCTTTTATCTGATTTGTTTCCAGCACTGTGATTGTGGGGGCCTGGGTTCAATGAAAATCTCACCCCATCATACAGCTATCTTCTAGCTGATTCAATTCCAGCACTGTACTGTGGGGGCCTGTGTTGCATTTAGGCTCTCCCCATCGCACAGCCATCATTTGGCTGATTAGAATCAAACACTTGTAAAATGTGCCAGTGAGTTTGTGATAACTCATACTGCATGAGTGTGCTGCATTTTTCGGAAGCATTTATCCATAGCCTCGGGAGATCGGCCCAATCCTGGCCAACACTGGAAGGAGAGAAACAAGCAAATAAAAGTGGGTGGACGTACAGTAACGTGAAATGCCAGATTTTCGTCCGAATTTGTTCGATTCAGATTGTACAAGTTTCACTGGTAACTGATACCCTCAGGAATATACATGTTTTTTTACAGAAAAGTAGAAGAATTTTCAGAGGAAATAGTAAGATAGCTCCAGCAGTTGTCGGAGATCAAAATGGGAAAATTGGTGATGCGAAATAATTTTGTACGTTACTGAGAAATGTTGTATGTACGCATGGTATTTTTCAGGGAGGGAGAGAAAACTGTACGCAAAGTAAAGTAAGTTAACTGTCGTTCCAACTGTTCAGCTGTGTGCGGTAAGAGGAGAAGCTGATTTCGTTGAGGAGATTTGTTCAGAGTGAATGTAAGCGTGGAAGATCATGGTAGGTTTTCGGAAGGTGTTATCAAATGGATCCAGTCCAAAAGCAGAAGGATTAAATCAACATTGATTTCGCTGAGCACGTAACGCAGCAGCTCGTACCTAAGAGAGGGGTCGAGGGAAAAAGATAAGTAGAAAATAATTAGCGTTGCAGAACAAATGCGAAACAATTTGCTCAAGAGGAACTCTAGGGCACATTTCCGTCTTGGTGATTGTGAACTTCATTGTTGAAAAGGATATTTTTGCCTTTAGAAAACACGTTATTGCTACTGATAAATTTGGGGAGGAGAGTAAGATCGGGCAACAGGAGAATGAAAAGATCCCCTGATATTGATACTATATCCATCTTGCCCCTATTTCGTACGGGTTTTCCTTGGCAAGGTATGTTGCAATATACCGACCGCTGTTTCGACGTTTAGAAAGGAATGTATAACGTATCGGAACTTGATCCCTGACTGGATTGCACGTATCTCAGATGGAAGCCTGTTCCACAATATGGAGTATCGATTTAGGAAAAAGTTGTCAGACAGTTTCGTTCGTGATCTTTTCACTTTTACTTTTTTGTGATTGTTATTTCAGGTGCGAAAATTTGATAATTCTGCTCGTTGTACCGATGGGCGTGAAGAATGTATTTTTTGGGTAATTTAATCAAAGAAGATGAAAAGGTTAAGGTTCATTCTTCGCAGCCACAGTGGATCAAGTTTTAAGGCAAGGCAACAATCCATGTAAGATAGGGTGGTGGAATAGCCTGGAAGACGCTTAATAAATGATCGTTGAACACGTTCCAATGCCATACGATCACTCACTCTAGAGTTACAGTAGGTGATGGAGCCATATTCAAGCAGCGGGCGCGCTTTTATTCTATACATGGTGTTAATGGATTCTTTTAAGTTAACTGTTTTGAGAAAACGCCCAATGCTTCGGCGGGCTTGAGCTGCGGTGTGTCCTGAGTGTTCGGAAAAGTCAAGGGTGCTCGAGTAGTGGATCCCTAGGTCACGGATAGTGTGGCAGTGAGACAATGGTTTACCATCTATAGTTAACGAACCTGGTGTGATGTCACGTCTGTAGGATACCACGTGACATTTATCAGTAGAGAATGTCATCATCCATTTGGAACTCTATGAGTCCAGTATACGTAAGTCATGCTGGATTTCGCTAAGCGTATCACTAACCTCAATTGGATTAAAGTGTAAACAATTTTGATGTCATCGGCAAACAGGAAAGGTTTGCCGGAGGCAAAGACATCAAAAATATCATTTATGTAAAGTAGGAATAAAAAGGGTCCCAGAACTTTACCTTGTGACTAGCTGGTGACAGGCTTTGGAGTGCTTGTTTCGTGCTCGATCTGAACAACCTGGGTTCTATTAGTTACGTAAGAATTAAACCATGAAAGCAGAGGGTTGCCTGTGCCATATGCAGTTAGTTTGGATAAGAGGTGGTTATGACGGACACGAGCAAATGCTTTGTGCATATCGAGGTAGATGACTATCGCTGATGAACCGTCATCGAGCGAAGTAGTCAGGAGAATGAAAAAGTCTATCGGACATGTTATGCAGGATTGCGTGCTTAGGAAGCCGTGTTGTGAGGTGTTGATAAGATTTCGAGACATCATGAAGTCCACGGTTTTGGACTTTATGTGACCCTCCATCATTTTAGAGAGGATAGAAGTATGGCTTATTGGGCGGTAGTTGATCATTTCATGCACAGAGCCTGACTGGTAGCGGGGAATGAATACCGCCGTCTTCCACTGTGATGGCACGGTACCGGTGTTCATGGATAGAGAAAAAAGATACAAAAGTAGTACAGGGAAGTCAGATCCACCGTATTTTATAAGCGTTGGTGGTACTTGGCCAGGTCCGGCATACCATGATAACTTCGTAGAGGTGATAAGTCGATTTATATCACAAAGTTCAAAATCAACTTTGCAGATCTTGTCATCAGTAAGCAGATGGATAATGTGCGAGGGAGCCGCAGCGGCGATGTTAAAAGTAGAACAAAAGTAATTACTAAAATCCCTGCTTATTTTAGCTGGATTGTCAGTTATTTGGTTACCAGAAATCAGGATGGATTGCGTTTCCGGATTCTGGTTTCTATATTTCATCAGCTTAGTGAGTTCTAGGTTTTTATTCATGCTATTTAGCGCCCGTCTTCCTACGTCCATAAGGCTGATATGCCGAAGTCTGTCAAGTTGAGCAAGGAATTATTGTTGTAGCAATACTAGGGAGAAGTCATTTGTTTTCAAGTAGTAATTTCGGAGTCGTGTAAGTTTGCGTGAAAAATTATCGGGGGTGGACTCTAATTTTATTTTTCTGGAATGACGGCAATAATTCAGTGGTATTAGAGCATCTAGACACATCTCAATGTCCTTGTAGAACTCATCGGCTGCCACTTGTGGATCATTGGTTAGGATGAAATTTTCCTAGTGCAAGGATCTCAGAAGGGCGGAAAGCGATTCCATGTGTAACATATTGTACGGTCGGTAGAGGATGGCAGGTTTAGTCGGGGTAGGATCAGAAAATGGCTTATCGAAGGTGAGTTGGACCATCTTGTGATCGCTTCAAGGGAAATTGTCTAGAACAACAGCAGAAACGTTGAATAGGCCTAGTGTAAGGAATAAATCGAGAGTGTGATTTCCCCTGGTGGGTGAATGGACATGTTGTGTCCATCCATATATATGTAAAGAAGACATCAGTCTCGAATATTTAGTAGGTGCGGCGCACGATCTCCAGTCAATATCAGGCATATTGTAATCTCCTCCTAATACTTTACATTTAACTGGTAATTCTGCTAAGTAGCAAAACAAGCGTTCCAATGTTCGTAAGTCATCCGTACTGGGATTGGGAGGGGAGTAAATGCAACCCAAACCATCGTGATTCTACCTAGAGTAACATGTGCAATTATGCTGTCAATATCGCTGTCATGAAGGGAAGCGCACAGCAGTGATGCTTTGAAGTTATTTGATACATAAATGATGCAACCGCCACCAGGTGCTGAGGTTCGACACGCGAGAAAACCATGCTATTGATCAATGTGATAGCAAGACTGCGGAGTTTCGCTTGTGAACCATGTCTCTGTAGCTGGGATAAAGTCAGGTTGAAAGAGAGACACCATGGAGCGAAGAGTGGGCATCTTATTTCGAAGTGAGCAAGCATTGAAGAGAAGCGATTTAGTAGATTGTGACTGGATAGGTAGACACGCTAACTGGTTTACTAAGTTGGGGTAAATATCTGACGAAGTGTCATCATAAGTTGAGGTGGATGGAGTAGGGTAATTTTGAGCTGGAATGGAAATGGATGATGATGCAGGAATAACTACCAAATTTAAGTCTGAATACTTCTGAGAAAGTTCAGAAAAAGGTTAAAGGCTTGTTGGGGAGGAATGACACTGAGTTTCCTCCCCAGGTCTACAAAAAAGGACTGCTCATTCAGTCTATTAGGGATATAAGTAGGATTGCCATTGCGGAAAGGGTCAATAGGTAAACATGGTGCACCAAGAATGGATGCAGCGGACGTTTTCGGGTGGACTGAAACATAGGATAGAGCAAGTAACCTACTGAAGTAAATGTTTGATAAGTAAGGAACTGTTCGAATGGCACTTAGCTTACTAACAAGCGATTCCGACGTGGGCTGGTCGACAGAGGTAAATCTGACTGGTGCTGGGTAGGCCTGTATCCTCTTGGGCACTCTAATAGCATTAAACATACGAGATTTCACATTAGCCGCTTTACCTAAAGTTGTAACGACGTCAATAAGATCAGTAGAGTCAGGAATAGTGAAAGCAAGGAGACTGTAAACTAATGGTTTCTTTGGCCTTGTGGGACAGGCGGCAAGTTTATTAGGCGATGGGGTTTGAACTGGTTTAACCACGAGAACTGCAGGTGTGGCTGTAAGTTTGTGGGAAATAGGATGATCCTGAGTATCAGCCGAGTCAAGATTTTGGTTGGTAGGATCAGAAGAATCCTCGTTCAGTGAAGATGGATTGCTAGATACCGGGTTTTTGTCTCCAGCCAGCGGCTCGTTTGTTTGCTGCGTATCAATTGCTCTAAGTCTTTCGCCATCAAGGAAAGCAGTCAGGTCTCTGGTCACAATGCTGGTCAAGTCTAAATCGACAAGGGAGTTAGTGATCTGTGGCTGCTGTATATAACTGTCCCCTGGATGCGATGTCGCAGCTTGATAGCGACGGTGGTGCTTTGTTTTAAAAAGCATAGGCTCTAAGTTATCCGCTGCACGTAGCGTTGTTAGTGGAGAGTCGAGGGGGCATATTATACTTATGGACTGGCCATGGGTGTCGTCGTGTGTAGGTAATCTTAATGTTGGGGTGTCAGTTTGCCAGTTGGGAACGAGACTGGCAACGGTTGTAGATGTGACCTCATTTGAGGGTAACGAGTCGCGTCGAGAGATAAGCTCAGAATCTCCATGAAGGAGTAATTTTTGTAAAGGTGTGCTGTCAGCGAATACTCTCAGGGTCTTAAAGGTAGTGTTGGCAGCAATTAGATCACGTCTGCTTATAAACTCACTAGCGGTTAAAGCGCTATTAAATTTGAATAGGATTGGACACGGGTAGCGCTGGAATTTCTTTGTGAGTCTTATGCAAGTGCATTCCGTGCCAACCATGTTAGCAGCTTTAAGTGATATATCTCGCAAGGCTGCAGGCGGAATATTATCCTGGACATTAAAAACAACTGCATTTCTAGAACGACGCATCCTATAGACTACTTCTGCTGCAATGGAATCGATAAGAGAACCTGCGCGTAACATATGCTCTACTTTGGTACTCAACCTCTTTTACAGTAGGGCAGTTATAGGTTCCAGTTCACGGAGGACAGTCAGAGAACTATCTATCGACAACATTTTCACTTTAAGCTGGGTGATTTCATCTTGGATGTTTGGCAAGTTAATAGGTTGAAACGGCAGAGCAGCTGGGCATAACTTTCCCTCTGCTGAATTATAAGGTCTCGCAGTTTTAGAAGTTGTCGGTGCTTTGCGAGTATTAACAGTCACTTTACGCTTTCGCAATCGACACTTGATGGCAGGTATACTAACAGAACATGAGGCTTTAGTTTCATCATTGCTTACAGATTGGTTATAAGCTGGGTGATTCGCGAGCTTTTTAATGCATTTCTCTCCATTCATTGTACTAATGGTGGAGCTTCTCGTTTTAACGTTGCTAACGAGCATCTTGTGATTAGCCGCTGGAGTTCATGGCTTGTAATCTCAGTTAAGGTAAACCGGTTATTAAACTGGACTAAAATGGTTACTGTGTCAAAATGTCGATACAAACCAACCAGGTCGGTAATCACAAAGTGCATCAAGGCGTTATTTGTTAGTCAGTCGTCCTGTGCACACGTCCACTCTGAGTTCAACTCTGTGCCGTGTCCCGACGCGTCAATCGGTCGGTGTTGGTGGGCGCACACGTACAGTTCAATCCGACAAAGGGTGCGGGGATTGACCGGTAGGATAGGTCCGCACGGATGTTTGACTTTGGTGATAGTCCACGGGTTCGCTATGTCGTTTGGCAAAAGCAGGGAGAAGATGCAAGTGTTGGTAGCCGCTTTATAAATCTACCGATTTGGCTGGAATCGGTTTTGATGGATGGGCCTTGTGATATGCTTTCCAGTGATTATTCGAACCGCGATAGAAGTAACAAAAGTGTTTCTTTTGTCCACTTCCATTTACACCTGATCGCAGCAGAAATTGGGAATCAGCAGTAGGCGATTATCCGTTAGGAATACAGTCCAGGAAATTTGCGCACTGTGTACGCCCGATCAACCCGGATCGAATGAGTGTACTCGGGTGAATATGCGATAAGAACTGGATTCAAGAACGACGAAAAGGTAGGAGCAGCGAATTCCGACCGGCTGCAACGCAAATGATATACATATATACATAAATAATTATGTCCGCACAGTTAACTGTATACATTTATAAATATTTGAATTAAATATTTCGGTGAACATAAGTCTTTATATATGGTTACTGGCATTCGGTTTCGGATTTTCCTGTCACTGTGGTACGCCACAGGGCGCCTGCGCCTACAGAGGGACCATGGGTGGCTTACGCTGCACCACCCACAGCTCCAACCACACACCCATATCCAGTGTAAACCAGAAGGAATAAGACCGGGAGGCATGCGGATGGGAGCCACGTTACATCAACGGAGCCGGCCCACACTCCTTCATAGGCAAACACAAGCACGCTGTATTTGGGGAATCAACCGCACACAAGGTGGTGGCTGGGCCGTAGTTCGCTCCATACTGAGTACATGGAACCACTCTTCGAGCTTAACACGGTTACAAGGACCGTGCACCCAATCCCCTCCAGATACGACCAACTGTCTCCTGGAACCAGTACGGACGAGGTAGTGGGTAATAGACAGGTAGGTACATTGTCAACATGCACATCAAGCGCAGCCACACCGGGGATATCAAACGACAGCCAAATACTTGAGAGAGAGGGAAAGCAAATAACTAGATTGATGCATACGGAAACGGTGACATAAACATTAAGTTAATGAGCATAGGTAATAAGTTGTTTAAAAACGAATAATAGATAAGTTCGCGAGGTCAGAAAGTATACTTGACGGAATATCTCGAACACAAAAATGCTATGGAAATCGACTACAATTGGTTTGAGCAAAGTGTGCAAGTTAATGGAATAGAACACAGTTAGACGTTTATATGAGAAAGAAAAGCATTTAGGCAAAATTGAAAACCCACCAACTGAAATAAAGAGACTTAGCATGCAAGCTCGCGGTTAGTAAATCGAATTCAGCGTGCCTACAAACGCTGCGCCGGTGCTGTCTACCTTCTCTGCAGGATCCGTCGTCGCTTCTGTAGTGGTCCCGAGTGGCCTCGCCCATGGCTCACTCGGAAAGGGTGACATATATCTTAAAGGGATGAGCATCTGAAGTAAGTTGTTTACAGAAGGATGCGAGATACTTTCAAGAGGTCAGAAGGCAAACTTTACGGAAATGCCACGAACACAAAAATGAGTTTGGTAATGACTAGAGTTGGCTTAAGTGACGTGTGCAAGTTTATAAAAGAAAGTACGGGTAGACAATTATATGAGACAGCAAAGCATTGGAACAAAATTGAAAACCCGACACCTGAAATAAACAGCCTTAGCATGCAAGCAAACGGTGACATAAATCTTAAATTAGTGAGTATTTGAAATTAGTTGTTTACAAAAAATACGTTTACAAAAGAATACGAGGTAAGTTCAAGAGGGCAGGAGGTTCATTTTACGGAAATGCTACAAACACGAAAATGTTATCGAAATAACTACAAGTGGCTTAAGCGACGTATGCAAGTGTATGGAAGAGAGTATAACTAGGCATTTATATGGGAAAGGAAAGCATTAGGGCAAAATTGAAAACACCACCACCTGAAATAAAGAGACTTAGCATGCAAGCACGCGGTTAGTAAATCGAATGCAGCGTATCTACAAACGCTGCGCCCGTTCCGTCTACGTTCTCTGCAGAACCCGTCGGCACTTCGGTAGTAGTCCCGAATGGCGGCGCTCATGGCTTACTAGGCCTGCCTGACTCAAGCCCTCGCGACCGCATGTGCTACTGCACCATGCACTCGATGTCGATGAACTACAATCCATCGGTGCTTGCCGCTTCCGGAACTTGCTGCTTCTTCCCTGCATGCATGAGGTCTTTCTCCCGCACTTCAGCAACTGCCTTCGTGATGAGATCGCGCCATACGCGCCGATCAACCGCTTTCGATTCCCATGACCTGCAAGCAAGATAAGAACGTGAGAGGCTCACTTTAATCATGTCCTGGTAACGTAACTTTGGTTTCCCCACGTGCCGCTTCCGAATACTCAGCTGACCGTATAAGAGTTGTTTCGGTATCCGGGTCTAAGCCATGCGCCACACATGACCGAGCCATCTCAGGTGTCTCAGTAAAAGTATGCAGTCCACTGCATACATCCCACTTCGGCGCAACACTTCCGTGTCTGCAACTCTGGCGCCCCAACCGATGCGCAAAATTCGTCGCAGACACTGCTGATGGAACCGCTCGAGATATCGCTCATCCCGCCGGTACATCGTCCACGTTTCACTTCCGTATAGAAGAACGGACAGTACCATGACTTTATACACCATCAGCTTCGTGCCAATGCTAAGCTGATGGTTGTTCCACACTCGGTACTCAAGTTTCCCGAATGTCGCTGCTGCTTTCGACTCGCGGATAAGCAGCTCAACGTGTAGCTACTCAGCAGTCGATATCACACTCCCAAGGTAGCTGAAGCGGGAGGTGGTTATCAATACTTCAGCACCAATGCTGATTCGCGGCAATATTGAAGATTGCACCTCCGGTGAAGGCTGAAAGAGACTGACAGTTTTGCTTGTGTTGATGGTGAGCCCGAAGTTGGCCGCTGTCGAAGCCAGAGCACTAGTCTTGTGCTGCAACTCATCCGCGCTGTGCGAAAACAACGCACAGTCGTCAGCAAACAGCAACATACGGCTAGGTGTCTCACAGACTAGAGTTCTCGCACCGAAACGACGGATGTTCAGCAACCCGCCATCAATACGGTCCTCCACGCGAACACCGTAAGCACATGCGGCATCAAAAGCGCAAGACATCATTGCATGAAGATATATATTAAACCAGGGCAGGAGCTAAGACACAGCCTTGCTTCACACCAGAGACAACTGCAAAGTCATCCGAGGTCTCTTCACTCAGCTGCACCCTCGCTCGCATACCCCTGTGCAGACATTCAATTAAACTTGCAAACTTACGCGGGCAACCAAACTTACCCAACACCAGCCACAATGCCTCGCGGTTCACCGTATCAAATGCTTTGGTGAAATCAACAAAAGCAAGCACAATGGCTGGTGTCGTCCTCTGCACTTCTCTTGCAACTGACGAGCCGCAAACACCATATCTATAGTGATGCGACCCGAACGGAATCCCTATTGCTCTTCCGCCCCGTTGGGTTCCACAACCTGACTGACGAGGCGGTTGAGCAGGATTCGGGCAATCACCTTGCCCACACAACTCAGCAAGTTGATGCCACGATAATTTGTGCAACATTGCTTGCTACCTTTGCCTTTGTACAGTGGTGGCACAAGGGCATTCTTCAGCTCAGGAGGCACCTCCTCCTCAATCCATACACGTTGCACCACGTGGTGCAGCGCAGTCAACAACGCGGGTCCACCGTGATTCAATACTTCAGGCGGGATCCCGTCGGCTCCGACACACTTGCCGTTTGCAGCTGAGCAAGTGCTCTCTGCGTCTCATCCAGTCTCGGCGTATCCGCCAGACTCGCCTTCACATCGTGCTGCTTTAGGCCGTTCAATGTAGGCCAATCGATCTCTGAACGGTTGTTCAAGAGACAGTCAAAGTGTTTCCGCCAAATCTGCATTAAGTCTGCAGTCTGCGTGCAGGTAGAGCCTGAACTACCATCGATCAGTGTCCTCAGAGGCTCCAATCTCGGTCCATACACCGCCTTCAAGGAGTCAAAGAATTCCTTGTGTTGGCGGCGTTCGGCGTATCATTCCATCTGCTTCGCCTTCTCCGTCCACCATGCATTTTTTATGCGACGGAGCTCTCGGGTCAGTCGCCGTCGAAGTTTGCGAAACAGACTCCTCTTCTCCAAGTCACTGGGATCTGCAACATGTGCAGCAAATGCTGCATTCTTCTCACACGCCAATGCACCGATCGTCGCACTGTTCTCATCAAACCCATCAGGCCGCATACCGTTTGCGCGCCTGATGGTCTCCTCGGCAGCAGCTGTCACCTGGACTCGAATGTGGTGCCACAGGTCGCCCACTGTGGCTATGCTTTCCACATCACCACACAGGCGTGCAGCCATCGCCTTCTCCAGCTCAGTACGTTTCGCCACAGTACCAAGGAAGTGAATGTTTAATTTACGCCGAATCACGGCGGGAGTGCAAAACATAGATTTACGAAAATATATGTACAGTTTGGTCCGCACCAACTTGTGATCAGTGCTACACTCAGCTCCATGCAGTACACGTGCCATGCGCACTTCACGCAGATCACGCTGACGTACGATGACATAGTCGAGCAGGTGAGCGTGACCACTCGGTGGGTGCGTCCAAGTTGCTATATCATTCGCACTCAATGCAAACCGAGTGTTCGTGATCGTCAGGCCGTGAGTGGCACACAGTGAGAGCAGCCTGTCACCGTTCGCTGAACCAATGCCATGCGAACCGATAACATCTGTCCACAAGGACGCATCACGTCCAACGCGTGTGTTGTAATCACCCAGCAGAAATAGTCGGTCGCTCCTCGGCACAGACCGTATCACAGAGGATAGATCAGTGTAGAACTGATCCCGCGTGCCATCAGGATAACACATGGTCGGACCGTACGTGCTTATAAAAGTAGCAAACTTACCTCTTCCGAGTCCTAGGCGAACGGTCATCAGTCGCGCGCTGATGCCTGTTGGTTCATTCACGAGCTGGCCATAGAGTCGATCGAATATTGCAAATCCGACCCATGTTCACGTGGTGCTGAGGCGGTGTTGCCCACCCAGTAGAATGTGTAGCCAGCACCTTCTTCATGCAACCGTACCTTGCTCAGTGAGCCGGGTTTCACTGGTCGCCGCAATATCGATGTTGTAGCGCGCCAGCTCCATCGCGACGAGTGAAGTGCGTCGCTCCGGGCGCTCGCTGGAGTTCCGGTCCAGTAGTGTGCGCACGTTCCAGCATCTGATGCTGTGTGCTTTACGCGCAGGCATATGATTGCATTGGTGGGCAATCGCACGCGAGGTGGTCGTTTTGCTTCGGTGGTTTGCTTGAGGGACTCCGCCCTGAGCCTTTGGCTCAACAGCCTGACCCACAAGGCCGTGGGGAGCAGATCCAGCTCGGGAATGTGATGGCAGAGACAGATGGGGATCTGCTTGACGGCAGTCACACGCGGCCTTTGAGGTACTGGAAAAATTATCATATGTTTTGCGACCGTAGTAGGATAGGCACCTGCGACCACCGCCAGACGCAGGTGGGTTTTGGCGGGGCTGCACCAATTTGACCAGGGGCTGCCTGGCTTGTAGCGGGCAGTAGCAACCCATTGAACACCCGGAGGTGTCCTCCCACCGTCAAAGACTGCGTGGCACCCGTGCTCTACGCCAATCTAGCTGAGCTTATAACCCGTAGGCCTGTTGTCTCCCATGGCTAGATTTTACGGGAAGTGGACCATCGACCACTTCCTAACCTCCGAAGCAGATGGACTAGGATATATATATATCTTCGGACCATTACTCTCACTATAATATTTCAGTAAATGTTCATATATTCACATATATGTATACAAATGACTGTATATTTACATAATATATACATAATGATTCTTATTTGGCATTTGCATTCCTTTTGCGTTTGCATCTTGCATAAACGCAAGTGCATGTCCCTAAGTTTACGAATACACATATCTTGTAAATGGCACCTCACAGCTACCGGCATTACCCAGTAGTCCGGTACATTTGTTTGACGCATTAAGTATACCTTTCCATAATCAATTACATTGCCATCCTTCATTAACATTCCTCCATCACCCCAAACACTTCCGTGAGTGCTCCCTTATGGGACAATACAATGACTTCATGTCTTCTAACAACAAATTAACTCTGCAATGCAGTTATTGCCTCTTCTGTTTCTGCATTAACAATACTACAACTTTGGATAACAAGAGCCGTCTCTTTCACCGTGATTTCAAAAATATAAAACACATACAATATTCAGATAGAAGATTTGAATATCCGTTATCCAAGGAAATAAGTTAAATTTACCAGTTGCTCCACGCAAGCCTAACATTTGCATACATGAATAAATCATGTAAACACGTATTTTATCCATAAAACATCGGTTGACACTTCACCATTATTTACCATTTCCCTGATCTCGATTACACCGTGACCTTTAACTACACCTGTAGTCAGCACCTTAATTTATCAAGAACAAAAGATCAAAGGTAAACAATTGTTCTCGATAATTCATCATCAAACCTGTACAATCATATGGGTGAAATAGCAATGGGCGTACAAGTGGATTAACGATCAGTTCAAATGAGATTGATCACGTGTCGACCAAAGGCATGAACCGGTAACAAACAGCAAACTAGGGCAGTGGTAATGTTGCACAATTGCAGTTGCTCTCAGAAGGGTCGGTTATGGCTGGCCAAGATAGCTTAACAGCTTCGATCAGCTTTTTTTGTGCACACAAAAGCGACTGATACAGCCAAATGCTGATCGCCTTGGCAGTAGCAATGGTGCGGAGGCGCAGGCCTTTTGACTGGAGTGGAGGGACCCTGTATGGTATTCGAAAGGCACTGCTTGGATCAACCTCATGCCCACTATCAACAAGATGGGCCGTACCAGAGCTAGCTATAGCTCTACTACCGCCTGGACGCAACCAGCGTGGTAGGTACTCCTTAATGCTCCGCACTGGTGACTAATTCAGTTATGGCTCATCTTGCTGATAGCGGACCTGAGGTTGATCCAGGCAGTGCGTTTCGAATACTATACAGGGTCCATCCACTCCAGTCAAAAGGCCTGCCCCTCCGCACCATTGCTGCTGCCAAGGCGATCAGCCTTTGGCTGTATCAGTCGCTTTTGTGCGCACAAAAGAAGCTGATCGAAGCTGTTAAGCTATCTTGGCCAGCCATAACCGACCCTTCTGAGAGCAACTGCAATTGTGCAACATTACCACTGCCCTAGTTTGCTGTTTGTTACCGGTTCATGCCTTTGGTCGACACGTGATCAATCTCATTTGAACTGATCGTTAATCCACTTGTACGCCCATTGCTATTTTACCCATATGATTGTACAGGTCTGATGATGAATTATCGAGAAAATGTTTGCCTTCGGTCTTTTGTTCTTGCTAATGAAATGTGAATTTTTAGATACTTTACTTTATCTCAACCGTTTTCAGGAAGCAAATCCATATACCATTAGGTTTTAGTTCCCATACTCTAATACAACTAGAATGAAGAATATAATTTGTAGCCACTCAAACGACTTTGGCTGTCACCGAAGACATTGGACGTGAAACCCTTTCCCGCCAGTACAGAAATTGGCCCTTTCTTTTT
Organism: Dicrocoelium dendriticum; assembly: GCA_944474145.2. Lineage (NCBI taxonomy): Eukaryota > Metazoa > Platyhelminthes > Trematoda > Plagiorchiida > Dicrocoeliidae > Dicrocoelium > Dicrocoelium dendriticum. Next base: position 27,257,315 of record OX104060.1, on the reverse strand, counting down.
CCAAACGAATCCGCTCGAAAGCTAGAGACAGCAACGTCCTTGACCTTGAGGTCTAAGGCTGGCTAGTTTTCAAGTTAAAGGTCAAGCGGGACTTGAACGATAGCTTATCCCGTGAGTCTTCCTTTTTCAGCGGGTCGCTGAACAAGGGGTTGGAAGACGTTGAAACACTGCTGTACACAAAACGAAGACAGTATCACACCGTCTAACCAAGTAATGCCCACGTTTCCTGCCCTAGCGTCCCTTCGGGGACATTTACGTGAAGTAGGAAAGAGAAAAAGTAAACTCAGAAGGCAATAAGACTAAGTAGAGAGCTAAGCAAGTAGAATACCAAGATATTCGAGTCATCAGTAAAAGAATTGTAAAGTGAAGATGAGTCCGTTAGGGAAAAGGAAAGGTTTGGTGTTGCCACCAAACGGCAACGAGCTAGTGCGCGAAACCTTAACCGTAGATTTCCTAATTACGCCAGCTGGGAGGGAATCCCAGCGATCTATAACTCGAAGCGACAGACGAGTTGCCGTCCTATTCCCATCAACCGTTTTTTATGCAGTTTTTGTGGATGACCGCGGTGATTATGTATCGTAGCGAAACGAAATAGCCCTAGCAAGATCTTAGCCGTCAAACTACGGTACGTGAGAATCAGATTCTCTCGTATTTTTCGCTAGTGCATGGAATACATCCCCAAACTGAGCGAGCATTCAGCATTTGTCTCTCCCCATAGACCCTGCGCTAACTGAGTGCTCACTCGTAACACCCTCTTCAAGTCCATTTCATCTAGGATAAGCTATGGTGGACAGGTCTGGATACAGTATTTTAGGCAGGGCAGGATGAATGCCGAACACAGCTTCACAAACAGGTGGCCGGCAGGATTCCAAAAGCGCGGCGGATATATCACATCATACGGAACCTTCGACAAGCAGCCTTCTTTCAATTGTAGTTGCCATTAAGCCCTGGTGAGCGTGCGAACCCTAAATAAAATTACCGCGTAGCAACAAGAATTACCTCACCGCCGACAACCTATCGGGTGGGAGGATTAGCAGCTCGGATTCGGGGGACAAAGCCTTTTGCCCTATTTACGGACATCAACCAATGGCTGGACCATGCCCAGAGCCTGCCCAAGGCACCCTCAGGAACGCTTTTGGATATCCACAAGATTCTAGAGCTTAAGGTCGTCAGCAAACATTAGTGATGACACTCCTAGCTCTCCCGGCCAATCGTTTACATAGACCGCAAACAAAAATGGCAGTAATACCGAGCGATGCGGGACGCCACTATGGGCATTTTGACTTAGCAAAGTGCTACGCCCACCCGTACGCACTTTTTCCTTCGCTCAAGGAAAGCAGACACACAGTGAGGAGCGCGATTAGATATGCTGTAAGAACTCAACATTACTGAGAGTCGATGATGAGGAACAGTGTCAACTTCTTTGTAATGTCCACGAATAGCACGTCTACAGCGTGGCCCCTCTCTACCGCTTCGGCCCAGATTTTACGAGTTACAAGACGATTAGGCTGACACGATTATCCTTTGCGGAATCGCTGTTGGAAAACAGTGAGAAATCTAAAACATTTCAGGCGGTTCTCCACTGAATCACTTATCAGATTTGCAACCAACTTGACTACTACATTTAGCACACTGACAGGCTGGTAGTTCGCAGGTAGAGCGCTGTCATCACCCCTGAAAATCAGATAGCTGATTGCCTCCTTCGAATACGAAGGTAAGACGCTGCTATCAAGCGAAATTGGACACGTGCATGTTAGAGGACCATTCAGTTCAGTGGCTCATTCATGCCATAGCTTCGGGTGAATTGAATCAGGATCGGGATCTATAGACGGATTAATACCATTTGGTAACTCGAAGACCTGAGTCTTCGTTATGTTAACCTCAGCTAAGTACGAATCACCTGGAACGTTTGCAACCAATTTAACCTGAGGTAAAGAGCTCTCAAGAGCAAGGACGACAGCACACTGGTCACTAAGTATACAAGCCTTGTCATATTCAGCTGCACACAGGTTCAGTCTGTTCGCAATAATGCTGGTATAGAGTTTTGCACCGCTTCGTCTTTTAACGCAAGATAAAAATTTATTGGGATTAACTGCGGTCGAGTCCGCTAAACCCTGCTCGTACTGGAGACGAACAGTCCTGAAATGTTGCTTACATTTATTTCTAAGCACGATAAATAGCATAAGTGCTGTCTAGTGGAGCTGCTTGGTAGGTTCGCCTGCATCTAGATCTTTGCTTGTGTAGGTACTTGCCTGTAGTATCTATCCATGAAGACTGTGCCCGTAACCCCCGTTGCATCATGAGTGGAATTTAAGGTATGAAAACCTCCGCAAGGCGTGCCTTAAAATTACCCCAGGCCAACTGGACCGGGTCGGCCAACGAGATCTTGTAGTTCAGAATTGAAGCCTTAGCTCGCATTTAACTAAAGCTCGCGCACCAAGTATTCGGAAGTAATTCCGCAGCAGTCTGTTGGTGACTTGAAAGCGCACACGTAAAGGATATGCATGCGTGGTCGATGGACCCTGGAGTTTCACCATATGAAACGTCAGTCACGAAGTCGAGGGACTTAGCGAAAACCAGTTCTACAGTAGATGGTATTTGGTTGTCCATATACGTATTCGCGGACTGAGTGCGAATAAAGCCAAGTATACCTATGGAAAAACTTCCAGGACTCCTGTATATCACTACAACTGTAAACTGGGTAGATGAAGTGCACAAAACAGCAGATAGGGCTTCTATGGTCTGATCCGACGGCTAGAATTTGCAGGTCCTTAACACATCTAAGTTACAGCTCACGTCCTGTACGATGCTTCTACTTTGGCGACCAACGAAGCGATCAGATCTAAGCCGCGCGTTGCCAAGTAAACATACCTCACCGTCCGTGATATCCGGAAACATCCACTGTTCAGTGAAACCAAGTATGTCGGAACGTGATTTGTCTGCTGTAGACCACCTCGCGCTGCCTGTTCCTTAGGCTAAGCAAGTTGATATGTACTACCTCAAGGAAGTCGGCACGAACATCCTTGGGTCGTGGGACATCAAGGTGGGTTCTGATAGGGTGGAAAATAACTTCCGGCTGACCACCTGAAAACTCACCAGACGGTGATCTTGCTCACCAGCCGCAGGCCTGGTTTTGAGGTCTTTGATAGCCTTCTTCAACTTCAATCTATCTGCAAGTGGAAGGTTTGGCCGAATGTTGACACCACTACCCTTAAGTGTGAATACAAACCGCAGTACTGATTTGCGTTCCTCCGGGGTAGAAACGGCCAAGCGAAGTATGACTAAATATGTTCTACTCTTGAATATCCACAGGCTGGCTTCTCTGCAGTCCAACATGGTCCTTGTATCTTGTCTTAGATTAGGAGGAAAAACCGGGTTTACATACTTAACAGCCTATATTCATGTGTTCACCATAAAATTCGTGCCTGATACACTTATACCACCGTTTTTACTTCCAATTTACCTTGCTTTACAGACAATGGTTCTCTACAGGTCACTTGGTCTGCACCCACACTAATACATTCAGGATCCGTAAGTAGGGTTGATTTCAAACTATTCATTATACGGACATCTAGGACTTAGCTTTCCACGGATAGATGCACCTTCAGCTTCATATTTAACCCACTTTAATCTTGATATATTAAAGTTTGCATTTTGCTCCGACTCAAGGTATAACCAATAAACACTACACTCTTCTGCTTTTTGAGTTCCTTTAGGAACAGTATTAACATCTCAGCATACAACATAGCCTAACTAAGCATATATCTATTGAACCCGGCAGTCAACTGTGCAGACGGATGAAGGTTTGTACTTAACTTCCGCCATTGGCGCAATTGGCAGTCTTGGCAAATGACAGTATCACTTTAATCGGTCCAAGCTATCTTGGATAAGATAAAGTTTGACTATAGTGAAGTTCAGTTTTACGTGTTTATTCAGACGCTGTTTCCCACTACGTTTCCGCTAAAAGAGATCAGCACCTCTGCTAGCACAGTGTGTCGTTTCTGAGTAGGTCTGAGTCGAATCGCACTCCAACTGGGTTCGTGAGGAAGCGAATAAATAAACGGCTCAATGGCCAAAGGCGCCGGGTCTACAAGTGTGCCGTCCCTCAGCAGCCAATGAGAGTCGGAGGCTTGTCGTTAGCCAGCGACCAATCAGATTTCACGGTCCCAACCAATCCTACCACAGCTTACTAGCGTACCACGTTGCTCCACGTAGGCTAATGGCATAAGCCAGCTGCACTGCTGACTCCTATGCGTTTCAGGATCCGCGCTGCCTACATGCTAATGGAACGCGCAGCTGCTACTCGTGACCCAAAAACGCTATAATACCATCACCATAAGCGTAACGAAATAAGCAACAAGCAATAAGAATGCTGCAGTAATTGTAAAAAGCAGTTGCGATGCACAAAGATGCTCGTGAGTTAAAGTGCGGCTACAATTTCTAGCTTCTGTAAATCAGTTGCCTACAAAGGAACGTGCTTAAGGTTAAAGGTTTTCGCGTAGCGTACCTGGCTGCTCGGAAGGATTGTAGTGGCGACAAAGGCAGTTTTTCTTCGGCGCACCATGAGCACTCCGTTTTTGCTTACCTGCGCCACAGTTGCGGGCCTCGCACCGAAGCGGCAGCGAAGGGTACTTGCAAAATTTGGGCCCTGTTTGCCGCGCACATAGCTCTGCAGTCTGAGAAATTAGCCTGTGAGGCCAAGTGACTACGCTTTCAGGTATCCTCCTTGCGCACTCGGAGAGTTTCTTGCCGGAAACTCTTTGCAGATATTGTGCTTGTGCAATGTATAGATGAGATTCATGCATCAACTTTGTCCTGTAGGGTGCAGTCGATGATGGAAGCATCACTTTCAATCAGTGCTTCCACCGATGATATTGGAAGAGACAGGTCTCCTGGAACAGTGGTAATCGTTTGCTTCAAAACTTCATCGAAAGAATTCATAGTGTCCGACAACTCCTCCTTTGCTTAGATCCAGTCAGCTTATTGTCACTTAGTTTCTCTGAAAGTCCGTAAGCACATTTCGCAACATCCTAATAATTGTCTTTTGGCTGTTAAATATTTCCAAGAGCCTTCCAGGCAGAGTTGGGCGGAATTGAGCAAAGATTTGCGTCTCTTTCCGGCATTGATTGGAACTCGAGACTGGTGTACTGTGCAACAATTTGGCTTATAAAATGTAGCGTAGGAATGATCTAAATTATTGCTCACCGGAATGACTGTTTGGGACAAGACACCATGCATATTGTACGCTTATCTGCGGCGAACAAGTTTCGTGACATGAACAGCATTGTTACAACTATCTACGATTTCCTTTGAAGACAGGATACGTTGCCTGCTACGTATATGTAATGGTGTAGACGTTGAGAATTGTGGTAACGTAGTGACAGGTGGCGCAACTGCTCATTCAGCATCTGCAGTGATGCCACATATTTGGTTACAGCCATTCCTCCTATCCATGAACCTCACTGCAACTTACATGACTGCAAATTATAAGTTATGTGGAATACGCTTCCGTGTGCTTCCTATGCTGACTTTATTCACTTTGTCCTTTGTTCCCGATGGCAGGCGTAATCCACGCTACCTGCGGCAGGTTAATAGAGGTAAACAAGTGACCAGTCCGGCGTAATAACGACGTCATATATGCGGTCCGAGGACTTCGCTTTGCGATGGTTCTGCACGGCCTCGGAATAAAAGGTCAAAAGGTAAATTCAGTGTGGTAGCTGTATACCGTTTGTGGTTCATCCACGTTTTGCTTTTAATGACAAGCTCGAGTCTTCCTTTGCGTATGCAGGACACTACGATGTAGGTTCTGGTGGACATGGCTGATAAAAGAAATTAGTAGTAGGAGTTGCACCAAAGCAATACGATGTAACCTAAGTACCAACTTACCAAGTACCAACTTACCGCATATTAAGTTGCTCCAGTACCTCCTTCCAATGAAGCTACCACGGTTGCAGTACGTAGATGGCTGCCCACTGTTCGCACGAAAGGTGTGCAATAGGGGTATGATCACCGCGTTAACATTTTTAACCATGATGCAATTGCGTGATATGACATCCATGTTAACCGTTTATTGTCCGCCATCAACACAAGTAGCCTGTAAACACTTAACCACTTGGTTTCATACCTTGGTCATAAAGACCAGGTAGCCTAAAAAGCCTGGCAGCTGACCGTGACCTGATTATCTGGGCATTTGTGAGTGCAACAAATCACGTAGGGCCTTCCGTATACATTTACGAAATTATCAGAGGGCGATAAGATAAATAGAACACCATCACGGATGGCTGATAGTTTGCGCATGATGCAAACATAACGGAATGCAGCAGCATGCGATTAGGAGGTATCATCAAACGACAACAGTTTGAACGTCGCTAAGCTCCATTGCATTATCTGCGCAACCATGTTAGTGGTGTTTTTACCGCGTTTTACAACTGGCATACATCTGATGCAAACGGGAACTCCGAGAAATCATCCATTGGTTCATGTGCCCTCACTTCTTCTACTAAGTGGATGAACGAAGGCACATTGAGTATTACTTCTTCAACGCCATAAATGTGTGTTATCGTCTGACGGATATTCTCAACGCAAACCCGGCAAACTCGCTATGTAAGCGGCTCAGTAGGGGATGGCAGCATATTTGGATCCCCAAGTGCGTTCATAAAATTTTTTACAAAGAAGGCCGAGGCGTGTGTCTAAAACTGCTGGACCCGCGTATAACAACGTTGACGGAATTCCGCGGCTTTCCAAAAACGGTATGCTGAAACACGCCCACAGCGCTAGGTGCAGTCTTTCTTTCACCGACAGCTATTCCATTGCATGACTTTATTCATGTCAATGAGTAGTTCCGTAGTTAGTCGACAATGTTTGTCTCTACTACTGGTTAGCCAAACGGACATAATCCTGCGCAGCACACCCAGGCAGACCGCATGCATAGAGTCTGTGGAGAACGCTTTAACTATAACAAACGGCAAGCGCACAAATGGTGAAAGAGTTTTGCTTCTCCTCGCTCTAAAGCTTCTGTTGGTGCGCACACGGAATTTAGTCGAGTGTAGCTTTACCCTCTGAGTAAGGTACTCACCCAGTTGGCCACACGTATGGCAGCTGCTGTATCCGGAATTGCCTTTCGTCTTCTTTACCTATGCAAGGGCTAGAGTGTCGCACCTTACTGCTATTAGGGCTACGGTATTAGCATAATAGTGGCATGGAAATGTCGACTTTTATCACACAAGGCGGTTACTTCTAGCAAATGTGCTTTCATATCATGGGCAGCATCAGGCTTACCTAGCCCGTAGTACACGCCTACAGGGATCACGAAGCCTCCGGTTAGCGAAATCGCGCGGCAAAGATTGGGTCCTACCTGCACTGGGGACGAGCGGCATGGAGTGAAACCATCTACTTGCAGTTGTATGCGCACCACTGTATCCCGTAATAACGCGTTCCTCTGAATCGGCTTTACCTGACCCAATTCTAATCTCAGGTAACCAGAAGTCCCGGGCCTCATGCGTTCCGTTACCGTAAATCGGGGTATTTTCATCAGCTTTCGACTACCTCTAGGTAAGTCTGGATGACACTGGCGAAGAGTTAGTAGTAGAAACTTTACTGAGGAGCTTGGTGCGCGGCATCTTATTACCCATGCTCAGAAGTTCACTCGAAGTTGGTCGGTTGTAAAACCCAAGTTATTGCTTCCCTTCAGTTCCATAATACAGAGATCTGGTGCGTAGGCAGCAACTGATGTAGGTTAGGAAATCAAGCTTAGTTTTATTCGATGACATCTAAAGTTAACTATGGCATGCGCCTCTGCTTTTGGGAGAATCCCACTTACAACAAAATGGTTATTGGCTGACAACGGAACACAGCACGTGTGACACCGTACCCGAGTCTCGCACACAGTTGGATATGGAAGCTAGGCAGTCTGGTACACAAGGTACTGCTGTTTGAGCGTCATCGTTGCTTGGCTGCGCGATGGACAGCATTTGATGCCCATGTCTTACAGTGCGAATGCTCCGCACATGGAAATAACAAAGTCGGTAATTTCGGCGCATGTCTATTATACGTGAAACATAGACATGATACTTACTAACCAACTAACGCACTTAAAGTAGAAGAATTGGACGCAGTTGAAAAGATAACAATAGCTAACGTATAGAGAAGGTGACAGAAACTAGCTTCAGTATGTGCGATGGGAACAAATGCTAGGTGCTTAATATATTAAAATAAAATGTGAGGACTGTTTCGGTCAAATTGGCTGGAGTAATAAAATCCTTACTAATTTTTATACCTTAAATAACCTTCTTAATGAACGTATTACCATTTAACGTAATTTCTGCAGACCAAGGATTTACCTGCAGGCGACTCACTGAGCTGGTGTTGACGCCTTTAAGGACGAAAACTCCTCTTTGTGTGCTGGTAGTGATAACATCTCAAAAATTGGAGGAGCCGCGCAATACTCACAGAGATGGGTTGCACTGCAATTATCTCTGTCATCGTATTACCAGCAAAAGTGGATTGAAGTATGTTACTGCCATGGAAGCTAACCTATTATAACCAGTCAACATGCGGTAAATGCGTTACAGACTGCCCGTCTTGCCACATGGAAATATTGACAGGTATGACTTTCAGAAATGTAAGTGTTACATTTCTAGGATTTAAGCTGTAACTTGCGCAGTTCGTCGATTTATCGGGATATATAAGTCGTGGCTGTGATGCTTCGGTACAGCCTGCTCACAGGACCCGTGAGAGAATTACCAGGTTCAAGTTCAGTTGAGACTGTGAAGATAGAATGTACTCGCATGCACCTGTTATGCGGAGCTTGGAGCCAGAAATTAGAAACTTGATAAAAATAATGGAACACTCCGATGTCGCGTGACATCCTTGCGCACTGGTCATGCTAATTCTCTCTGTATGGTTCCAATTTTAGTACATTTACCACCAAGGGTTAATATTAGCCTAACTAGTGATGTTATATTTATAACCCATAGGTAACAGCACATAATTTGCAACCTTTTGCAGTGGCCTTGTAACCACATTTATATTTTTGTTCCAGCTTTGTGACTTCAGTTGCAACTTCATAAGTTTTATAACTTTATAACTATTAAAAACCTTTTATATATTAATAAGCTGTAAACGCGTCTGCAGTATGATGGCCTCATTCCATCGTTCTGCATGTACGGATGCACGGAAGCACAATTCCCGTATTTCAATTCCTGCCATTCGCGAGCGTAGCGGACTGTAGCGCGTCAGTGTCGCAGTAACAGGCCAACAAGTAAGTTGTCGTCGATCGTAGCCTACATACAGAGTTTTCTCTTCTTCGCTTTACATCCATTATGTTTTTAGTACTGGTTGTGCCACCAACACTCATGTACGTTTTACGTCATCCATCTATTCGCCTTGCGCTTGGCCCTCTTTAACAGCAGTGGCAGTCGAAACACATCAAAACCAAAGCACAGGTTGGGACCGAAGCACACTGTTCATCCAGCTACGACACTTACTAGGTTGTTATCCTCCCGCCTACGAAGTACCTACTTGCCTTTCAGTCTCCCGCGGTCTAATACGACCCACGTACCCCTCGGTCGCATAAGCCCTTGGAACCCTCGAATGGAAGCCTACTACATGGCTCCTATTTGGCGGAGGCTGTAGTAGACGCCTCCGGGGGCACTGGATGTACGGATGGTTGGTCGTCTGGAGAGCTGAATGGTGTATTCGCAAAATATTGGCGTAGTTATGCTATGCTTTACTGTCAAAATACAGCTACAAGAAGCAAACGAATGCAGTGTTGTTAGCTTAGATCAATTATCGGTGAAAGAGGGTAAATTCAATATATAACGGTCAGCGAGTGGATGAATATGAACCTGAATGGGTAATAATGTATAAGAAACCAATCACTAGAGGTCCGTATAACACAGGATGTGAAAGCACCCGTAGTTAGTCGCCCACATATATGAGTTTGGATGCAGTCCATGTGTCATAAAAGGGATAATTGTCAGACAAGCTGGGTAAGTTGGAAAGTAAGGAAATGGTTTGTTTCTTGGGAATCAATATTTTGGTGAGTAAATGATAACCCATGGTTATAGTATGTGAGACTATATATATATATATTATATATATATATATATATATATATATATATATATATATATATTTAACATTCTAATCTTTGTATATGGGCCGCCCAAGCGAGCACAAACTGTGCCATACCTAGGAAGCAAACCTCGGCCACACGATTGACCATTTGATCAAATCGAGCACAGGGTCAGCCATACAATAGCTTCGTCGCTTGTACGGATTGATGCGGTTGCCAAAATGATAAAACACTATCTAGCAATCCAGGTGGACGATGTCGACTCATACTCTGGCTTCGGCTTTTCCTGTTCAGCAAGCTCAGGATGAAACAAGTTTGTAGTGCAGGAATAAGTTTGTTGTGCTACATCGTAAACTCCGGAACCCATAGGAGGCACGTTCGGAGGCAGTAATTACTTGGAAATGCAGTATGTTGATCCCTAAAACTTCACTGGCAAACCCGGCAAGATGGATGCCGTATACCAGAAAACGTAGTAAAAAGCACGTGAAGTACAACCTTGAGCAGCAAACAGGACCAAATTTTCTTGTGCGATGTAATGGATAAACATGAAAAATCGATAGAAATTCAATGCTAACGAGGTGGCTTCGGTTAAATGAGCTACGGCATTGACGAACATGTCTAAAAAGAGGAAGCAGTAATTGGTGTTTGACATAGTGTAGCAGGAATTACCAGTGGTTTTATTGCAGGTGCGACTAATGCTATGTCGGATTATTGCTATATATATTACCGGTTGCGAGTGCTAAATTGAAATAAATCCTATAGCTCGTTACGTAGTGCAATTAAGATTGTACATGTTATGGGCTTGGCAAAAGTATGCAATCAAATGTACCCAATTTGCAACAAAGGATAAACACACAAATAACTAAACCTATAACTTATGGAAGTTATGTAGCCAATATTAACAATATACTCAGCGTACATGCAAACACATAAGGATCCTCGCTATATAAAAATATGTTTAACGTTATGTATACTTATGTATACTTAATTTATGTATACTTATAAAACTTTATGTTTAAGTTATATATACTTACGTATACATAACGTAAACTTATGTAAGAGTTATGTATAACATGTATGCATACTTAGGTATGTACATACTTAACGTTATGTATACTTATACTTAATTATGTATATGTCTAGTTAATGTAGTATGTATACTTAACCATACGATATGTATATTTATGTATGTATACGTTATGTATAACTTAAGGTTATGTATATTTACGTTGTATGTATACTTATGTATACTTAATAAGTATATGTACCTGTACTTACCTAGCTATGTATACTTAATGTATGTATACTTGTATGCCTATATATATATGGGAAAGGCCCTTAAGTTTTCTAAAATTATCGTTTCTATGGAGCGAATGGAACTTCGATGTTGTCTTCAATTCGGCCGTTGTATTTTTACTGAAACCCTGCTGCGGCGTTACCAATTTCCAATATGGCATCCCTACTTTGTCTTCGTCACTGCATTTACCAGGGCACTAACGTTGTTTCTGCCTATTATTGGAGGGCGAATTTGAGATACTGCACGAAGCGCGTGAACTTGCAGCAGCGGAATGGCAGCATCGGTACCCAGTTAAACCTAGAGCACAATAAATAGGTTCTAATCAATTAATGGCACGATTCCCGTCTACCTTTCTTCCTGTGCAGTCTTATACAAAGTTGTGTTTAGGTGACATTCCAATTGGTTAAATGTGTTGTAACCAAGGTGCGCAATAGTAACAGTGGTTTTGAAACCGTACGCCATGGAGTCTGATTTCCGGAGCAACTTCCTTGGGCGTTTCTTTGACTGTTTTGAGTAGTTAAATAGCTTTTTCTTAGGTTTTATGCCTCTTCATTATGCCAACTTCGTATGCAACAGCAGAAATTGCAATGTGTTGCGTGTGAAGTACAACAGGACAATTTATCGATGTGTCCGCTGCGCACGTCGCCAGTCAAAAAGTACAGAAATGTGACGTCATTAGTACGCTTTTAATTTTATTATTCCGGACCGTTCAGCTCACATGACACGGTCTGCAAAGCTCACGTGAACCTCCTCGAAACTGTGGGCAAGCTGAAAGACCTAACCTTCGATCTGTCTTACTAATACCCAGTTAACCGCTTTTTTGAACGACACTACATCTATTTCCGCCTGTTGGAAGATGAGCTCAGTTAGTCCCTGGACCTTTTCCGCTACAACACGCCATCAAACGACATCAAACAGTTCGTTGAGTTTCGATTTGGAACGCCTGCTACCAGCGATAATGTCCGTAAGGTTGGTTGTAAAGTGCGACCTGGCATTGAGTGTAAGGTAACGTTGATGTTGTTCACTACCAGCAGTAAAACTGCATCCGGCTATCAACTCTACGCAGGATGACCGTGTTGCGCAAAGCACTTAAGAGTAAAGCCGATGAGCACACATTTTAGTTGCTCGGCATCAACAACCTGAAGTGTTCCGACGCATAATACTAACCGTTTGCAGCAAGCATTTATAGTGACACTACATGTTGCTTGCCGCGTCAAACTTTGCCAGTTTTGAATAAGTGACGGGATGGATTACGGAGGGCAAATATTTTACGCATTTCTGCGTCGAGAACCTTAAGAATCTTTGCTTACATTTTTCGAAGCGTTTCGATATATAATGAATCATGATGCGCCCGGCAACGCAATTACGATGGACAAAATGGCTGCTCAAATACGTGCAGTGCGCGGGTTTTAACTCACCTTTTTTGTGCTACTTTTACCTCCGAAGGATCATCAGGCAACATGTTAGTGATAACTCTTCGTTACATTCTGTGGACAAACATCAACCAGTCGCGGTCTCTATTTTATTGCGTGGCAACTACAGACGCGGAGACTGAGAGCATGCCCTTTTGATATGTAATATTTCGGTTTTAGATTTCAACAATATTTACAACTCCATCAAAGAACAGACCCCCGTTTTGGGCCTCACCTTACATTGCACTGGTTGTACATAAAAGGCTCATGGGCCAACCATGCACAGGCTGGACTGGTGCACTTTGAAAATACAGGGAAAAACCAAGTTGCGTTTGCCAACTTACAATCGAAGAAAGTGCCTTATTCATCGGTTGACCTTGCTGTAGCCGTTCGCAAATTATGGGAGAATTCGGAAGTCCTCCCGAAAGTGTGTTAGACACAAACGGCGTTTTTCTGTGACGCGTCAGCTACTAGAAGGCAGCTTATACGTTCATCGCGTAGCTTGCCTCCTAACTACCTACGCGTGCAACTTAGTGGTGCGCTATTTATCATAACAAATTTTACACGCATGTTACTCGGTGCATAATGATGGAGTGGTATGTAAAATAAAAATTGCTGACGCCACCATAGTTTGAGGCAGCGCACCAGACGAACCGCTCCCAATATCGATTGCTATTTGGGAAGATGTACCACTCCATTTTATGCAACCTTTTGGCCGCCTTTCGTGCACTTACTGACAGCATACAGGCAGCAAACGCACCCGAGGATTTAGCCGTTTCTGACGTGTGCATCCATGTAATGCCAAATAACTATTTGCATCCGCCGGCTGACGGACTATAACCTAGCGGCAGAGTTCATGCAGTTGCACACATTAAAAGTTTTCATTACAAAAGCAATGCCACCTAAACCCGCACAGCTCGTTGAACCTCTAAGAAGTGCTGAAGTGGCTAATCCACCTGGGTTTTCAAAATTGTACTAAGAGTTTCTGCGGATACATAACTAATTACTTGGTGCCTCTTCCGACTTTCCAGGGCAAAAGATCAACCGCGTTGGCCGAAAACTTAGGCGTCCGCAGATTTTGGTTCGAATGCAGCAAGCCTGTTGTGGTTGACGGTGTTCTTTGTGCCCACAATAAATAAATAAATAAAGTTTATTCTCGAATTTGTCGAGACACACCAAGCAAGGCATGCTCAATATTTACATGTAATATTGCTTCGCAACAAACACGTTGCTATGAGTGTAGTCGGCAGTAAGCCGAAGATTGTACAGGCTGCGGAAATTGTGTGAGTAGTCATGAGGGATAGAGTCTTCAATGAATGAGGAAACGTTTAATTCTAGCGTGCGTAGTGTAAACAGTCAGGGCACTACATGTGTAATGAAGACGATACATATAGGCATGGTGTAACTTATTATTGAAAGTGTCAGGGCAATATTGAATAATGATTCTGGTCGACTTGCCAGTAGGTTGTTCTGGGAAGTGACTTTATTCAGTGGCGAGTCACATCCGCCACGTCGCAGTGTTGTTATACGGACATTTGTGGCTTTTTATAGGGAGAACGCTTGCCAGGCGAAAACCCACCACGTCCTGGAACACTGTCAGAAATTTGTCGGTGCACTAATATACAACTGGCATACTTGGTTGTCGACTGATTTCACACTCAGATATCCGCAGTCAAATGACCTTCAATTTCCTCTGTTATTTGATCAGGTATCTTGGGCCGCCATAATGGCTGAGGCGAATCGAGGATCGGGGCTTCACGGAGAATCGTCTTTGTGGGTATTCAGATGGGCGAAACGTCAGTTTCTTGCGTCTGGATTTTACAGGAGTATGTATTCTTTTCAGGAGTGTGAAGTTCTCGAATCCAGCTACCATCGCTGGACAACGGTCGTGGTATTGAGTGCTGTTGTATCCGTTTGTTGTACAGCCATGTGCTTCATAGGTCCTTATTGGTTGTCCTGTCCCGGACAAAAGCGGTTTCTCGGTCCAATCCCAGATCCCCAAGAAGTTCCGGACCACGGAGAAAAGGGAAAGTGAGAGACAACCAAGGCCGCAACGAACAGGCGTGGAAACAAGCATTGTTAAACTCCTATGTTATAACATTTAGAGTGGAGACAAATGATGTACATTGTGCAGCAATGATTGTGCTGAAGGTGTTTTTGAATGTTTTTCGAAGACAATGGCCCTATAAGTTGGTTGCTACTATCGATATGGAATATAGAGCTTTGCGCCATTAAGCAGAAACGCTGTATCAGTTTACTATGATGCGACTATTGCGTGGAAAGACAGAAAGCAGAGTTCAGGGACCAGCGGCGTTTGAATGGTGGATAGACGGCTGGTGGCCAGCCTACATCGAAAGAGATTCATCGGTCAATTGGTGGTAAGTCAGCGGATAGATAGGACTCAAGCGCTGAGTAAAAATTATCGGGTGATCAAGACAGAATTACGACACGAGGGTACTAGGAGTATAGTGCTATGGCCTATTGAAATCTGTGTCTATTCTAGTGAAAATGCCTGGGATTGCATCCAAGAGTCCGTTGTATGATTTACGTTAACTATTCACGAACCGTAGCCGTGCCGATGAAAGCAGTGCTTAACTTTACTAGCGGTAAGAAAGAAAGTTATACGGTTGCGATTTTGCCATTGGCTGTTCTCCTTCACTGGATTTCACAGTTGCCCTATACCCTTGCAACCCGCCCACTTACGGAGGTGTGCGACAGCTTAGTATCAAAATTTTTAGCGCAGGCATGCAGGTAAGGGATCCCAAAGTTTCGAGTACAAGTCAGCAAACCGTACCCTATCATATAGCATATGCACATACTACTAATGACATTTTCCCTTAACTTTCATCAATGGGTATAGTTCCCCGCTGCTAGAGGCAGTGTGCAGCATGCCATACCAGCGTAAGTTATTTTGTAAAATTCAAACTCACTTTTACATTTCATTTTAGCCCTGACATGGATGCAAGCCTCAGTAAAGAAAAAGCTGAGAAGGAACTAAGTTGTTCAGCTTAAGGCCCTCATTCAATTGCCTGACATTAGGCTGCTTTTACACAATACTATTACCTTTTAACAGATGAAGACAACGTTGTGTAATGATACGCTGCATGGGACCTGCGCCGCCAAGGTACGTATTTAATGAACCATGCTGAGCTTTCACTTTTACTGCTTTTTGTTCAATCTAAAGTACAGTTGTTACCGCAGGTTCTGCGCTCAATCGGGTTTAATGGGCTTTTGAACATGAGATGGATTAGCGGCAAGTTTGGCGCCAAGGTAAGGGGATCCCGGTGTGCTGCTGGAGCACCTGTCTCTGAGTTTCGTGCAAGAAATAAACGGGCTACCTCAGCGGCAACTTTGGCGTCAGTTTCATGGGGCCGCCGCCATTTTCCCCAAGCACCAGGCTCCGACGCGCGTGGTCGTAGGATGGAGGCTCCAACATTGGCGACTTTGGTGTCAATAATATAGCACACAGGTGGGTTGTTATAGTATTCGATTCCAAGGCTCGTGGCAGTAGGATAGAGGCGCCGTCTATGGCATTTTAATGCCAGTTGCACGGAACCGAGGCCGAATGCACAGAGCGCCAGTATTTGCCATTCGTGTCCGTAGGATAAAGACGCCATCCATGGCATATTTGGTGCCAAGTTAACAAGACCCAAGTGGGTTGTAATAGCACTCGGCTTTGAGACTAGTGCTCGTAGTATTGAAGCTCCTTCAGTGGCGCATTTGGTTCTAATGTGATAAGGACTCAGGTAAGCTGTAATAGCACTAGACTTTAATGCTCCTAGTCGTAGGATAATACCTCCTCAGCGTCGCATGCACAGTATATTTTAAGGTTGCGTCATATAAAACCTTCTGATTGATTAAACGTCTTCCGTATTATATTCAGTGGACGAGCTTTGGTCATTCAAATTCATGTTGCTTGCAACCTGACGGCAACAGTTTTGTGTAATTATTAATGGGAGGTAGATTTCCGCTTAATGATTAGTAGCTTTGCGATGTTTAAAATATTAATTCGTATGTTATGGTGCGATGAAGAATACTGTGCGTCAATATGGTGTGCAATTAGACAGCAAAGGACAAACATTGTTTTTACTCAAACAGCTACAACGCTAACGCTAGGGGCACCTTTTCGTTATTCGCGCGGACAGGATGCCTACACCGTCAGGGTTTTGCCAAAATCGATCCCAGACATTTAATTAAGTACTAATATAGCGGCCAGGCTAAACCGGAAAGGTTTGAGAACGACCGAAATCCGTCCACAAAGCAGTTTGCGACGGCCAACGGCACGATAATTTGTCACTCATGGCGCTCAAGAAAACATTGGCGCTGACGAACATTACTGTTAAAATGGGTTAGCGTTATGATAATGTAAATAGGTTAAGGAGAATAACTGGGGTGTCTGGAACTCCTAGAACCAGCACGACGGATGGAAAGCCATCGCAAAGGGGTATCGAGACATTTTCATTGTACGAAAAAATAGCATGATTGCGCGCAGGTAAAATTCCATGCTGACGTAAGTAGTAGCCGATACTTAAAGCAGCAACAGCCTACGATAAGATTAAGGAAGCTCTATCCAGTGCCACCGCGCTTAGTCACCTAAATACCCATGTAAGAACACTCGTTCTCAAAACCGAGGCATTGCGGCCTGTCGCAAAGACTGTACTAAAGCAATTAGTTCAAGATCAGCCCGCGCCTTTATCCTGCTTTCTCTTAAGTTGTACCCTGCCCAAAGGAGATATGGTAATTTCGGCCTAGAAATTTCGGCTAATTGGATGGTCGTCAAACATTTCCGACATCTGCTCGAAGGACCTCTACTCATAAACTGCTCGCTTTTTTGCAGGATCAACTTACCGTTTTCACTTTGAAACTCGTCGTCTCGTTTATATACCACAGTTCAATACTGTTATACAACCTGTTGATGCAGGTTGTAACGTCGTCGCTAACGCAGTGTCCCGAGTTTAAACTTACTGTGATTCACGGCAGCCAAGTAACCTTGAAGACATCGCCGCTCATGAACAAAAACATCCTGAGTTCTAGCAGCCAAGTTTGCATGCATCCATCAGATTGTCACTCCTTCCTCACTTTAATTCTCTTTCTAAAATTTGCTGTGTTTTGTCTATTAGCAATCCTCGACCTTTCGTCGCGCAGCAAAGTTTATCCGACGTCTTGCTTACTAATTAAAAACCGGGCGTACGAGGCACTTCGAAGCTCATAACTGGTGGTTATATCTGGCAAAATGTGCGCTCGGATATCCGACAGTGGGCGACATACTGCATCACTTGTCGGACCAGCATAATCAAGTGTCACACCATTACCGTCAAAGGCGCTTTCTCGTGGCCAAATGTCCGCTTCAAACATGCCCATCTGGACATGGCTGGACCTCGCCCTCCTTCCAACAGGTTCAACTATGTGCAGACAAGTGTTGAGCGATTCACGCTTTGGGCTCACATTGTGCCGTTACGGAATGTTTCAGCCAAAACAGTCGCCAGCATGTTCATCGAATCGTGGATATACGTTTTTAACACGGCTGCCACAGGCACCACGGTAAGAATTCTTTATCTCAGCTCTGGTTGGTTCGGTGACTTCATACGCAAGCTAGGTGTTTTACATCTACGCATAACAGCTTATAAACCCGCCGCTAACTGGCTAGTCAAAAGCATTAACCCACGGCTCAAGACCCCAATTACTGCGACGCGGAGGTACGCACAGTGCCCCGAAAGTCTACTAGTCATCCTTCTCGGTATTCGTAACTCCGTAGAATATGACGTCGGTTGCTGTTAAGCTAAACTAGTGTCCTGTACGACACTTAGACTTCCTGGTGAAATTGCACTGGATTCAAGAGTCAGCGGTGAAATGAATCCTGCCTCGTAGGTTGCAGGCTTAAAGTAACCCTTTACTGCCCTTAGTCCAACGCCACCTCCAACAAACTCTCAGCAATGGATTCACTCAGATTGACGCACCTCCCCTCTTGTGGTTGTGCGCGTCAATAAAGTCCCTTAACCATTGGCACCGCCCTACGGGGTTCCTACAAAGCCCTTGCCCGCAAGGCAAAATACTTCGTGTTGGTTTGGAATGTTTAGCAAGATTCCGTTAACAGTGATCGTCTGAAGTCTGTCCATATCGAACTGCAAACGCCTCACTAAGCTGCTGACCCGTGTGTGCCCAAAAGCTAAAAAGCAAAAAACGCTCCTCCCACACCGTTAATGGGCGACCCCAGCGTTTTTCCTCATCCACGTCTCCACTTGTCGCAATCCCTGATAGATCTAAGCGTACACGCTCAGGACGTACAGTCGTTTCCCTACTCGACTTGAGACTTACGAACGCTAATGCCTATGGACCCTTCGCCCCTTTTAAACACGCTCTAGGGGAGGAAGTTCTTTAGCGTTTGCACATTAATTCTTTAAGATAGCACTACAATATTCTTATTAGCTTCATTATTGCACGGCTTGTTCTAATTGACTCGAGCAATATCTTCCCCTTTGCACCTCGTGTGTTTTTGATCCGGCCTGCGTTGTGCGCCAGAGATGTGTTTGCTCCGGGCGGTGAAGTTTGCACAACGGCTAAGATCTATCGCGCTGCTCACACCACGCTGTACGCCGGATCATAAAACTATCCTAAGAGATCATACGAAGTTGGAAGCTTACCGCGAGTCAGTGACTGTCATTGCTTAAAACGGTTGAGTTATGATTAGGACTATTTGTGCTGTGCTAACTCGTTAGCTACAAATCGTGCAGGATACACCTGTTCCCTTAGACAATACACTAACCTAGTACCCACAAGTATCATCCTCTTCTATTTGCTTTGTCTCGGCTAAGACATCGCGGACAAGTTTGGATACAACCTTCCAACGGGTGTCGCACGAATGACGAGAACAGCTTCACAAACCCTTTGGCCCTTCGGACTACGAAAGAGCGCGGATGCAACGTCAAAGCAAATTCCCCGCGAATAGTCTATTTCCAATCTGTGCCAGAATGAAGAGCTGGTACGTGCACTACACGTAAACCAAATATTTAATTATTTCCTTATAAATCAACCTGCTGGGTAAAAACAGACATTGTACTAGTGCTGACAACCTACGATTCGGCTAACGGAGCACTTGGACAGATTTATGGGCAGCGGCTATAAGGTCGACCAATCACAGAGCCTACACAAGGTACCCTGAATTGCCTTAGGAATCCCCGGGATATCCACAATTTTCCAGGACTAAACGTCGTCAACAAAAGTTAGTGGTGAAACTCATAGCTCCCAAGCAAGTCATTTACATAGACCGCGAACAACGATGGCACCAATACCGAGCCCTACGGGACACAACTGAGAACGGCGTGCCTGAGCAAAAGGCTACACCCCCGTACGCACTGTTCCCTCTATTTAAGGAAAGCGGACAGCAACTGAAGGGCACGAGCAGATAGACCGTAAGAGCTCAAATATAGTGAGAGTGTGAGGTAAGGGCCAATGGCATAAGTTTTCGTACGTTCCACGGATAGATTGCCTTCAGCCTGGCCAACGTCTACCGCTTCGGTCCAACTTTCCTGAGCTAGAAGTACAATATTCAGACAGGAGAAGCCCTTACGGAATCCATGTAGCGCAGCGATATGTTTAAATCTCTTCGACTGTTTCCCTACCGAATTACTTTTTATTTTTTCAACCACCTTGACTACTAGGCTTGTCAAACTGCAAGACTGGTAGCTCGCGGCAGATTACTCTCAACGCTATTACAATCGGACAAATGGTTGTCTGCTTCCATTTTGAAGTAGGACGCAACCGTCCAGCGATACTGAAAAGGCGCAGTGAGCGGACCACCCAACTCAGCGGTCAATTAATGCACCAGCTTCGGATAAATTGAATCAGGACCAGAAGCTTTAGTAGGATCAATGTCTTCCATTAGCTTGAAGACTTGCTTCTCTGTTTTGTCAATCCCAGTAAATCAATTATCCTGTGGACTTTTTGAAACCAATTCAACCTGCGGCAAACTGGTCACCCTAGTAAAGACCCCAGTATATAGATCACTAAGTATACAACCATTGTCGTAGTCAGTTTGCGCACGGTACCCGTCTGCTCGCAGTAGCGCTGGTGTAGTCAGTTTTGCCCCACTGTGTCTTTGACGGTGAGCCAAAAGCTTTTGATAGTAGCTGCGGCGGAGTCCGCTAATCCCTGCTCATATTGGAGGTCAGGAGCCCTGCCATTCCTTTTCCTTGCGGTTTTCTCAACCAGCAGGAGATTATAGAACCACTGAAACCTCAAACGCTGGTCAGACCACATAGTTTGACTGTGCCTCGCCTTCGAGGAATATAATATTTCTTTATATATTTATTTCTTTAGCTGACTTTGAGGCCGTACCTCAAGTTTGTGGCAAGCCATACTGTGTCTCTTTTCGGTTGAAACACTGCAGAAGCAATGTTGAATAACTAACGGGAACAGAAGTTGACTGCTGTAAAACACTTCTCAAATCCAAGCGAAAGGATGGCATCGAAGTGTTTGGATTGCCACAAAGCCGTCATCACACGCTTAAAGACCGCACTGTGCAAGACCTGCAATGGCTGGCGACATATTGGCTGTTGTAATGTCAAAGCCAATTTGTAAGTACTTCTCTAACGGACCTTTTCCACCGTTGTCACACCGTTGTGACACGTTTCAAGCGGCTGAGGTGGATAAGGGTCTCGGGATCGGTACAGCTACGTTAAGCCCAGTGGACCACGCACGGGAAAAGACAGACCCTTTCTGCCAATTGCGGTGTCCATCTCGGCGACTTTGAACATAAGCCGTAGTAGAGTCTCAGCTGCTAATCGGCGGTGACCATGTCACGTAGCGGACGTAAAAACAAGGCGACCGCCCCAGCTGTCAAACCTACCCGGCTCTAAGCTGCGTCACACGGATGATAATCCGGCGCGCCACCACTCGGCTGGATTCTGGCTACCAAAGCCGCTTAAGTCAGCATAAAAGCCGTTCGTCAAAGCAAAGTGACCCACACATTTTCTAAATCTTTTAGAAGCTAACGAAGCTGCATAACACAATTTCCGCATTTAACTTGCTAGATTGTGCACCATTTGTTCGCAACGGGCGGTAAAAGAATTGTTAAGTACTTCAAAAGGCAAACTGGGCAAATTTCAGAGCAAAATAAAAAGGTTTGCTAAGGCTACAAACGTGAGAAAGTAGAACAAACTTAATTTAAGCAGAACAATTTTTAACCGCTGAATGCCTTAAATGTGTAGTCATTGTGCTAAGTGCAGCATTTCGAAATTTATTCATGGTCAAATTGCAATCCATAAATAGTGCCAGTATGCTATTTTGCTAAAATGGCTTTGCTTTGCAACCAGATAACAGCAAAGCAAAGGAAGTGCACAGTGTAGCGACGCCGGATAAGTACTTAATAGGCACGACTAGCTAGAACTGAATTTTTGACCTCAAAGTACCCCGCAATATCTAGGTCCGACGTAACTGGCCGGAAAACATACAGCTCACTAAGTATACAAGCGCTATCCTAGTCAGTTTGCGAAGGTGTACCGTCTGCTCTCCGTAACGCTGGTATAGACAGTTTAACTCCGCTGCATATTATATCGTAAGCAAAGAACTGCTTGGGCTTAGCTGCGGCCGAGTTCGTTAAACCCTGCTCGTACGGAATCAGAGCAGTCCAGAGATATTGCTTATCTTAATTTCTAATCTCTCGATAACTGTCGTAGAGGCTGGCTGGTAAAGCTGCTTGGCAGGTTTGCCATCCGATAGACCATTACTTGATTGCGTACGTGCCTGTGGTATCTATCTATGGAGGCTATGCTCGTGATCCTCTATTCCTCATGAGTGGAATATAGGGTGGAACCCTCCGAAAGTATGCCTTAAATTTAGCCCACGCTAACCGGGCAGAAGCGGCCATCGAGCTCTCACACTTCAGAACTGAAGGCTTAGCTCGCAATGCATTGAAGCCCGCCCGTTAAATATTCGGAGGAAATGCAACGACGGTCTGTTGGTGCCTTGAAATAGCACACCGAAAGGATATGCATGCGTGATCGCGAGACCAAAGAGGTGTACAGTGTTGCAGAACTCAGTCCTTCAGAGAGAAGCGTTTATTTGGCAAAGACAAATCAGCGCAAACTACAGCATGTTAAGCAAGTTAAACTTTTGGATATAAATTGCAGGTTCAAGTCATAAACAGGTATATTGCTGGACTGGCTGGAAGCTACGCCCATAAGGTTTCAAAATAATCTTTACATTAATCCGATGCTCTTGCATGGAAATAGGCAAAATACGAGTATATGTTCCTAGTTGGCAATTACAAATACATTGGCGTTGTTTGGTGTACAGCTGATGGGGTCGTAGGCGCCCGCCTTGCAATCCTTCTGGTTCCTTCGGGCGTCATTGCGCTCCTTGTTCTTTTGTTGTGAAAGTTGCGCAGCGCCGTAGTTGTGCCTCTTTTCTTTGGAACGGGATCCAATTCAGCAACTGCACTTAAAATTCATTGGACATTTTGGCCGGCTCAGTCTCCAAAGTTACTGGTGCGTACATGGAAGAAATAAGTTTGGCGGAATTTTATAGCATACGAGAAGCTAAAGACAATTTCGAGAAAAGCAGAAAATAAAAAGGATTTGTTGCGGGACATACTAAGGCGGCGTGCTTCACTATAAAAATACATATTAACAAAAGATATAGTCAAACTTTGCTTGCATTGGCATTCATTGCTGGCGCCAAATTTCAACCTAAGGAAATTTCCGAAAAAAGGAAAACATTTTCTAAGCCTAGAATATTGCGTAAAGTAGCACAAAAGTAGGCTGCCCCCGGACTTTCTAACCGCTGCGTACGTAAAAGGTAAACACAATGCAGTACGTGCAGTAGTTTGCGAGGTATTTGCAATTGAATGGTTGTCTACGAATAACGCTATTATTCTGTTTCGCTAAAATTGACGCTGCTTTGCAAGCAGATAGCAAGAAAAGAAAAGGAAATGTAAAAAGTAGCGAAGCCGTACACCTTCTATAATGGCTTAGCTATCTAGAGATGCTCTATATAGCCCGTAATACCCTGTAACAACTAGCGACTTCGTAAGTGGCCGAAAGGCACACTTTGCAGGCATAAAAAGCTAACGTAGGCACATAAGCTCTAATTTTGCGCGAAAACTAGAAATCCAGTAAGAAAACATAACACGTGCCTTGAATTCAGCAGAACGAAGGAAATCAACCCAAAACTAACGACCATTTTCTGGTAGATGACAATTCCCGCATGGGTTCAAATAAAGAAATTGAATACTGATACCAACACGGCCACGCAGATCCGATGAGTCTAAACCGTACGACCCACGCCGATTGCTGTCCTAGCACGCACGGTGGCCCACACGCTCACACCCCACTGACACTACCCACCACATCCTTTTTAAGTTCACTGGCCCAACCATAATAGCTATCCAACCCGTACACCTTGCCACCCACTGTCGTCTTCGCTGTATCTGCATCCCGTGGTCTCCTTGCTTCACGCCATTTGCCACGCCACTCTCAATCCTTAATGTTGTCGCAGTGTCGTCTCAAATGCAATCGACTGCTTCTGAACGAAATCCCTATAACATGTAGTTTATATGACCTGGTACCGGGCATCGCAGTCACCACACGTTTCTTCCACCCCTCAAGGCTATCTGGTATGGTTGAACGCACACTACCTCCTCACCGTTAGCTTAGGTAGTAAACGGGTAGCACAGTCATAGTACCCTGTCTGAGGGGTCATTCGTCACCTGGTTGTTTTGAAATAAATAATAAAATAGCTATATTCTCGACGAAACGGGACACGCCAGTACAGTCATCATCCAGTGGATAACAAAGCCACAGTAACACTATAAGCGTGTGCACGCCAAACGACATAGCTAAGTGCTGTTAAAACACGGCTCGTAAAATATACATGCCTCTTGCATAGGAATGAATCAGGGATAAAAGGTAGGATCCTTGATCTCAAGGTGAAAATGGCGCGGAGGCGCTGCAAGAGCACCAGGTGTTTCGTCTACGTAAATGCTGCGTGGGAGTTCAAATATACCCGGAGATAGATCAACATTTTTCGTGGACTCAGGAATGAGATTGGATGTTGGATAAACACACTGTGCCAGCGAACAGCAGATATTGGGAATCTTTTCCGTGTGAAACGGTAAGCAATGAATCTTTACTTCGCGTGGCCACGTCAAATCCACACGTGTCGGCTCAGTGTTTATATAATTTATATATTTATATATATATAGTATTAATAAATATATAATATAGATATAAACACTCAGCGATCTTCTACCGGTGCTATATCTGAACCTCCCACAGCCTACGCCTATCTATACGTAGACACGGATCAAACACCTGCGTGCTCTTGGCACGCGCCTCCCGCGCCACTTTTCACCTTTGAGAGCAAGGCGATCCTAACCCTTGTATCCCTGATTCATACCTATGCAAGATGGCAATGTATAATTTTGAACGATGGCCGTAGTTTTAACATGCAACTTAGCTATGTCGTTTGGCGTGCACACGCTTATAGTGTTACTGTGGCTTTGTTATCCACTGGATGTTGACTGTACTGGCGTGTCACGTTCCATCAAGATTATAACTATCTTGTTATTTATTACAAAACAACCAGACGACGAATGACCCCTCAGAAACGGTACTATTACTGCGCTGCCCGTTACTACCTAAGCTAACAGTGAGGAGTTAGTGTGCGATTCAACTCATATACCATGATAGCCATGAGTGGATGACTGGACAGAAACGTTGGGTGTAGACTGCGAAGCCCGTAGGTTTACGCAGGTCATATAAACTACATGTTATAGGGATTTCTTTCAGAATCAGTCGATTGCATTTGAGACGACACTGCGACAACATTAAGGATTGAGAGTGGCGTGGCAAATGGCGTGAAGCAAGGAGACCACGGACGAAGATACAGCGAAGGCGACAGTGAGTGGCAAGGTGTACGGGGTGGATAGCAATATGGATGTGCATGAGCACAAAGAAAAGGATGTGAGGGTAGTATCAGTGGGGAGTGAGCGTGTGGGCCAACCGTGCGAGCAAGACAGCCAATCGGAGGCGGACGTGACGGATTAGCTCATCGGACTCTGCGTGGCCGATATTGGTATCAGTGATTCACTATTTCTTTATTTGAACCCAAGCGGGAATCTCATCTACCCAGAAATGTCGTTAGTTATGGGTTAATCCTACGTTCTGCTGAATTCCAAGGCACGTGTAATATTTCTTACTGGAGTTCTAGTGTTTTCGCCCAAAATTATAGCTTATTTGCCTACGTTAGCTTTGTATGCCTGCAAAGTGTGCCTTTCGGCCACTTACGAAGTCACTAGCTGTTAGTTACGGGCTATATAGAGCATCACTAGATAGTTATGCTTATTTAGAACGTATATCACTTCGCTACTTTTTACATTTTCTTTCCTTTTTTGCTATCTGTTTGCAAAGCAGTTATTTTTAGCGAAAAAGAATAATGGCGTTATTCGTAGACCACCATTCAATTGCGAATACTTCGCAAACTACTGCACGTACAGCATTGTTTTTACTTTTAACGTAATCAGCGGTTAGAACATCCTAGACAGCCTATTTCTGTGCTACTTTAAGCAATATTCTTGGCTTAGAAAATGTTTTTCTTTTTTTCTGAAATTTCCTTAGGTTGAAATTTGGCGCCAGAACTGAATATCAGCGCAAGCAAAGTTTGACTATACATTTGTTAATATGTATTTTTATAGTGAAGCACGCCGCCTTAGTATGTCTTTTAACAAATTCTTTTTATTTTCATCTGCATTTTTCGAGATTGTTTTTAGCTTCTCGTATCCTTTATAATTCCGCCAATCTTATTTCTTCCATGTGCGCACCAATAATTGTAGCGACTGAGCCGGCCAAAATATCCAATGAATTTTAAGTGTAGTTTGTGAATTGGATCCTGTTCCAAAGAAAAGCGGCACAACAACGGCTCTGCACAACTTTCACAACAAAAGAACAAGGAGCTCAATGTCGCCCCAAGGAACCAGAAATGCAAGGCGGGCACCTACGACCCCATCAGCTGTACACCAAACAACGCCAATACATTTGCAATTGCCAACTAGGAACACATACTCGTATTTTACCTACTTCCATGCAATAGCATAGGATTAATGTAAAGATTGCTCTGAACACCTAAGGGCTTTGCCTCCAGCCAGTCCAGCAATATACCTGTTTATAACTTGAACCTGCAATTTATATCCAGGAGTTTAACTTGCTTAACATACTGTAGTTTGCGCTGAGTTGTCTCTGCCAAATAAACGCTTCTTCCTAAAGGACTGAGTTCTGCAACTCTGTACACCTCTTTGGTCTCGCGATCACGTATGCATATCCTTTCGGTGTGCTCTTTCAAGACACCAACAGACCGCCGTTGCATTTCTTCAAAATATTTAACAGGCGGGCTTCAGTGCAATGCGAGCTATGCCTTCAGTTCTGAAATGTGAGATCTCGGTGGCCGACTCTGCTCGGTTAGCGTGGGATAAATTAAGGCATACTTTCGGATGTTTCCACCCTTTATTCCACTCATGAGAAAAAGAGGATCATGGGCACATCCTCCATGGATAGATACCACAGGCACGTACGCAATCAAGTAATGGTCTATCGGATGGCAAACCTACCAAGCAGCTTCACCACCCAGTCTCTACGATAGTTATCGAGAGATTAGAAATAAATATATGCAACATCTCAGGACTGCTCTGCTTCCGTACGAGCAGGGTTTAGCGAACTCGGCCGCAGCTAAGCCCAAGCAGTTCTTTGCTTACGTTATAATACGCAGCGGAGTTAAAGTGTCTGTACCAGTGTTACTGAGAGCAGACGGTACACCTACGCAAACTGACTATGAAAGCGCTTGTATACTTAGTGAGCTGTATGTTTTCCGGCCAGTTACCTCGGACCTAGTTATTGCGAGGTACTTTGAGATCTAGAAGTCAATTCCAGATAGTCGTGCCTATTTAATACTTATACGGCGTCGCTACACTGCACACTTTCTTTTCTTTTCTGCTAGCTGGTTTCAAAGCAAACCCATTTTAGCAAAATAGCGTAATGGCATTATTCATGGATTGCAATTTAACCATGAATAAATTGCGAACTAATGTACTTAGCACAATGATTGCACATTTGATGTATTCAGCGGTTAAAACTTGTTCTGATTAACTTATTTTTGTTCTAATATCTCATGTTTGTAGCCTTAGAAAACCTTTTTAGTTTGTTCTGAGATTTGCTCAGTTTGCCTTTTGAAGTACTCGACAATTCTTTTGCCGCCTGTGGCGAACAAATGGTGCACACTCTAGTATGGTAAATGCGGAAACTGTGTTATGCAGCTTCGTTAGCCTATAAAAGCTTTAGAAAATATGTGGCTCGCTTTGCTTTGACGAACGGTTTTATGCTTACTCAAGCGACTTTGGTAGCCAGAATCTAGCATGGTGGTAATGCGCTGGATTATCATCCATGCGACGCAGCTAAGACACGGGTACTTTTGACAGCTGGAGCGGTCGCCTTGGTTTTACGTTCGCTGCGTGCCATTGTCACCGCCGATTAGCAGCTGAGACACTACTTCGGCTTATGTTCGAAGTCGCCGAGATGGACACCGCAATTGGCAGAAGGGGTCTGCCTTTTCTTCCGTGCGTGGTCCACAGGGCTGAACGTAGCCGTACAGATCCCGAGGCCCTTATCCACCTCAGCCGCTTGAAAAGTGTCTCAGCGGGGTGACAACGGTGGAGAAGGTCCGTTAGAAAAGTACTTACAAACTGGTTTCGACGTTGCAACAGACAATATGTCGCCAGGCATTGCAGGCCCTGTACACTACGGTCTTTAAGCGTGTGGTGACGGCTTTGAGGAAATCCAAACACTTCGATGCCATCCTTTCGCTTGGATTTGAGAAGTGTTTTACAGCAGTCAACTTCGGTTCCCGTTACTTATTCAACACTGTTTCTGAAATGTTCCAACCTAAAAGCGACACAGTATGGCTTGCCAGTAAATCGAGTTACGGTCTCAAAGTCAGGTAAAGAAATAAATATATAAAGAAATAGTATATTCCTCGGGGGCGAGGCACCGTCCAACTATGGGGTCTGGCCAGCGTTTGAGAGTTCAGTGGTTCTATAAGTCCCTGCTGGTTGTGGCAACCGCAACGAAAAGGAGAAGTAGGGCTCCTGAACTTTAATATGAGCAGGGATTAGCGGGCTTGGCCGCAGCAACTCTCAAAAGTTTTTTGCCCACCGTCAATTACACAGTGGGGCAAAGCTGTCTATACCAGCGTTACTGCGAGCAGACGAGTACCGTGCGCAACCTGACTACGACAATGGTTGTATACTTAGTGAACAATATACTGGGGTCTTTACCCGGTTGACCAGTTTACTGCAGGTTGGAAGAGGTTTCAAGAGGTCCACAGGACAATTGATTTACTGGGTTTAACTAAACAGAGACGCAAGCCTTCGAGCTAATGCAAGACAGTTATCCTACTAAAACTTCCGGTCCTGCTTCAATTCATCCGAAGCTGGTGCATTAATTGACCGTTGGGTTGGGTGGTCCGCTCACAGCGCCTTTTCAGTATCGCTTGACGGTTGTGTCCTACTTCGGAATGGAAGCAGGCAACCATTTGTCCGATTGTAATGGCGTTGAGAGTAGTCTGCCGCGAGCTATTAGTCTGGCAGTTTACCAAGCCTATTAGTCAAGGTGGTTAAAAAATATGAAAAGTAATTCGGTAGGGAAACACCTAAAGAGATTTAAACTTATTGATGCGCTACATGGATGTTGTAAGGCCTTTCCTGTCGGAATAATGTACTTTTAGCTCAGGAAAGTTGGACCGAAGCGGTAGACGGTGGCCACGCTGAAGGCAATCTATCCGTGGAACGCACTAAACTTATGCCATTGGACTTTACCTCAGACTCTCACTAAATTTGAACTCATGCGGTCTATCTGTTCGCGCCCTTCAATTGGTGTCTGCTTTCCTTGAATAGAGGGAACGGTGTGTACGGGGATGTAGCCTTTTGCACAGGCAAGCCGTTCTCAGTTGCGTCCCGCAGGTCTCGGTATTGGTGCCATTGTTGCTCGCGGTGCGCTGGGTGCGCTCGCTTGTTTCACATAAGTGAAATGAACCGTCTGCCAGAAAGGAAACCGTTTTAAGGAGGACTTTCATGATTTGCTTGCCAGAAAGTAAGTCCCGGGCCATTGTAATTAAACCACTGCGGCCAATGGGTACCACTTTGCCTAACTCATTAAAGGCCAGCCTGTGAGAACGCAAACATAGCAATCTTAGGGCCACCTCCTGATTCATGTTCGTGTGCTCCCCTCGCCAACTCGATGCAACAGCTCGGTTGACGGCATTGATTGAAACGTTCGGCAAATGAATCGGATGGTCGCTCTGTGATCCTCCCAGGCATCGCCCAATTTCGGTTAAACTGTGCCTCAAAGCCCATGTTTTCCTTGTTCCTAATGCTTTTCTTTAGGTACATTACTGTTACCTCACTCTTTAGTGATCCGCTGCGTTGACGTGACACATGTGGCTTGTCCGGCACACTTGCGTGAGCACCTTGAATGGGTCTGAACGACAATGTTCCGGGAAATATTATCTGCGCCCATACATTCCTTGACAAATCTGTTATTAAGTGCATGGAATTATATCCGCAGCGTCATATTACTGTTAAGCAGCTAGCTATAGATGCCATCTGACAGATATTTTTGGTGCTGTTGCAAATACATTTGTGACCCATTGTCTGAACGGGTACACGATGATCAGTGACTGGCATTACTGGTGCCGGTAAACTGATATCTTTGTGCCATACCGCAACACCATTGCACGACGCCCGTGTACGGATGCTCGGTGACCGAAGTTATTGGTGCTTTTGCCATAACATACATATGTGGGATAATGCAGGCACCGGCACAGGATGCATGTACCGATATTTTTGCGCATACTTACCAGAAACATATGGAGCTATTGGTTATGAGAACTAGGAAACATATTTGCACATGCACAATGTACATATGATCTTCTGAATGCATGTTTGATTACTGGCATTAACAGTGCCCTTGCAGAGACCTATGTAAGCTACCGTAACACCAATGCACCAGGTCATTTCTTATATGTGTGAAGGCTGCGAGACCTAAATGCTTAGTGATAGTGCTAGGATACCTTTGTAGGATACTATACCACAGGTGCAACTGGCCTGTTCCGATATGTTTAGAGGCTCCGAGAACTACATTCTTTGTGCTAGGGCCGCGATACTCAAGTAGGCTAATATAACACCCGTGCACCAGGTCAGTGCTGATAAGTATAGTGGTTACAAGACATAAATTATTGGTGCCAGTGCTACGAGATTTATGTAAGCTACTGGATCACCAGTGCAACTGGTCTGTGCTGAATTGTATAGCGGCTCCGAGACCTACATTCTTAGTGATAGTTCTAAAAGACCTATGTACATTTTGAAGCCGGAGGGCACTCCAGCTTCCAAATTTCCGTTCCCAACCTGCCTTCTGGCTCATTTCTGCCTCATCCCAAATGCCATCCACTAGGCTTGTGATGCCCCATGGCCCATAACCATCCAACTTCCAAACATGTTCATTCTTTCATCACATGCTCGATGTGCCTCTGGACTTGCATTGTTAGCATTACCGTCAACATGTGCGCGTAGGTCAGCTTTGCAATACTAGTGAGACCCTGCGGACTGTGGTGTGCACTGCCTCTACTCAGTTTACAGTTGCATTAGCATAGCGATGTCCTGGAAGTATCTTCCGGGAGGATATTGCGTACATTTGTACTGAGGCTGCCAATGCTTGTCTATTTAACACCTGGTGACTTTAACCTACCGGAAGTTTGCTACGCTGATCACATTATGATACGGAGGACACGGCCGCGGCCCCCTTGGATAGATGGTGCCGGTAAATACCTGCACAGGAAGTGCTCAACGTGCCACCGAAATCACCAAACGGCTTCATCAAACAGCACCTGCGGAAGCGACCAAGCCGTTAGAAATAAATGTAAGCTACATATCAGGACTGCTCGTCTTTAAGTACCGGCGAACTCGTATGGGATATCTGGAGCCTAGCAAGAGATATGATGTCAGTGCTTAGTACTGTGTTACCGGGTTGCATCCATTAGCATCATTTATTGTAAGTTTTTTATTAAACCCACTTCTCCCACAGTGTATATCTATCTCATTACCAACCACCACTATTGACTTACCTCCCCTATGGTATCCAGTACCTTTACCTTTACAGACAACTCTGTGTATTCGGCTCACGACGACGAGCAATTTTCTGAATGTTAGTGCAACTAATCCTTGGGTAAATTAAGCAGTAGAGAGCAGAAGAGAGGCCCCATGACAGCTCCTTCACTTCGTCGTGAACCGGTATATCTATCGGTGTTTAAGCAGCTTGTGTATTACCTTCATTACTTGACATTTCACTGTTACCTGTCACCCACTATTACCCTTATATGTATCATAATAGGGTAACAGCAAGTTCCGAATTATCGATCAGCATTTTCTCCATGCAAAAAGGATCCTACCGGTATGCTTCAAGTTATCGAACTCATTTTGACTGTCAATAAGCTATTCTCAGCCGCCAGAGAAATACCAGCATATTACTTCGTATTCCAATGAAGGAACAACGAAATTGTGTGATGTTTACCCACCAGGTGGTAACTCCTCGTACTCCTCAGTTATGAACGTCGCTCATTTTGGGGCCAACGGTTGCCCATAGTAACCATGATATTGGTGCAACCAAAGACCAATTTGCATGTTTAAGTTCAAGCGAGACTGGAACGATAGGATCATCCCGTGAGTGTTCCTTCTTCGGCGGGTCGTTGAACCAGGAGTTGGCAGACTTTGAACTACTGATGGACCTAAAACAAAGACCGCATCATACCCTGTCCAACCAATTAATGTCCACTTATCCTGCCCTAGCAGTCCCTGCTGGGCCAGTTAAGCGGACTGGAAAGTACACATCTCCACGCAATTACAATCACGTGCATGCAGCCAATCAGAGAGCTTCGCTATCTTGAATTCGCACTGTTGGCTGTGCCACTAGCGGCCAGATAGCCTACCATGCCCAAAACTGATTGGTTAGAATCCCGGTCCATGCCATGCTTCTTCTTTCAAAGAGCATTTTCGGAACTGTGTTTATAAGTTTCGTGCAAAAATGTTTACTTTTGTCAAAGTTCGTTTATCCAATTTGTTTGCATCATCGTTTTCCCCGGATTACCTCTTACCCGTTTTCAGGTGGGGGACCGTTTGATTGCACTAACGCGGTTAAATTTGAATTTCCGTGGTGCCAATTGGTACATCCGTTTTGCGGCGTGAATAATTTGCCTTCATAGTACTATGGAAAGGTAGCGTAAAATAACATGAATCGTTTAGTAGTATTACATGGGATATATTGTGTAAACATTTTACTGAGTTAGTGAAGTAAGGAAGGCCGAGTTGGTGGCGGAAAGTCAACAGATGGGAATGTGCGGAAATTGCGTTCAACAAATATGCCGCTATTTCTGCTAATATATATATATGTATGTATATATATACTTGGTGTTCAACTTTGCATGCCGTCATGTGCTACTCGAATTTGTTCCAAGTAGATGTTTTAGCCTGGAGCAAATATCGTGCGTCGTTACTCGCCAGCAGCTAGTATCCACTTTCCATCCTCAAGCGTATAGCGCTTCCTGCGGCCGCGCTGAGTTTCAACCCTGTTCCTACAAGAATGTGTTCTTTGCGAGGGTACTTATCAAATACGCTAACTATGGATCCTTCAAGGTTTGAAGAATTGATCCAGTTCAGTGGATGTATTGGTGAAAAACTTGGAAAGGGACGCAACAGACAAGAGCAAGACAAGAAGGAATGCAGTGAAAGTGCATAAGAGGAAACGAATGGAATGTAACAAAACGATGTGATGAAACGCTGTGCATACAGTAGATTTGTCGTTATATGTCCTATAAACTCGTCATATGTACGAATAAAAGACGGCACAACGTGGAGATTCAAGTGGGGGTGGTGGCAGTTTACAGCTATTTACGGCTACCACGCTACGTCGCGGGAGGCTATTACTGGTAACGTTGTTGCGAGTTGATAGTAGTAGAGGCAAGTTAAGTGACGGGAGACCAGTGGCAAGATGGAACTTGGATACGGGTAAATTTAGTGCTCGTCAGTAACTAAGCGGCTAATGCCCTGCGTGGAAGTGATGGGGAGACAGTATCCAGCGTAGTACCAATCTACGGCTAAGGCCAGTGGCGGTGGAGAAGAATAAGTGAAATTAACTTAGAGAAAGTAACAGGCTGAACGGAAATTCCGCAGCTAAGGAACATGCTGGTAGAAGTTATAGCTGCCATTAATGGCTGACAACAAAAGGTGGAAGAAAGTAAATAGAAGATAAGAATCTGTATGGCGACGGCGCTGCATTGCGTGTTGTA
This sequence comes from Dicrocoelium dendriticum, assembly GCA_944474145.2. Classification (NCBI taxonomy): domain Eukaryota; kingdom Metazoa; phylum Platyhelminthes; class Trematoda; order Plagiorchiida; family Dicrocoeliidae; genus Dicrocoelium; species Dicrocoelium dendriticum. Next base: position 27,223,153 of record OX104060.1, on the reverse strand, counting down.
GGTCTGGTTGTGGCGGACCAGCGGGAGCCACCGAAGTCCACGTTGTGGGCGAGAGCCGGTAACCTGTAACGATGAACTAGGAATCAGCCACTGTCTAGGTGGCTACTTGAGGCGTATCAGCCATGCTAGAGATAAACAGACAGTGTTGAGATGCAGTGGACAAGGGCATTCACAAGCCGGAAAGAGATAATGAAAAGATTCCATGACCAACCAGATCTCCGCCCTTTGTGGAGAGTTCAAAATGTCGGCAAGTCAGATGGTTGTGAGCAATGCGACAGCAAACATTTACTGGGGCGGTTAAAAGGCAGTGGGAATGGGCCACTGGCTAGTTGCCTCTCCAAAGCTAAGCCAACAGATTGGAATATAGATAGCCAGGGAGCAGCAGACATGGACGTTCAGAGTCCGGAATTTAGCGAATAATTAAAATGTAATGTCAAAGGGACCTTAAGCATGAGGCGAAGAAATGAACATGACGGCAAGTCGGTGGTTTGTGAGAGATGCAGTATCCCAATGCAAATGGAAGAATTGAATTTGGAATGAAAGGCAACCAGTAGCTAAGTGTCTACCTAAGGCTTAGCAGACATATTAAAGAGAAACAGGTGGAGTTAAAAAGCAACGGACAACGATACTCAGACTCAAGAAGGAGATACTGCTAAGCATATATTGTCGAAGGATCATTAGGCATGAGTTTTTTGATTACTTTGTTTGTAGCTTTCCCTCAATATTTCCTTCACAGCCATTGCAACCGGACGATACGCTTCTTTGTTTGAGACACTTATCCCACTCTCAGCTAACCGGGCCTGCTTGTTTTCTGCCAGAGTCTTTTGTCTCGAATTGCCCTACCAGCCTTTGCTTTTTCCTTATCTCGCTTCGACCGCTGACACTTAAAAGCCGTGTTTACGGCAGATTTACGCGAGCTATTTTTTTAACGTTAACCAGGTTAATTCTCTTATACGCTACCTTCCCAAGTCCTATCATCGTGAGCCTATGCAAACATGTCTGCTTACTCCCGCCTCACCCTAAACTTCTGAACCTATGCATGCCGCTGGATTAGCTCAATAAACACCGGATTCATCACATCTTTGTTCTCCCTGACCTTGATATGTGGCTTTTCCTAAACTTTGTCTCAGACGTTGTATCCTTAATCTCTGTTTGTGTACTTAAACGTCGCCCACATACCTCCCGGCCCGAATAGTCTCTTCATTCTGCCAATCCGGACCCCATTGATCTCTTGCCTGTTTTCTGAGAGCTGCTATGCTACTAAGGTATAATGACTCAGGGTTGGCACTTGAACTGACCTTTGATAATGGTTTACAGCATATTCAGCCTTGGTAAATTTGGTTTTAGTTTTGTACGATCGCTTGTCGTCGTCTTTGTTTTGTCCTCACTCAACGTCTCATTCCTGCTTCCCGTTATTAAGCAACCTTCGCTCGCATAGATTCTTTAGATGGTCGTAGAACACAAAATACCAAATATTTTTTGCCTTTTACTTGGATCCTTTTCACCAGGTTGTTACATATACGACTTTACATTCACACCACGTGATGCCACAGGTTTCCTTGGTGGTCTCTGCTGCTCTCCTTTTCTTTATTTTTCTCTTTCGTCCCCGAGGGCTGAAGCTATCAAAGGAAACTTACCAAGGATCCAACCTGGCCCGTGAGACTGCGGCTGAACTAACCTACGAAGTTAAAGTGGATCTTATCTGTCCTCCAACACACTTACTACCTTTCTGGTTTACTTACCCTGGTCAATTGGAGCTGGATGCGCTTATTTAGAGAATTGGATCAGCCATGGCCTAAATGCAAAAATCTTCAAAACGATTGCTTAAACCTACGTACCTGAATCAAACCATAACTACCTACCTGTGGTCCCGCCTGTCAAGCACACAGTCACTCGCTTATGGCGTGTCAGCAACCTCAGGCTGCTCAATCTACAAAGAAAATATGGCTTCCACGGGGTACCAACTGTTTAGCGACAGTGTTCCAGGACGGGTGGGTTTTCACCTGGCAAGCTTCTCCCTAAAAGACCACCTATGTCTGTTTAACCGCATTTTGACGAGGCGGATGTGCCGCCCCTTTAACTGAAGTCACTGATTACGCAACCAACCACACTCCCACTATGAACATCACCAACCCCTCTCACACTATCCACGTGATCAAGCACGATTGCCGTGGCACATAATCCAATTCGTATAACAGATAGACACGTGCACTCCCACGTACATGTATGAACTCACAGATCCAACGTTCATGGCTAACTTGCACCATCTTACAACTTCCCCGATATCAAGTGTATCTTTAACCTGATCACACCAACATAGGCGTGCCTCGCATTTTGCGAGAATAAAGAATTTATTTGGGTTAATGGATGAAAACGTTCGCAAATGGGATAGTTGTTTGCGATGCGCCATCATAGTCCTAAAGGAAGCCAGTTGAAATGAAATGGAAGTGAGCTGCCTGCTGGGCCTTTCATCAAGGTATATCAGTCTTACTATCTTCAAAGAGATGGAGCTAGGCGGCGACAAGCATCAACATTGGAGCTAGCAATGAGGTAAGGTCAAAGTGATCTCAGGCATACAATAGTGAAATGAAAAGGTTGGTACTTCGGGTGGCTGTGAGAGGTGGGTATCACAATGGGGATAGTAGCCTGTAAAGTTGAAATGAGGATGTGCGGCAATCTAGGTAGATCGTCGGGGCGTCTCAGTCCTACTAGAGATAAAGAGATACAGATGAGAAGCAGGGGCCAACGACGTGCACAATCCGCAAGGAGATGATAGAATGTAAGATTGACATCAGCAGGCGTGAGTTGTGATGAAGTTTTCGGCAAGCCGGATGGTTGTGAGCTATGCAGCATCACAATTCAAGGGATAGCTTGTTAAAAGAAATTAGGAGTGAACCACAAGCTAGGTGGTTCCTCGAGGTCTATCAGACATGCTAGGGGTAAGTAGACCGAGCTAGGGAGGGACAGGAATCTACTTTCAGAAACCGGAAGTTGAGATTAATAAACACTTTTGTGGCTTTTTATAGGGAGTACGCTTGCCAGACGAAAACCCACCACGTCCTGGAACCCTGCCATTGAGCACATTTGAATAGCATTGACGTAATTTCAACGCTTTGTGAGACCGACTTTCTGAACTTCTAATATCCGTTATGGTGCATCATTTTCCGTTTGCTCAGAGGGTAGCTTAATCAGGGTTCACCAGTAACGTTGGGCGCTGGCGGTACTAGAGGGAGCTAGGGCTGCGTATGTTGGGATGCTGAGTTGCGTAGGTGAGTATTGAATACAATTTATACGCAGTATAATTGCCCAAGCAGATAACCCAGGGGTCAGGTGGGTGTCGCAGGCGGGCGCGGTGTTGCTTAGTTGCATACCAGTTTCCAATGAGTTTGCCTGTCCCGTCCCAAACTCCACTACTCCTGATCGGCGTCATAATGTCAACGAGTCCTGACATAAAACTGCTCAAATAATGTATAATACCATTATAGCGACAGATTCGTTTCCCCTTAATAGGAGGCAGTATCCCTTGAACTGCCTTAATCTTTCCTAGAGCGACACTGACCACTTGTGTTGTTAGCAAATACCCATGGAAAATCAACTCTTCAAAGTTAATTTTTTCACGGCTAAGCTTACTGCTCTTTTGCACACAACGCTGTAACAAACTGTGGAGTTTAGCGTCCTGCTCTTCTACTGCCGAGCCACACAGCAAAATATTGTCTGTTCTGTAGGTTACAGCAACTAAATTGCCTACCGCTTGCACCAAGCGCTTTTGATACATTTCAGTCGCCACCGTCAAGCCAAATGGTTAATACAACCAACCATAACGTCTGAACTCTGTTGCAAAGTTAGTAAGAAAACCAGCTGCCTCCTCTAGAAATACGTGCCAGAATGCCGAAGAGAAGTCTACCTACGTGAAACACATAGTTTCGGCTATATGCGGCGGAATGTTTTCAGGGTAGGTAGCGCGTAATGATCACGACACATGGCCTCATTCAACGGATTTGGATCAAGGAACACAAGTAATTCGCTTGCCTTCTTCGTAATGATTGCAACCTGACTAACTCAGTCGATGTGGTACGCAGTCTCTTAGGTTATCCACTTCGATTGTAGCTGGGCCCATCGGAGGACGACCTGAACCAACGCTCCTGGATAATTTTGCTGCTAGTCATCTGGAGCTCTTTACTCCGCTTTTGCTGTTCAACGGCAGTGGTTGCCTATATTTCCTATCCATTTTTCAACCGACCTCGGGAGAACCCCGGATTTACATTTTCGCGACAACATCCCATGCTACAGGGCTTCAACAACACATCGACAGCTTTACTTGGATAGCACTCGAAGACTTCAGTGGCTCTGTAGAGCAGCGACACATCTTATTCAAAAAATATTCAATTCATGGCCGACCAATTAGACCCAGTAATTTCGTCACGACCGAACAGGAACCAGGAACGAACTAGGCGCTCGCCTAACGCATCAGCCAACGGAAAAGCAGACGCAAGTTGACTGCAAATAACCGAGCAGGTAAGTGCGCAACAGGTAGCATAGCCAGTTACAACTTGCCATCCAATGGATCATTGGCAGTGTTCCAGGACTTGGCGGGCGTTTGCCTAGAGAACTTTCTCCCTATAAGTAGTGATAAAGGTCCGTTTAACAACACAGCAAGGTAGCGGATGCGCCTCGCTTCAGTATAATGTCACAGCTTATGACTTCACACTTACAAGCCCACAAGCGTCACTTTTCACCGTCCTTGAAACCTTCATTCCACTGAAACTTCCACGTCTGCATATAGAGTCGCCTCTTCTTTCTGACAGTTCACGCATGTAATGTCTACGAGCTCAGCATTGAGTTTGAGTTACGCTTACAGAAACTCAGTGTCATCACACCACTTTAGAACCTGCTCTTTCATTATCTTCTAATTGATCATCCGGGATTATTGGCTGACACATGGCTGCAATATATGACAGAGTGATTATGTCCTCACCCACGGGTCCCGATCTCACGACAGCCCATTAATTTTTCAGACATTTGCATCCATTCATGTACGTTTGAACAATTTTCTACTGTCGCTGGTAACATTGCCAAAGATGTTTGTACAGTTGCAACTGCCTTATCATGCATCCATCGGTGTGCCTCAAATATTCGAGCATACATATTTATTTATTTTTATTGGTTCAGGGGCGTTCATTGTAAAAAGCGACACATCTGTCGCGATGCAATAATAGCAACCACTTGAAGGACCAGTCGTCTAATAATCGAGCCACAATGGTAGTATATCGGGATCATCCAGACTAAATGCCTGCTTCCGGAGCTTCAACTCAACTGCATACATTAAAAATTCCGCCTGAAGCGGGTCGGTATGTCGCTGTTAAACGTTTGAAGCTTTCAGACTCCCGGACTGACCCTTTTGTAAAACGCACTTGGACGTAACACAAACCACGCCGCAACACCTGCGTGTTAAAGCCTTCCGGGAAATCCGAGATCCAATTAAGAAAGTTCCCAGTTGCATCAAGTCCTTGGAGGTTGCAATGGCGCCGTTGGTGCGGGACATAGGCAAACGCTCTGCCGTAGTCTATGAGCACAACTCTAATAAATTTGCCATCCACCAGTGCGTTCGCCCACTTTTCTGTTGCAACGAACAATTTTGAGAAACACGTCCACACTTGCCGAAACTCATGCTGAGCGCGGGGATTGTGTCAAGGCGTCCAGCTGCAACCGCAGTGCTAGCCTCAGCATCCGCTGCATAATTTTGTTTATCCCCATGATGTTAAGCAGGTGGCTGGATAACGTGAAGGATTAGGATTAACTTGCTTGTTTTATATCCGTTTGACAATTTCCACTTTTCGGGCAACATGCAGGTGACAAGTTGCCAAGGAGCGATGAAAGACTCCGGACAGGAGCAGTAATGTCACCAGCCACAGATTTGAAAGACTAGTGGTGCGCCCGTCAGGACCTAAAGAAGAATTCAGGTCAAGCTAAAGAAGAAACTCCTCGACGTCATCGACACTTGTATTTCAGTGCCGCAGAAGGAAAGGTAATGTTGGTACAACACCATCGGAGACGGGTGTCCCAATGGAGTAGAGAGACCTATGCTGTTTGGCTAGGAGGCTGGCTTTTACGTGGTTTTCGTGTAGTAAGGCCAATTGATCAGTCGGGTAACGAGCGGGAATAACACTACCGGTTTTTGTACATTTTGTCAGGGCGGGGAAATGCACCTCAAGAATTGCTCTAGGGCAGACAGCCCAAGTGGCATCGTAGAATTGCAGTTTCGTGGGCTTTTGTGTGGTGCAGCGATTTTCAAGTGCTTTGCAACTCGAGTAGACAGGCTCCGCTTGGGTAACATTGAAATCATCCACTGAGTTCCGTCACAAGTTCCTCAGGAACTTCAATTCACACTCATACAGGGTGGACCTCTAACGAAAGATTTGCCCTTTGTGACTGGAACGACCAGCGCGAGCAGTGAAACCGTTTTATGGTACAAGGTAGCACACTGCATCCAAGTTAAAGCCATCAACGCTACTCCCAAGGTTAGCGTTTGCAGCAGTAACTAGACGGTAAGCCTCTGCGTGCCGAAACTTACGACGGCCAACGCCTTGTTGTTGACATTAAGACATGCTGAACCAAATAATAGTCGAGAACGGCTTTGATGGGAGTAGCAGGAAAACGGACTGCATGTAGGACACAATAGAGCAAGTCCTAATAAATATAAGGGGCACTAAATTCCCCGCGATTAGGCAACGCTTACAACTTCAGTACATGCTAGTTAATTCTAAGAGAAGAGCTACAGCTCTCAAAAGATGTCTGTAGTTGACACCAATAATGAAGGACCTGCATCCAATACACATACGATGCCGGAGGGCTTCAGAGCCTCCATCCTCATTACTGAGAGGTTCAACCAAGTGGATCACGCGGCTCACCATCCATTAAAGTATTACGCCACCACCCCATCCCATTTAATGTCAATCAACCTTGGAGAGGTGGTACATGGGATTAAATGCTTCCAAGTTCAGAATCTCCAACGGTAACCATGGCTCCACAAAAGCGACCAAATCTGCGCTGTTCGCAGAAGCAAGGATTTGTAACGCATATAATTTATTTTGTAGACTGTGCACAGTTGCAGTTAGTAAGCAGTTCAATTTTCGTATGTACCGACCGACCGGGTATGCTGAGGACCGGTCGCCAAAGAGGTCGCTGGGTCTTCCAGACTACCGGAATAGCCACATGGTGAGAGCCAATTTCGCCCTCAAGTGTTGGGCTCGAGGTGCCTTAACCGCCCTTCTCATTTTTACCTGACCCTCAGAGAAGCGGTCACATAGCATATAGAAATATTCACCGTTGAGTGGCGATGCATTGGATGGTACCTCGATTTTCCTCTAGGTTTTGATACACAACATTGGGTGGCGGACCATGGAGGGTTTCTCTGGCTTTGGACCGAGACGGAAGGCGGAGACAATATTTATACTTTGCTTATTCTCATAGAATAATAAGGAAACTATTCATTGAAGTAAAACTAAATCATCCAAAATTCTCTAGGCTGAAGTGCTTTTGGTTCACTCTGGCTATTTCCTGATGAAGCGTCGGTCGCCGGTGGGTAGCTTTGTGCTTTCAGCCGTCTACGAATTAGGAGGAGCCGGGACGCACTTTGTTAGCTTTTCGAGTTGGCCTACTCTATTGTGGTCTGTGTTCACCAAGGAATTCAGAGGAGAAGCTTTTGTCTCCGTTTCCCTTTTCCCTCGTTAAGGGATGGTGTTGGATGCACGTACTACTGTCCTCGGTTTGTTAGATGCAGGTGTAGCTTTGCCTTTCGGCACCGTTGCATACGCTCTAGTCATGAGTATATCGCGATAGACAGTCGTTAGTGGGTCGGAAGGCGCGGGAGAGGAAGCACGATTACTTACAACAGTAGGGGTGACTGGATCAAACGGAGTTGAGTGCAGTGGACATGAAAACAGTACTGAAGCAGCAGACACTCGTACCTCACCATGGGTAGAAGCGGACCAAGAATTGAGTGTGGGAAACCCAACGAGAAGTCAGTGGTCTTCTACTAAACTACGGCAGCGTTCACAGTAGATAATGTAGCCGCGGAGGTAGTCAGCTGAAGTAGTGCGTACTGATCCGGGCAAACGCCACAGCAAGCAATGTGAATCCACCCACCACAAAGCGAGCACTGGACAACGTTTGAGCGGGACGTGACAGTCTTACTACAGCTGGAGCTCCTGGACCTCCCAGCTGCCCGAGTAGACAAAGAAAAATCCTGAAGAATTCAGGGAACACTGCACAAGTGCAGTCAAGTTAAGCAAACGTAAGCTATATTTCCTTTAGAGAGTACATTTTTAGTATCTTCCAACTGTCACTGCGAATACTATAAGGCAACGTTATGAAAACACAACAATTTACAGCTGGCTATAATGGCACCAGGGGTATATATTTCAACCAACTAAACCGTCCGGAATCTGCATTCGATCAAGACAAGTGTTTCATTAACTACAGAACGCTTTCTGCCAAATGCACGTCTGTCTAGTCGTAACAGACTTAGCAAGGTGCCGTAGACATGGCAAAATTTGCTTATCGATTGGACTGTAATAATAAAACTGACCTCAAGGAGCTATCACATTAGTCTGATGTATCTTTAAAACTCTGTGCTATTGTGCTAAAAATCCTATCCACCGCCTACCAGGAATTCGAATGCACGTAGGTTTGTTTAACGGAATGCTGCAAGTTCGGTACATAGATTGGACAATAAAATATTAACACCCGTTTTTCCAATATTGCATAGTACGCGTAGTTTAAAGCTAACCTTCACATATAGGTCTTAGGTTTTCATGGCTGCTGTATGTAACTAATACACAGGCAGCCTTTGAAGTCCGTTTTCAACAGCGAATCTCCGCAACCATAACCCCAAAAAGGAAATTTGTGAAGACCCTGTCAGCATTAGCCTTCTTTAAGAGCATATGGGACTTATTTTATACTTTCTAATGATGCCAGGCTAGACATATCTGAAAACAAAATGGGCGCAGAAAAATGCGCAAATGTGCAGGCAAATTAGTGCTTACTCAACAAGTTGTACGTGTTACGTTGCAAATGTGCTAATATTCAACGCGAGTTATTATGCATCCACACAACGTTGGAGAAACAACGAAGTGTGTAATGCAATCAGTTAAATTTGCCTTAAACATGAGCAACCATAATGTAACAATAGTAACTAAGTAGAAGCTATTCATCATAACGTATAACATATGAGCTTAATTTTTCTGAGCCTATTTATTTAAAAATATCTGCCGTGCACTGAGGCTCTTTCTGGACATCTTAGGTAGTCTCCTATTGTGCCGGCAGGGAACTCTCGGAATTTTAATAAGGGAACACATTATTAATATAAAGGACTAAGTAACACGTTGAGCCTGTGAGTTTCGTAGCAATTGCTAACTCCTCGTAGCTACATCCTAGTAGCTTCATTACTAGAGCAGCTTTTGTAACATCATAGAAACATTTTGCAGTATAATGTTACCCATAGATTATCTTTCTATTCGCACAGATGGACAGCCAGCCATCCACTTGGAGCGTGTTTCTGGCCACTCGCAAAAGAGCAAAAACTATGATGATACATGGCTTGGTTTTTTAACTAGCATTATTTAACAAGGATTATGACCGCATATCGGCGCCGTTCCTCGCCTTTAAAGCTATCCCTTTTTAACAGTAATGTTCGCCAGCGCGAATGTTCTTTTGAGCAATATGAGTAACAAATTATCGCACACTTTATTGATACAAAATATTCTTTATCGCACCATAACACGAAATAGTTTTAAACGTTGCAAAGCAACTAAACATGAAGCAGAAATCTACCTCTCATTAGTAATTACACAAAACCGTAGCCGCCAGGATGAAAGCAACATGAAGTTGAATGACCAAAGCTCGTCCAAACTGAATATAATACAGAAGACGTTTGGTCAATCAGAAGGTTTTATCTGAAGCAACCTTAAAATATACTGCGCATGCGACGCTGAAGGAGGTACTATCCTACGACTAGGAGCACCGGAGTCTGGTGCTATTACAGCTTACCTGGGTCCTTATCACATTAGAACCAAATGCGCCACTGATGGAGCTTCTATACTACGGGCACTAGTCTCAAAGCCGAGGGCTATTACAACTCACTTGGGTCTTGTTAACTTGGCCCCAAATGTGCCATTGATGGCGTCCATATCCTACGGACACGAATGGCAAAGACTGGCGCTCTGTGCATTCGGCCTCGGTCCCATGCTACTGGCATTAAAGTGCCATAGATGGCGACTCTATCCTACTGCCAAGAGCCTCGGAGTCGAATACTATTACAACCCACCTGTGTGCTATATTATTGCCACCAAAGGTGCCACTGTTGGAGCCTCGATCCTACGATCACGCGCGTCAGAGCCTGGTGCTTGGGACAAATGGCGGCGGCCCCATGAAACTGACGCCAAAGTTGCCGCTTATGTAGCCTGTGTATTTCGTACACGAAACTCAGAGCCAAGTGCTCCAGCAGCATGCCGGGATCCGATTACCTTAGAACCAGACTTGCCGCTAATCCATCACATGTGCAGAAACCCTATAAACCCGATTGAGCGCAGAACCCGAGATAACAACTGTATTTTAAGTTGATCAAAAAGCAGTATAAGTGAAAGCTCAGCATAGTTCATTAAATACATACCTTGGCGGCGCAGGTCCCTTGCAGTGTATCATTACACAACGTCGTCTCCACCTGTTAAAGGGTAATAGTATTGTGTAAAAACAGCCTACTGTCAGGCAATTGAATGATGGTCTTAAGCTGATCGACTTAGTTCTTTCGCAGCTTCTTCTTTACTGAGGCTTGCATGCAGGTCAGGGCTACAATGAAATGAAAATTGAGTTTGAATTTTACAGAATAGCTTACTCTGGTATGGCATTCTGCACGTTGCCTCCAGCTGCGTGGAACTATACAAGTCTCTTACGATAACCCATTGGTGAAAGTTAAGGGAAAATATCAGTATTAGTGTGTGCATGTGCTATATGATAGGGCACGGTTTGCTGACTTGTTTTTGAAACTGCGGGATCCTTAACCTGCTTGCCTGCGCTAAAAATTGTGATACTTTGCTGTCGCATACCTTCGTAAGTGGGCAGGTTGCTTGGGTATAGGCAACTGGGAAAAGCAGTGAAGGAGAACGACCAATGGCAAAGTCACAAACGTATAACTTTCTTTCATACCGCTAGTACAGCTAAGCACTGCTATCATCGGCGCGGCTACCGTTTGTGAAGGGTTGACGTAAATCATACAATGATCTCCTGGATGCACCCCCAGGCATTTTCACTGGAATAAAAACCGATTGTGTGCACAAAGAACGCCGTCAACCGCAAATTGCTTGCTGCATGTGAGCCACAAATCTGCGGACGCCTAAGTTTTCGGCCAACGCGGTTGATCCTTTGCCCGTGGAAAATCGGAAGAATCACCAATTAATTGGTCATCTATTCGCAGAAACTTAGTACAATTTTGCAAACCCAGGTAGATTAAACTCTTCAGCACTTCTTACAGGGTAGACGAGCTGTGTGGGTTTAGAGGTCATTGCTATTGTAATGAAAACATTTAACGTGCACAACTGCATAAACTCTGCCGGTAGGTTTTTGTCCGCCAACCCGCGCACGAAAATAGTTATCTGGCCTTATATGGATGCACACATCAGAAACGGCTTAATTCTCGGGTGAGTGTGCTGCTTGTATGTCGTCATTAAGTGCAGGAATGGCGGCCACAAGGTTGCATAAAATGGAGGTATACATGTTCCCAAATAGCAATCGATGGGGAAGCCGTTCCTCTGGTGCGCTACCTCAAAATATGGAGGCGTCAGCAACTTTTATTTTACAAACCACCATCTCTAAGCGCCGAGTAACATGCGTGTAAAATGTGTTGTGATAAATAGCGCATCACTAAGTTGCAAGCGTAGGTAGTTAGGAGGCAAGATACGCGATGAACGTATGACCTGCCTTCTAGTAGCTGACGCCAGTCACAGAGAAACGCCGTTTGTGTTTAACACACTTTCGGGAGACCTTTCGAATTCTCCCATAGTTTGCGAACGGCTACAACAAGGCCAACCGATGCATAAGGCACTTTCTTCTATTGTAAGTGGGCAAACCCAACTTGGTTTTTTCTTGTATCTCAAAAGTGCACCAGTACAGCTTTAGCATGGTTGGCCCACGAGCGTTTTATTTACCACCAGTGCAACGTAAGGTGGTGCTTAAACCGGGGTCTGTTCGTTGATGGAGTTGTAAATATTATTGAAATCTAAAACCGAAATATTACATATCAAAAGAGCTTGCTCTCAGTCTCTGTGTCTGTAGTTGCCACGCGATAAAATAAAGAACGCGACCGGTTGATGTTTGCCCACAGCCTGTAACGAAGATTTATCGCAAACATGTTGCCTGATGATCTTTCGGATGTAAAAGTAGCACAAAAGTGGCAAGTTAAAATCCGCGCACTGCACGTATTTGAGCAGCCATTTTGTCCATCGTAATTGCGTTGCCGGGCGTATCATGGTTCCTCATATATCGAAACGCTTCGAAAAATGTAAGCAAAGAGACCTAAGGATCCCGACTCAGAAACGCGTAAAATATTTGCCCTCGGTAATCCGTCCCGTCACCTATTCAGAACTGACAATGTTTGAAGCTGCAAGCAACATGTAATGTCACTATGAATGCTTACTGCAAACGGTTAGTATTATGCGGCGGAACAGTTCAGGTTGTTGCTGCCGAGCAAATAAAATGTGTGTTCATCGGCTTTACTCTAAATGTAATTCGCGCACACCGTCTTCCTCAGCACAGTTGATAGCCGGATGCAGTTTTACTGCAGGTAGTGAACAACATCAACGTTAACGTACACTCAATGCCAGGTCGCACTTTACAACAAACATTGCGGACATCATCTCCGGTAGCAGGCATTAAAATCGAAACTCAACGAACTGTTTGGTGTCGCTTGTTGGCGTGTTGTAGCGAAAAAGGTCCAGGGACTGACTGATCTCATCTTTCACCAGGCGACAATAGATGTGGTGTCGCTTAAAAAGCGCTTAACTGGGTATTAGTAAGACAGATCGAAGGTTAGATTGTTCAATTTGCCCACAGTTCCGAGGAGGTTCACGCGAACTTTGCAAACCGTGTCATGTGAGCTGAACGATTTGGAATAATAAAAATAAAAGCGTACTAATGACGTCACATTTCCGTACTTTTTGACTTGCGACGTGCGCAGCGGACACACCAATAAATTGCCCTGTAGTACTTCACACGCAACACGTTGCAAGTTCTGCTACTGCATCCGAAATTGATGTAATGAAGAAGTATGAAACCTAAGAACAAGCTGTTAAACTAATCAAAACTGTCAGACGAAACGCCCAAGGAAGCTGCTCGGAAAATCAGGTTCCATGGCGTACGGATTCTAAAATGCTGTTTCTATTGCGTATCTTGTTTGCAAAACATTTAAACAATTGTAATGTCACCTTAACACAAACTTGTATGAAACTGCAAAGGAGGATTGATAGCCGGGAATCGTGCCATAAATTGACTAGAACCTATTTAGTTGGCTCTAGGTTTAACTGGGTACCGGTGCTGCCATTACACTGCCGCAAGTTCACGCGCTTCGTGCAGTACCTCAAAGTTGTCCTCCAATAATGGGCAGAAACAGCGTTAATGCCCTTTTAAATGCAGTGACGAAGACAAAGTAGGGATATCATATTGGAAATTGGTAACGCCGGAGCAGGGTTCCAGCAAAAATGCAACGGCCGAATTGAAGACAACGTCGAAGTTCCATTCACTCCATAGAAACGACAATTTTATAAATCTTAAGGACCTTTCCCATATATATATATACAAGTATTCATACACTAAGTATACATACATTAAGTAAGTGTACATACATATACCTATTAAGTATACACAAGTATACATACAGTGTAAATATACATAACCTCAAGTTATACATAACGTATACATACATAAGTATACATGCCGTATAGTTAAGTATACATAATACAATAAGTAGACATATACATAATTAAGCATAAGTATACATAACGTTAAGTATATACGTACCTAAGTATGCATACATAAGTTATTCCTAACGTTTACATAAGTATACGTTATGTATACGCAATTATACATACATAAGTAAGTATACATAACTTATACATAACGGTATATAAGTATACATAGATTAAGTATACATAAGTATACATAACGTTATATATATTTTTATATAGCGAGGATCCCTATGTGTTTGCATGTACGCTGATTATATTGTTAATACTAGATACATAACTTCCATAAGTTATATGTTTATTTATTTGTATGTTTATCATTTGTTGCAAATTGAGTACATTTGATTGCCTAGTTTTGCCAAGCCCATGACATATACACACTTACTTGCACTGCGTAACGAGCCATATGATTTATTTCAATTTAGCACTCGCAACCGGTAATACATACAGCAATAAGCCGACATAGCATTAGTCACATATGCAGTAAACCAATGGTAATTCCTGCAACACCAATACACCAATCACTGCTTCCTCTTTTAGACATAATCGTCAATTCCGTAGTGCAATTAACCAAGGCCACCTCGTTAGTCTTGAAGTTCTATCGACTTTTCATGCTTATCCATTACATCGCACAAGAAAATATGGTCCTGTTTGCTGCTCAAGGTTGTACTTCTCGTGCTTTTTACTCCGTTTTCTGGTATACGGTATCCATCTTCCCAAGTTTGCCAGTGAAGCTTCTCATATCAATAAACTGCATTTCCAAGTAATTGTGGCCTCCGAACATGCCTCCTAAGGGTTCCCGAGTTTACGACGTAGCACAACAAACGTGTTTCTGCACTACAAACTTGCTTCTATCCTGATCTTGCTGGACATGACAAGCCGAAGCCAGAGTATGAGTCGATATCGTCCAGCTGGATTGCTAGAACCTGTTTTACCGTTTTGGCAACCGCATCATCCCGCACAACCTAAAAAGCTATTGAATAGCTGAGCCTGTGCACGGTTTGATCGGATTGTCAACCGTGTGGCCGAAGTTTGCTTCCTAGGTACGGCACATTTTGTGCTTGCTCGGGCGGCCCATATACAAAAATTAGAACCTTTAATATATATATTTATATTTATATATAGTTTCATATACTATAACCATGGGTTATCATTTATTCACCATAAAATTCATTCCCAAGAAACAAACTATTTCCTTAATTGCCAATTTACCCAGCTTGTCTGACAATTATCCCTCATAGTACACATCGACTACATCCAAACTCCTACACGTGGACGACTAACTACGGGTGCTTTCACATTCTGCGTTATACGGACCTCCAGTGCTTGGTTTCTTATACATTATTACTCATTCAGTTTCATATTCATCCACGCTAACCGTTATATATTGACTTTACCCTCTTTCACCGACAGTTGCTCTAAGCTAACAACACTGCATTCGTTTGCTTCTTGGAGTCTTATTTTGACAGTAAAGCATAGCATAACCACGCAAATATTTTGTGAATACACAAGTCAGCTCTCCAGACGACCAACCATCCGTATATAAAGGGCCCCGGGGACGTCCATTTCAGCCTCTGCCATATAGAAGCCGTGTACTAGGCTTCCATTCGAGGGTTCCAAGGGCTTCTGCGTCCGGGGGTACGTGGGTCGTATCAGACTGCGGGAGACTGAAAGGCGAAGAAGGTACTTCGTAGGCGATAGGATAACAACTTAGTAAGTGTCGTAGCTGGAAGAACAGTGTGCTTCTGCCACATCTCACGGCTGTCACAGCTGTTAAAGAGGATCGAGCGCATAGCGAATAGATAGATGACCTAAAACATACATGAAGGATGGTGGCACAAGTGATAATAAAGACATAATGGATGTAAAGCGAAGAGGAAAGCAAACAGCTGTATGTAGCCTAATAGCGACGACAACTTACTTGTTGGGCTGTTACTGCGCCACTGACGCGCTACAGTCCGCTGCGCTCGCAAATGGCAGGAATTGAAATACGGGGGCTGTGCTTCCGTGCATCCGTACATGCAGAACGATGGAATGAGGCCATTATAATGCAAAAGCGTTTACAGTTTATTAATGTATAAATAGATTTTGAAAGTTACAAAGTTAAAATACTTATGAAGTTGCAAATGAAGTTACAAAGCTGGAACAACGATATAAATGGGGTTATAAGGCCACTGCAAAAGGTTGCAAATTATGTGCTGTTACCTATGTGTTACAAATATAACACCACTAGTTAGGCTAATCTTAACCCTCGGTGCTAAATATACTAAAATTGTAACCATACAGAGAGAATTAGCATGACCAGTGCGCAAGGATGTCACGCAACATCGGAGTGTTCCGTTTTTTTTTCAACTTTCTAGTTTCCGGCCCCACGATCCGCTTAAGCAGGTACACGTGAGCACTTTCTATCTTCAGTCTCAATTGGACTTGAACGTAGTAATTCTCTCATGGAGTCCTGTGAGCAGTTTGTACCGAAGCACCACAACCACGACTTATATATCCCTATAAATCGACGAAATGCGCAAGTTACCACTTGAATCCTAGAAATGTAACACTTACATTTCTGCAAATCATACCTGTCAATATTTCCATGTGGTGAGACGGGCAGTCTGTAACGCATCTACCGCATGCTGACTGGTTATAATATATTAGCTTCCATGGCAGTAACATACTTCAATCCCCTTTCGTTGGTAATATGATGACAGAGATGATTGCAGTGCAAACCATCTCTGGGAGTATTGCGCGGTTCCTCCAATTTTCGATGTGGTATCACTACTAGAATACGAAAAGGAGTTTTCGTCCTTTAAGGCCTCAACAACAGCTCAGTGAGTCGCCTGCAGGTAAAGCCTTGGTCTACGGTAATTGTATGTTAAATGGTAATGCGTTCATTAAGAATGTTATTTAAGGTATAAAAATTAATTAGGTAAGTATTACTCTAGCCAATTTGACCGAAACAGTCTTCACATTTTATCTTAATATATAAAGTACCTATCAGTTGTTCTCATCGCGCATACTAAAGCTAGGTTCTGTCACTTTCTCTATACGCTAGCTATTGTTATCCTTTCAACTGCGTCCAATTCTTCTACATTAAGCGCGTTAGTTGGTTAGTAAGTATCATGTTTATGTTTCACGTATAATAGACATGCGCAGAAATTACCGACTTTGCTAGATCAATGCGCGGAGCATTCGCACTGTAAGACATGGGCTTCGAATGCTGTCCATCGCGCCGTCAAGCAACGATGACTCTCAAACAGCAGTACCTTGTTTACCAGCCGGCCCAGCTTCCACATCCAACTGTGTGCGAGACTCAGGTACTGTGTCAGGCGTGCTGTGTTCAGTTGTCAGCCATTAACAATCTCGTTTTAAGTGAGATTCACCCGAACCCAGAGACGCATGCCATAGTTGACTTTAGATGTACATCAAATAAAACTAAGCTTGCTTTCCTTACCTATAGGAGTTGCGGCCTACGCATCAGATCTGTATTATGGAACTGAAAGGAATCAATAATTTGGGTTTTACAAATGACCAACTTCGAGTGAACTTTTAAGCACGCGTCATAAAATGCCGCTTACCAACCTCCTCTGTAAATTTTCTACTACTAACACTTTGCTAGTGTCATCCAGCCTTCCCTAGAGGTAGTCGAAAGCTGACGAAAATACCCCGATTTACGGTGATGGCACATGAGGCCCGGGTACCTGGTTGCCTGTGATTAGAGTTGGGTTAAGTAAAGCCGGTTCAGAGGAACGCGTTGTCATGGGATACAGTGGTGCGCATACAACTGCAAGTAGATGACTTCACTCCATTCCGCTCGTCCCCAGTACAGGTATGACCCAATATTTGCCGCGCGATTTCGCTGACTGTAGGCTTCGTGTTCCCTGTAGGCTTGTACTATGGGCTAGATAAGACTGCTGCTGACCATGATATGGAAGCATATTTGCTGGAATTAACCGCCTTGTGTGAGAAAAGTCGAAATTTCCACGCCACTATTTTTCTAATACCTTATCCCTAATATCAGTAAGATGCGACGCTCCAGCCCGTGCATATGTAAAGAAGACGAAAGGCAACTCTGGATACAGCAGCTGCCATACGTGAGGCCAACTGGGTGAGTATCTTACTCAGAGGGTAAAGCTACCCTTGACTACATTCAGTGTGCGCACCAACAGAAGATTTAGGGCGAGGAGACGCAAAACTCTTCCACCATGTGTGTGCTTTCCGTTTGTTATAGTTAAAGCGTTTTCCACAGACTATATGCATGCGGTCTGTCTGGGTGTGCTGCGCAGGATGAATGTCCGTTTGGTTAACCAGTAGTAGAGACAAACATTGTCGGCTAACTACGGAACTACTCATTGACATGAATAAAGACATGCAATGGAATAGCTGCCGATCGACGAAAGACTATACCTAGCGCTGTAGACGTGTTTCAGGATACCGTTATTTGAAAGCTGCGGAATTTCGTCAGCTTTGTTATACGCGGATCGAGCAGTTTTAAGACACATGCCTGGGCCTTCGTTGTAAAAGAATTTCATGGACTTGCACTTGGGGATCCAAATATTTTGCCATCCACTACTGTGTGGCTTACAAAGCGAGTTCTCCGGGTTTGCGTTGAGAATGTTCGTCAGACGATATCACTCTTTTTGTAGCGTTGAAGAAGTAATTTTCAACGCGCCTTCGTTCATCCACAGTAAAAGAAGTGAGGGCACATGGACCAATGGATGCTTTCTCGGAGTCTCCATTTGCGTCAGATATACGCCAGTTGAAAAACACGGTAACCACACCACTAACATGGTTGCGCAGATAATGCAATGGAGCTTAGAGACCTTCAACCTGTTGTCGTTTGATGATGACCCAAACGCATGCTGCTGCATCCCGTTATGTGTGCAGCATGCACAAAATATCAGCCATCCGTGATGGGGTTCTGTTTATCTTATGGCTCTCTGATAATTTCGTAAATGTATACGGAAGACCCTACTTGATTTGTCGCAGTCACAACTGCCCAGATAAGCAGGTCATGGTCAGCAGCCAGGCTTTCTCTGGGCTATCTGATCTTTATGACCAAGGTATGAAATCAAGTTGTTAGGTGTTTACACGGCTACTTGCTTTGATGACGGACAATAAACGGTTAACATGGGTGTCATATCATGCAATTGCATCATGGTTAAAAATGTTAACATGGTGATCATGCTCCTACTGCACAACTTTCGTGCGAACAGTGGCCAGCCGTCTACGTACTGCAACCGTGGTAGCTTCATTGAAAGGGATACTGGAGCATCTTAATAAGCGAACAATACTCACGGTAAGTCGGTAAGTAGCTTACATCGTATTGCTTCGGTGCCACTCCTACTACTAATTTCTTTTACCAGCCATGTCTACTAGAACCTACACCGTAGTGTCCTGCATACGCCAAGGAAGCTTCTAGCTTGTCATTAAAAGCAACATGTGGCTGAACCACAATCGGTATACAGCTATCACACTAATTTTACCTTTTGGCCTTTTATTCCGAGGCCGTGCGGAACCATCGCAAAGTGAAGTCCTCGGACTGCATATATGGTGTCGTTATTGCGCCGGACTGGGCACTTGTTTACCTCTATTAACCTGCCGCAGGTAGCGTGGATTACGTCTGCCATCGGGCACAAAACCCCATTTGTGACCCTTCCTTCGAGAACAAAGAGAATAATGTCAGCATAGGAGGAACACGGAAACCTATTCCACATAAGTTATAAATTGCAGTCATGCAAGTTGCAGTGAGGTTCACGGAAATGAGGAATCGCTGTACCCAAAAAGTGGCATCACCGCAGATGCTGAATAGGCAGTTGCGCCACCTGTCGCCACATTACAACAATTCTCAATGTCTACACCATTACATATACCTAGTATGCAACGTATCCTCTCTTCAAAGGAAAGCGCAGATAGTTGTAACAATGCTGTGCATGTCACCCAACTTGTTCGCCGCTGATACTCAGATAATATGCACGGTGGGTCTTACCCCAAACAGTCTTCCCGGTGAGCAACATTTTAGATTATTTCTACGCTACATTTTATAAACCAACTGGTTGCACATTACACCAGTCTTGAGTTCCAATCAATGTCGGCTGCGACGCAAAAGCTGTGCTCAATTCCGCCCAACTCTGCCTGGAAGGCACTTTGAAATATTTAACAACCAAAAGACAATTATTAGGATGTTGCGATATGTGCTTAGGGGCTTTCAGAGAAACTAAGTGACAATAAGCTGATTGGATCTAAGCAAAGGAATAGTTTGTCGAACACAATGAATTCTTTTGATGAAGTGTTGAAGCAAACGATTACTACTGTTCCAGGAGGCCTGTCCCTTCCGATAACATCGGTGGATTTACTGACTGAAATTGACGCTTCAATCATCGACTGCACCCTACAGGACAAATTTGATGCATGAAACTCATCTATACATTGCACAAGCACAATATCTGCAACAAGTTTCCGGCGAGGCCCTCTCCGGGTGCGCAAGGAAGAATTCTGAAAGCATAGTCACGCGTCACTTGGCCTCACAGGCTAATTTCTCAGACTGCTGAGCTGTGCCCGCAGAACACAGGGCCCAAATTTTGCAAGTACCCTTCGCTATGGCTTCAAAGCTAGGCCCGCAACTGTGGCGCAGGTAAGCAAAGTGGTGTGCGCAAGGTGCACCGAAGAAAGACTACATTTGTCGTCACTACAACCCTTCCGAGCAGCCAAGTACGCTACCCGAAATGCTTTAACCCTAAGCACGCTCCTTTGTAGGCAACTAGTTTACAGACGCTAGAAATAGTAGATGCGCCTTAACTCATGAGCATTGTACATCACAACTGCATTTTGCAGTTAATACAGAATACTTATTGCTTGTTGCTTATTTCATTAAGCTTATGGGGATGGTGTTGTAGCGTTTTTGGGTCACGGGTAGCAGCTGCGCGTTCCATCAGCACGTAGGTATGACGGATCCTGAAAAGCATAGGAGTCAGCTGCGCCGCAGGCTTATGCCTTTAGCCTACGGGGAACGGCGTGGTCCACTAGTAGGCTGTGATAGGATTGGTTGAGACCGTGAAATCTGATTGATCGCTGGCTAGCGACAAGCCTCCGACTCTCATTTACTGCTGAGGAACGGCACACTTGTAGACCCGGTGCCTTTGGCAAGTAAACCTTTTAATTAGTCGCTTCCTCACGAACCCAGTTGGAGTGCGATTCGACTCAGACCTACTCAGAAACAACTCACTGTGCTAGCAGTGATGCTGATCCCTTTTAGCTGAAATATAGTGGGAAACAGCGCTTGCAAAAACACTTAAAACAGAATTTGACTATTGTCAAATTGTATCTGATCCAAGAAAGCTTGGATCGATTAATGTGGTACTGACATTTGGCAAGACCGTCAATTGCGCCAATGGCGGAAGTTAAATACTTACATTAGGCCGTCTGCACAACTGACTGCTGGGTTCAAACGATATATGCTTAGTTGGGCTACGTTGTATGCCTTGATTTTAATGCTGTCCCTAAAGGAACTCAAAAAGCAGAAAAGTGTAGTGTTTAACGGTTATAGCTTGAGTCGGAGCAAGCTTTAATATAGCAAACTTTAATATATCATGATTAACAGTGGGTTAAATACGAAGCTGCAGGTGTAACTATCTGCCGAAAGCTAAGTCCTAGGTGTCCGTATAATGATTAATTTGAGAGCAACCGTACTTAGTGGTCTTGAATGTATTGGTGTAGGTGCAGCTCTAGTAACCTGTATGGAACCATTGCCTGTACAGCAAGGTAAATTGGAAATAAAAACGGCGGTATAAGTGTATTAGGAACGATTTTTATGGTGCACACATGGATATAGGCTGTTAAGTACGTAAACACGGTTTTTCCTCCTAATCTAAAACAAGGTACAAGAACGATGTTGGAATGCAGAGAAGCCATGCGGTGGATATTCAAGCGTAGAACACATTCA
The DNA here is from genome assembly GCA_944474145.2 of Dicrocoelium dendriticum. Taxonomy (NCBI): domain Eukaryota; kingdom Metazoa; phylum Platyhelminthes; class Trematoda; order Plagiorchiida; family Dicrocoeliidae; genus Dicrocoelium; species Dicrocoelium dendriticum. The sequence continues at coordinate 27,201,205 of OX104060.1, read as the reverse complement.
GTCATACAGTTTGCTTGTTGACCTAGCGCAGGAACCATTTCAAGCTTCGGTGTATGGTACCAAGTCTAGTCTATACGTGCCCCCGGAGCGAATACAAAAGCCGGCACACCCAGACCACAGGTTTGGCAATCCTGCAAACTACCACTATGTTACGCTAAACATGCACACGCCCATTTTAATTTGACTGAACAACTGTCCGTACGGCTGCTATAGCATTGTCATTGCCTCCTGGCGGCTGTAACGTAGCTGCACTGCCAAATTCCCAATGATCGCTCGTGGTGGCTCCGGCGTGTTCACAGCACCGGTACCCTTTAAAACTAGTGCACAGTAAATAGTTTCTCGTCCATTTATGGCACTATTCCCGGCTATCTTTCCTGCTTTGCAATTTCATACAAGTTTGTGTTAAGGTGACATTACAATTGTTTAAATGTTTTGCAAACAAGATACGCAATAGAAACAGCATTTTAGAATCCGTACGCCATGGAACCTGATTTCCGGAGCAGCTTCCTTGGGCGTTTCGTTGACTGTTTTGATTAGTTTAACAGCTTGTTATTAGGTTTTATACTTCTTCATTACATCAATTTCGGATGCAGTAGCAGAACTTGCAACGTGTTGCGTGTGAAGTACTACAGGGCAATTTATTGATGTGTCCGCTGCGCACGTCGCAAGTCAAAAAGTACGGAAATGTGACGTCATTAGTACGCTTTTATTTTTATTATTCCAGATCGTTCAGTTCACGTGACACTGCCTGCAAAGCTCGCGTCCACTCCTAGTCATTGCATTCCGATGATAACTGGAGGAAAGCCGCGAGTAGGGTTTTCAAACGTGTGGGTTTATCACGCCTTGTTTCGGAGTCTAAACTGCCTACATATTCGTGAAGCTGTTCTTAGGTTTCGTTCAGCCTAATCTGGAGTACTGCGTCCAGGCATGCCTGCCCTGCCTTGTTCGGGACAAAATGGAGCTCGAGAGGTCTTGGGAGTAGGTAGCAAATTGCTCGACGGGTTATTGGGACAATCGTACCCTGAGCGTCTACTTAGCTTTGGTATGTATTCAATGCACTACCGACGGCTTCAAAGAGATATAATCCTGACTTACCGCATGTTAACTGGGAAGATTGGACCGGGCTATATCTGGCTATGTAGCCCGGCCATGTTGCCTTGCCTTCGCGGTCACCACATGAAGATTCACAAGCTGCATTCCGACCGGACCACGGCGGAAACCCGGTTAGCGCTAGAGTTAGCAAGCAGTGTAACCGTTCCAGTAAATTTAGTTAGTGCACTTGAGGTTAGGGTTTTCCAGCATCAATAAAACGTTCTTGGGTGGCAGCAGGAAACTTTCGCCTTCGTGTGACCATATATTTCTAACTGCGTTTATGTTGTCCTTCGTCTCACTCTTTGGTGTTATACTTCAATTAAAGCACTTTCCATCCTCGGTATGTTCCATTTTATTTCCACAATCTCCTTGCTTCACGCGCCTTTAACATGGGGGAATGCTGGTGCAGGGGACCTGGGTAGTAACTGGTTGACCAGGGTGCGGTTGGGGTGTTTCGTTTTAGATCCATCCAGACCTCTTAGCGCCTTATCATTTCCTGCCCCAACTATCCGTTCAAGAAGGAACCCTCAAGGTTTGCTCCTATAGTTCTCGTCCCATCTGCATCTGCTGGACAGCCTAGTGGCGCTTATGCGTCGATTATGTAGCGGTCCGGTCTTCGGCGCTTACTGATAGTTTTTCCTGTTATTTTCCCAGGGTTAATTACGTTTTGAACTCTGTTTTTATTTTCCTTGCGGTCGTTTTATCATTGTATACGTGTTATAATGCTGCTCCGTTTTCCACCAGAACTGGAGGCCTGTGGTCTGCAAGCTCATGGAACCGATCGGTAAGCGCGCCCTTCACACCCCCTGCGAATGCATGTGCTCCATCTCCCCGCTCAGCACGGATTTCTCTGAGCTTGCTACGGCATCTCTAACCTGCTTGTTGCTAGAGAAGCATGGGTCAAAGCAGTAGACTAGCGGAAACACCTAGCTGTAATCTACGTTGACTCCAGTAAGGCCTTTGACAAAGCCACACGAGCGACTTCTGCTCAAAATCTAGGGAAATGTCGTAAACGGAAACGTATTTGTTTGGTTTGCGGAGTAATTGTGAGATCAGATCTTCAAGTGAAGTTGAAACAAAAGCTGGCTGACTCGGTGTCAATGACTACAGAAGTTCCACCAAGCTCCGTCGTTGGGTCGGAACTGTTCTAGCTTAACACTAATGACCTCCGGCTGTTTTTCACACCAAGTGCTAAGTCTATGCTGATGACCTCAAGCTTTTGGCAGAAGTATCCAAAGTTGAGGACCCTGACAGAATCCAAACGGTGCTGGACAAGCTGCAAGGTCGGTCCGTTAATTGGTAACCACCCGTTAACTAAGACAAGTGTGCTGTTCCTCCGATTGGTAACCCGGATTCATTCGGTGTATACCACTTTGATGGATATCTTCGCAGGAATGTTCTGCATGAGAAGCATCTGGGGGTCATTGTGTCACATAACCTTAGAACTTCTCGAGACACCCTGGGAAAGGTAGCGGCCGCAAACATAATGCTGGGTGCTCTACGTAGGCCCTTCCATGTCATTCCGGCAATTTGCGGAACTCTGTTCACGTCACCTGTTCGGCCGACATTGGTTTATGGGCTTCCAGTTACCTATCTTTTATAACCTGAATACGACTGGTAGAAAGGGTTCAGAGGCGTAGCTCGAAATCCGTCAAGGTGCTTCGTGATCATTCTTACCCTCTTCAACAAAGAAAGCTTAACATATTCCCAACGAATTATTGTCCGCGCCGTGCGGAACTTATCTACATAAATAAATAAATAAAGCTTTTATTCTCGACAAGGCGAGACACATCTTTACAGGCATGATCATTTTGACAAAACAATGCGTGATCAAGGATGTGCAAAAATCCGATATGTTTGCCATAACAGTGCTTGTTTGTGCAGGGGGTATGTAACTATGTAATTGTGTGTGCGTTTATGTAGCTGTGTAGGTTGCGTTCGTAAATGTGCTGTTCCGTTCTTGAATGTTTGCTATCGTCAGCAATGTGCGAGTGGAAGATTGGTGTCCGTGGGTTGGAAAGGATTATCCAGATATCCACGGGGCAGTGACTTTATTTTGTGGCGAGCCACGACCGCCACGTCACAGTGTTGTTAAGCAGACTTTTGTGGTTCTTTATAGGGAGAACGCTTGCCAGGCGAAAACCCACCACGTCCTGGAACACTGCCGCCGAACTATTAGCTGGAACGGGTTAAACCCGAACCACCCAGCTGGCACTACGAGGAAGTTGTTCGGCTAGCCAGCCATTGAGACCTGTGGATAGAGCTACACACACGACGTAAGCCATTAGCCTTCCGTACTACCCCAATAGAAGTAACCCAATCAGAGTAATTGATCGCTTATATGACATTGGTTGTTTGTAAGCGGTTACGTCCTTGGTTAACACTGACTAAGACAGCATAAGCTATCCGGCGTTTTGGCCCAAAACGGGTTTAACATCCATTTTCAACCGTAAGTGAGTCTTCACTCCAAGAGAACTTTGGAGTGAGGTACAAAAGCACTTTCGGCTCAAGGTAGATGGACTGACACTAGGCCACAAGTGGAAGCTGTAGAAGAGCGGAATACTTCACGTCCGTTCAGTGACTGCCCTAGCACTTCGTGTAGTAATGATTGGAACAGCCTACCTGAGGTCATTTCTGACGCATTGACCGAAGAAAATTTCAAACGGCTGCTTGACTGCCACCTGATGATTACCGCAAGGCACTGCTACTGCTCCTGAAACTGCAAAGATCCCTAGAGGAATGCCGCTTCGCAGTTAATTGCAGCAAGCCCGCACTGAATCGGAATCCACGGAGCTGACAAGGGTCTCACCTCATGCTCTCCACACACCAATGAACCAATAAATGTCTCGCTGAACACCGAGGCGGATGGATCCCTGGGGTCTTCGTTTGATGTATCTAGTGCAGCTTGCGGACAGCAACAGATTTTTCTAGCGGTATGCAGTGTCGTTTGCTGCTGCTGGTATCTCGAAACTTGTAACGGCCTATAAGCAGTGCAGTATAAAATGCCATCTTTGGGCGTTTGCAACCTTTTCGGCATGGTTAAACGCTGCGACCAGAGATCGACGCGCCCGAATATCACCGCCACTAAACTTTCAGTATTGGGCTTAAGGTTGGCGGGAGTCAAGTGGGCAGAAACCAAATGCCACCATTGCCTCGAGCGATGTGAAAATGGGTGATTTTGAAGGCACTGAATATTGCAATTAAGGACACTGCAATATACTGTCACGTTGCTGGCCATCCCTCCGCTGCGGTCTGTCACTCGGCCAAGCATTCGCACACCTTACCGGACACTCCAGATAGCATTGCTGACTCACCTTATGAGCCGGTCAACGGAGAAAACATAGGATGCGGAAATACCAGAAGCCCTCTGCCATACCCAGAGAATTAATTGTTACGGCCTCTAAAAAGCTGCAGTCTCCGTCCATCGTAAATTCATCTGACGGTTGTGCAAAGGAGGTCATTCCAAAGTCGCTGTCCGTCTCGGCTGCCACAGAAACAGCCCGTACTGACGATGTATTTGTAACTGCTCAATTCGACACTAGGTCAACGGTTTATGCTACAGTGAACCAAAAGAAGAAGCGGACTAGCTCTGTCCATAAAACATCGAAGGGGCTTGAAGACCCAGGAACTAGTAAGACGCCGGCAATAGAGCGGAAAACCTGCGCTAGCGTTACCTCGACCTCAGTTGCGAAGACAGGGATAGTCCCACCGCCAGTGGTGAAAACAGCTGGTGTAAGTGTCAACTCCAAGGCACGCGGGGTAAACACTCACCCGTGGCGACGCTTTCACGGATATTAGCGTTATATTCCGTAGGGTTGCTGAATCTGCGGCTGCTCTCCCAAAGGAACGCATCCCGGATGATATCAAGTTATTCAAACTGTGCGTCGCCAAGCTGCTTCCATTTGGCTTCCCTGGTGTCGCGGTCAGCAACCTGACCAGATTGGGAAACGATCCTATCGGTACGGCCAATTAGCGACCCCGATCACTTCGTGTGGCCGTTTCTACCCCGGAGGAACGCAAATCATTACTGCGGTTTGTATTCACACTTAAGGTTAGTGGTGTCAGCGTTCAGCCAGACCTTCCAATGGGAGATTGAATTTAAAGAAGGCTATCAAAGACCTCCAAACCAGGCCTGCGGCTGGTGATCAAGACCACCGTCTGGTGGGCATTCATGTGGTCAGCCGGTTATTTTCTGCCCTATCGGAACCCACCTTGATGGTCCACCACCCAAGGATGTGCGTGTTGACCTCCTTGAGGTAGTACTTTGCAACTTGCTTAGCCTAAGGAAAAGGCAGCACGAGTTTATCTACTGCAGACAAATCACGTCCCGACATACTTGCTTTCACTGAACAGTGGTTGTTTCCGGATAGCACGGACGGTGAGGTATATTTACCTGGCTACGCGCTGCTTAGGACGGATCGCTCCGTTGGTCGCCAAGGTGGAAGCACCGTGCACTATGTGAACTGTAACTTAGATGTGTTAAGGACCTGCAAATTCCAGCCGTCGGAGCAGACCATAGAACCACTACCGGCTGTTTTGTGCACTTCCTCTACCCAGTTTACAGTTGTAGTGATATACAGGAGTCCCGGAATTTCTCACAGATGTACTTGGCTTCATGCGCACTCAGTCTGCGAATACACGTTTAGTTCTAGGGATTTCAACCTCCTGGAATCTGTCGGGCTGACCATTCCTACAATCCGTTGTCAGGAAAATTCGGTGCACATTCTTGAGCTGATGCTCCAAGTGTTCGTGGACTTCCCCACTAGGTATTTGGACAACCAAATACCATCTCCTTTAGAAGTGGTTTTCGCTAAGTCACTCGACTTCGTGACTGACGTTTCATATGGTGAACCTCCAGGGCCTATCGACCACGCATGCATATACTTTAAGTGTGCGCTTTCAAGTCACCAACAGACCGCTGTTGAAGTACTTCTGAATAGTTAGTGAGCGAGCTTTAGTTAAATAAGATCTAGGGCTTTAATTCCAAACCACGAGATCTCGATGGCCGACCCCGTCCAGTTAGCCTAAAATTAATTTAAGGCATACCCTACGGAGGTTGTCCCACCTTAAATTCCACTCATTAGACAAAGTGGGTTACGTGCACAGTCTCCATGGATAGATACCACAGGCAAGTACCTACACAAGCAAAGATCTAGATGCAGGCGAAACTACCAAGCAGCTGCACCAAACGGCACTTATGCTATTTATCGTGATTAGAAATAAATGTAAGCAACATCTCAGAGCTGCTCGTCTCCAGTAAGAGCAGGGTTTAGCGGAATCGGCCGTAGTTAATCCCAATTAGATTTTATCTTGCGTTAAAAGACGAAGCGGTGCAAAACACTCTATACCAGCGCTATTGCGAACAGACTGGACCTGTGTGCAGCTACCTGTGACAAGGCCTATAAACTTGGTGACAAGTATACTGTCGTCTTTGCTCTTGAGACCTCTTTACCACAGGTTGAATTGGTTTCAAGCGTTCCAGGTGATTTGTACTTAGCTGAGGTTAACATAACGGAGACTCAGGTCTTCGAGTTACTGAAAGGTATTGATCCGTCTAAAGATTCCGATCCTGATTCAATCCACCCGAAGCCGTTGCATGAATTAGCCACTGAGCTGAGTGGTCCTCTAACATGCGTGTGTTCTTGTTCGCTTTATAGCAGGTCTTAAATTCGTATTCGAAGGAAGCAATCATCTGTCCGATTTTTAAGGGTAGTGACAGCGCTCTACCGGCGAACTACCAGCCTGTCAGTGTACCAATTATAGTAGTCCAGTTGGTTGGAAATCTGATAAGTGATTCAATAGAGAACCAACTGAAAAGCTTTACGCTTCTCAATGTGTTTCAACAGCGATTCCGCAAATGATTTTCATGTCAGCCTAATCGTCTTGTAACTCGTGCAACCTGGGCCGAAGCGGTAGAGGGGGTCGCGCTGTATACGTGCTATTCGTGGACTTTTCGAAGAATTTGACACTGTTCCTCATCATCGACTCTCAGTAATGTTAAGTGCTAACAGCATACCTAATGGCGCTCCTCACTGTGTGTTTGCTTTCCTTGAGGGAAGGGAAAAGTGCGCACTGGTGGGGCGTAGCATTTTGCTCAGTCAAGCTGTCCATAGTGGCCTCCCGCAGCACTCGGTATTCCTGCCATTTTTGTTTGCGGTCTATGTAAAGGATTGGCCGGGAGAGCTAAGAGTGTCATCACTAATGTTTGCTGACGACCTTAAGCTCTGGAATATTATGGATATCCAAGGGAATTCCTGAGGGTGCCTTGGACATGCTCTGGAAATGGTCCAGCTTATGGTTGATGTCCATACACAGGGCAAAAGGCGCTGTTCTCCGAATCGGAGCTGCTAATCCTCCCACCTGATATGTTGTCGGCGTTGATGGAATCCTTGGTGCTACGCAGCAGGTTCATTTACAGGTAGCACTCTCCCCAGTGCTTCATGGCAACTACAATTGAAGGAAGGCTGCTTGTCGGGGTTTTTTATGATATGGTATATCCGCCGCTCTTTTGGAATCCTGCCTGCCAATCTGTTTGTGAAGCTGTGCTCGGCATTCATCCGACCCTGCCTGGAATATTGTATCCAGGCCAGTCCACCATAGCTTATCCGAGACGAAATTGACTTGGAGAGGGTATTACGGGTGAGCACACGGTTAGTGCAGGGTCTACGAAGACAGACGTATGTTGAACGCTTGTTCAGTTTGGGGACGTAGTTCAAGCACTAGCAAAAAACAAGAGAGAAGCTGATTCTCACGTATCGTATTTTGACGGCTAAGATCTTACTAGGGCTATTTCGTTTCGCTACGATACCTAAGCTCCGCGGTCATACAAAAAACGGCATAAACCACGGTTGATAGGATTAGGACGGCAACTCGTCTGTCACTCAGAGTTATAGATCGCTGGAATTCCCTTACAACTTGCGTGATTAGGGGATCTACGGTTAAGGTTTTTGCGCACTAGCTCGGTGCTCTACGGTGGCAACACTAAACCTTTCCTTTTCTCTAACGTACTCATCTTCACTTTACAATTCTTTTATTGATGACTCAAATATCTTGTTATTCTACTTGCTTAGCTCTTTCTACTTAGTTTTTTGCCTTCTGAGTTTACTTTTTCTCTTTCCTACTTCACGTAAAAGCCCCCAAAGTGATGCTAGGGCAGGATACGTTGGCATTAATTGTTTAGACAGGACGTGATACTGTCTTTGTTTTAGGTACGTCAGTGTTTCAGCGTCTTCCAAATCCAGGTTCAACGACCCGCTGAAGAAGGAAGACTCACGAGATAATCTATCGTTTCAGTCCCGCTTGACCATTAATTTGACAACTGGCCAGACTTAGACCTTAAGGTCAAGGACGCTGCTGTCTCTAACTTTCGAGCGGATTCGTTTGGAAAACGGAAGAGCCAATTTCTGTACTGGCGGTAAAGGGTTTCACGTCCAATGTCCTCGGTGACAGCCAAAATCGATTGAGTGGCTGCATATTATAGGCTGGCTAGCCGAACAACCTCCTCTTGGTGTCAGCTGGGTGGTTCGGGTTTAACCCGTTCCAGCAAATAGTTCGGCGGCAGTGTTCCAGGACGTGGTGGGTTTCGCCTGGCAAGCGTTCTCCCTATAAAAAGCCACAAATGGCTGCTTAACAACACTGTGACGTGGCGGTCGTGGCTCGCCACAAAATAAAGTCACTGCCCCGTGGATATCCGGATAATGCCATACAACCCACGGACACCATGCTCCTACTCGCATATTGCTGACGATATTAAACATTGAAGATTAGAGCAGCACAACTACAAGCACAAAATACACAGCTGCATACACATACACACAATGACATACATACATACCCCCTACACAAACTGCTATGGCAAACATATCGGATTTTTGCACATCCTTGAACACGCATCGTTGTCAAAATGATCATGCCTGTAAAGGCGTGCCTCACCTTGTTGAGCATAAAATATTTATTTATTTATTTAATTCTAGTGGTATTACAGTATGGGAAATAAAACCTAATGGTATATGGATTTGCTTCATGAAGCCGGTTGAGATAAATTAAAGTGATGACTACAGGTGTAGTTATGGGTCACGGCGTATTCGAAAGCAGGAATATGGTAAATAATGGTGAGGTGTGAACGGATGTTTTATGGAGCAAATACGTGTTTATGTGATTTATTCATGCATGCAAATGTTATGCTTGCATGAAGCAACTGATAAATATAACTTACTTCTTGGATAACGGATATTCAGATCTCTTATCTGGATATTGTATGTGTTTTGTACTTTTGAAATCACGGTGAACGAGACGGCTCTTGTTATCCAAAGTTGTAGTACTGGTACTGCAGAAACAGCGGAGGCAATAACTACATTTCAGGGGTAAGCTGTTGTTAGAAGACATGATGTCATTGAACTGCTGCATTGTACAATAAGGGGAGCATTCACGGAAGTGTTTGAGGTTATGGAAGTATGTTAATGAAGGATGGCAATATAACTGATTATTGAAAGGTATACTTAATGCATCAAACAAATGTACGGGGCTACTGGGTAATGCCGGTAGCTGTGAAGTGTCATTTATAAGATATGTGTATTTGTAAACTTAGGGACATGTACTTGAGTTTATGCAAGCATGCAAACGCAAAAGGAATACAAATGACGAATAAGAATCATTATGTATATATTATGTATATATATAGGTATTTGTATACATATATATGTATGTGAATATATGAATAGATGCTGAAATATTATAGTGAGAGTAATGGTTTGAATATATATATATATATATATATATATATATATATATATATATATATAAAGACTCAGTGCACCGAAATATTTAATTCAAATATTTATAACTGTACGCAGTTAACTTTGCGGACATAATTGTTTATGTATATATGTATATATGTCTTACCAGCATATGTATAAGTGTAATTCTGTTGTAATATAAATATGTATATACGTAAATGGGTACATGTACATAGATATGCTACTAGAGGATCTATGCTGTGGGGGAGGTGGCATTCATGTGTTTTCTTCACCGTAGTTGGTGGAGTGCCACCGATACCTAAAATAGGTAGGTTTAAGGGGATAAATGGTCAAATATGTGATAAATTTTGCGATGGTATGCTATTGTCCACGTAACCTACGGTGCTTTTGGAGATATTGTTGAACTTTTATCCTTCGAAATAAATCATTTGGATAACTTAATGGCGGCTTCAAGTAAGCTCGTGTTGCTTGCTTTTTAACTTACTTCATATGCCATTATAGGTGGAGGGATATCGGCATAGCGGACCGCCTTGCAAATACCTGTTACTTTATAAGTTCAGTCTTATTGCTAGCCTGTTTGTCATGCGCTGCATAGGCATGTTGATAACGTTGGTGCACATCTATGCAGCGCTACAATGTCGACGCTGGCTCCAATGACCTGTAGCTTTTGGCTGTAGTGGTCAGTGTGTATGCCCCTTTGTCCTTGATATGATTGTATAACGCTTGCATGTACAAAGACGTTCAACGGCTATGGATCAGCGACTGGCCTATTTGTTAAGTTATCTCGAAAATGTCGCGTTGGTGTTCCTATTTGAATAGTTCTTCCCTCTTTTTTACAGAAACTGTTGTCCCATTCCCCTTCCACCGTGTCATATACCCTCGGATTTCACACTGTATTGGCGTTGCGTGTTTGTAACTGCGCATGAGGGCATTATAAACAACGCATGCGTGGTTTAATATCACCGGCTTACTGTGATAGGCCTTGTGGTTGTATGGTGAAGGCGAAATGCGCAGGGGGATGGCAGCAACCAAATCGGACTGAACGGAAACCGATAAATGGCTGAAAAGTAATGCTTACGTATGTGATACTCGAAAGTTATGTGGGAAGAATGAATGAGGCTAGTGATAGGATATGCATCGATATGAGTAATTTACGTGTAAGGTATTCTTATGCAGGTACATAACTGTAGCTCCTGTTTTTAATATCTAAGTTGGGGAACATTTACCTAGGTTGTTCTGCTATACGTATGTCATTGAAATAATGGATAACATGTTTGCACGTGTAAATAACCGGCTGAGAGTGCACTGGTATACAAAGGCAATGGAAGGAGGTTGCATGTGTAAGAGGATGATGAGGAAAGTGGTACTTAAACTACTCACTGCATAGTCGCTCAACCCCAAGCAAAGTGTTCACGCGTATGCTGCGGACGAAAGCAAAACGTCACGTAAGCACAGCGGATCACTGATTCATGGGGTATAGGTGTGTTAGTTAGGTGTACGCCGGAACGAATATGCCAAATGAGTACGTGTGACATGGTACCCCGTATAGTATGAGACAAATACGAGGAGAACCGTTGGCTATTGTACATGAGGCTTCATAACCTGACAAACTTCCTGTGGGAGGCCATAATAGTTATGAGATGAAGTGATGGTTTCGCTATAGGAAAGGTAGATGAGAAAGTGAATACCTATGCCACATGAAAACGGAGGACAAGGTGATCGACGTTCACACCAATTATAATATCCGCGTCATTATGAGTAGCGTGTTTATGGACGCATTCTACCCGCAGTGCATGGACACTGAAAAATGGTGGGCCCTTAAGAGGGCGGTTTTCGCGTTCCCTTGAATTAAGCCCCCAGGAGTGCTAAACTTCTTTCCATTGTTTGTTGTCATGTAAGCAGATGGAGCAGCTGAACATGGTGCTGGTGTGCAGCCTTAGCGAATATCAATATACATATATTTATGTATGCAGGCTTACCGGACGATAGTTTCATGCACTGCAGGTCAGAGTATGGTGCAGAAGGGACTAGGTTCACTGCAGGCCAAGACACATCAGCACTGGAATGTTATTCGACACATGGATACGCTTACACCTGGTGTCCTCGGCGAAAGGGCGGGGTAGGCGGTGAACTGAGGTGCAAATATATGGGCAGCAAACAAAAGCTAGGAAGGGAAAAGAAACAGAGAAGCAATATCCACCTACCGAAAGTTCATGGCGGCTGAGGAAAGATGTGCATCAGTTCCCAGTGGGGACCACTGTCACAGGCACACAGGAGGATAACGGTGGCGGTGGACAAACGGCAAACAGGCAGTCGGTGGCGTTCCAGTCCATGGAGGGATAGGTAACGGGAAAGTCAGGCAAACTGACCTGTGGGTCTTGCCAGGAACCGGAATGGCGGGGGACACATTTCGTAGGTCACAAAGGTTGTATGTCAACGAAGTATCCGTTCAAATGCTTGGTGTACTGCTGTCGTTGATTGATTGCTTGTCACTGGCGCAGAGGTAAGCGTTATACCTCCAACATTGGGAAAACATGCTCTACGACCAACCGGAGTTACCTTGCTGGTAAGTAACCAAAGTAACATCGCGACGTATGACCAAAAACAGCTGACACTTTACCTTGTTTACGACGTAATTTCACCTTCATATTCCTAATGGCCGCTGTACAGAAGCCCATCCTTGGTATAGACCGCCAACGATTTCGACCTGATCTCAGACCTGCCAAGTGACAACCTAACTGATGGTAACCCGTCGTTAACTTTATCCGGCCAGCACCCCACGGTCAATTCCGATAATCTTCAACTACTTCTGCCTAAAGCGGCACGCTACTCGTCATTAGCTCAACCGTGTCCCACCCTATTTATAGCAGATGACTGCAGCCTGGAGCCGAAGCACAATATCTGTCACCACGTCCTTGTCTGCGAATGCAGACGCCTTTCACCAGACAATCTACAATCAGGAAAGTGCGTATTCAAAAATCTACTTAACTTCGGGATCATCTGCTCTTCCACAAGGTGCTTGGCACCTGCGCCTCATTTGGTGCCTAAAAAGCGCAGCGATTGGAGACCATTTAGCTATTGCCGTGCGCTCAAGTGTCAGTGTTAAACCTACATAACCGAATCCCATTATGCATTATGTTTCAAGCACCTACTGCCTCCATTACTACCCCATCGGTCTCCATGAAGGTGTCCGTATACCCTTTGGATTGGGAAACGCTGCACATATTTTCAGCGGTTCATTGAGCAAGTCAACAGAGGGCTGGACTTTGTCTTCGCCTACGTCGACGACATTCTCGTCTTCGGTCGGGCGCCTCATCGGTTAGAACGATGAGGAACACAAGTGACATCACCGTCTGCTCCTCCAGCGTTTCGCCCAGTATGGCGTGAAGATGAATGTTGACAAGTACATTTACCGCCAATACTATGTCCATTGTCTCGGCCACCGAATTGACCACAATGGCATTAGCGCACTTCCCGAAATTACGCAGGCCATCGCGGATTACGCAATGCCGCAGACCCTCAAAAGTTTTCGTCCTTTCCACTGGATGGTCAAATATTAAAATCCTTTCATTCCAGATTGTTCCCTGCCGCTTCAGTCTCTGCCAGAGTTACTGCAAGTCAAGTTCCAAAAGTTTGAGCAACAAGCAGAAGCTACTTTGACAAGCTATAAGATCAAGCAGGCGTTACCCACCGCCACTGCGCGTAGCCACATTAAACCGCTACTTTATATACATCTCTCATTCTAGGACTGATGCATCACAACACCCGCAGTTGGCTCCGTTTAGCAACAGCTGACCAACAACCAACGTGAACCTTCGTCTTTGGTCTCCAAAAACCTTCAGGCTACTCAAACTCCATACAGCATATGCGGTCGAGAACTTTTGGCTATTTACCTATGAGCATGTACGTGTAAAATATTGAAGGAGCAGAGAACATAGGTCGGCGTGATAACACGCTTGTTACGAGTAGACCGTGATGAAAATTGGGAGCACAACCGTTCCGCTTACCAAAAACGCCACCATACCAGTACATGCAGTCATCAAGCCAAGTACCGGCTGTTAGGTATGCATTTCATCCGATGACTTGCTGTACATATTCTTGTTAACAGGATGTGTTGCACTGCGAAAATGTCGACCGTACGATTTAGGCCTCTTACCCCTTATGTTGCAGGGAATGCGTGCCGCAGCAGCAACGCAGGGATAAAATGCGAAATCCTTTTCGACTGATTATGATGGCGTCAGGAATCATGGTGTCCGTATGGAACTGGAAAAATATGCTATAAAGCAGGCCTACAAGGAACTTACCCGCCTATTTCATAGCATACCAGAACCGTTGGTATTTCCCATTAATCCGGAAGAAGCACCCCGCTTCAGAGAACAGTAGTTGCAAACGCCGGAGGTTTCGGTCCCCAGCGTTCGGAAAAGTGCATCAGGTGGCAATGTATCCGTAATCGACACTTCCGTCCGTCTCAGTACTAATGGAGACTTTCGCCCACCGGAATGTGCATTGGACAACGTGTTTTTTCCCTTGCCGTGCTCTCCGGCACGTTACCTCTCACAGGACGACAAGGAACGAAGGCGTCACGGGAACCTGCTCCCGTTATCAAGAAGAAAAAGCAGACCAAATATGACATAAAGCATTTCGATGGAACGCATGACCCGAAAAAGTAAGACATCGCAAATGGAGCGAAAAACATTCGCTGCCGTTGTTATGTCATCAGAGGGGACAAACAGAGTCCCATCACCAATTTTGAAGCCACCAACTCCAAGTATCGAAGCAAAGACCCGTGGGGTTAATACACCCCGTCCTGGTGATTCTTTCACGGATAGTAGCGTTATATGCAACAAAGCGGCTGAATCCACTGCTGTCCTTCCTGCTGCTCGCATGTTGGACGAATTTCAATGGTGTAAAATGTGCTTAACGAAGCTTCTTCCGTCGGGTTTTCTAGGCGTTACTATCAAGAAGCTGTTTAGACTAGGAAACGTCCCAGTCAATGTACCAAAAACCCTCGACCGCGTCTATTTAGTGTTGTACCCTTTACTCCAGAAGAACGCAACGCTCACATGCAGTTTGCTTTTAAGCTGAAATGTACAAATATTAAGGTTCAGCCGGAGCATCCGCTGACCGATAGGCCAACAAGGACCACAAAAGCACGCAAGCGGCTGGTGAACAAGGTCTCAGTTTAGTGGGTTTTCGGGTGGTCAGCCGGCGGTTATTTTCCGCCCTACCACTACCCATTCTGGCAGCGCACGGCCTAGGTCTGGACCTAACAACTACCTTCAGATTGTGCTAAGTAATGTGCGTAGCTTAAGGAATAAGGTGTACGAGTTACGTCTGCTTGTAGATGGGTCTCATCCCGATTTACTTGCATTCACTGAAACACGGCTATCTCAGGACATCACGGATGATAAAGTACATCTATCTGGCTACGCACTATTTAGATGCGATCGCTTCGCTGGCCGGCAGGGAGGGGGCGTCGCTATTTAGGTGAGCTGTAAAACAGGCGTTTTGAGGTCTTGCTTATTTCAGTCGGCAGACAAAACTGTTGAAGCTCTATCGGCTGTTATTAGCACATCCTCTGCTCAGGTTACAGTTGTAATTGTGTATAGAAGCCCTGGGAGCGTATCCAAAGAGGTATTTGAATTCATGCGCTCCCAGTGCGCAAACAAGTGTTTGGTGCTGGGCGACCGCCAGCTCCCAGGGGCATGCTGGACAAGTCTGCCTTGCGACACAGCGTCAGGCACATTCGGCGCCTCTCTGCTTGAGCTTATGCTCCAAGTACATTTGCATCAGTTCATTGACCTCCCCACTAGGTACATGGACGCCCAAATATTGTCTATCGTAGACCTTGTAGTTGCTGTCATCCAATATTTTGGTGACATTATTTACGGACTTCCACTGGGTTCAGGTGATCGTGTTTGTTTGCTCTTTAGTGGTACTCGGTCAAGACGCTACCAAAGTACTGTTGAGTCTCGATAGAACAAATGGCACGCCGACTGTCAATCACTGAGAGCCAAGGCTTCGGGTTTCCATTTTGGGAACTCAGACGACACTACTGTCCAGGTTAACTGGGATAACTTTAAGCCCTACGTCGCTGAGATCTCTGCTCTCTTCATCCCCGTCACCAGTAGAAAGGAGGCACGAGCACAGCCGCCCTGGGTAGATTCCAACGGCGGGCACCTACCGACAAGGAGATTCAGACGTTGGCGGACTTACCGAGATGCTCCGTCCACCGGTGCTTATGACAGGTACCGTAAGGCTAGAACTATGTGTGAGCAACAATTGAGGAGTGCTCTGCTCGAGATTGAGAAGGGGTTAGCAGAACAAGCTTTAGAGAATCCAAAAAGATCCTTCGCTTATGTCAAAAGGCGCTGCGGTTCGAACATGTCAATTCCAGTATTGACGCATGATGACGGTACTCATGCGCCTTCGGACTATGACAAGGCCTGCGTACTTAGTGGGCAATGTTTGACAGGGTTTGTAAGGAAAACCTCTTTGACAGGCATTGAGCTCATTTGCAGGATCCCAGAGGGTTCAGAACCATCTACATTTATTGTACCAGAGACGAAAGTTCGTAGGCTGTTACAAAGGCTAACCCCTTCTGAGGCCTCGGGGCCTGATTTAATTCACCCAAAGTGCTGCTTGATTTGGCTGCGGAACGAAGTGGACCACTCGCTGTGGTGTTTCAGAAATCGCTTGACAGCTGGGAATTGCCTTCCGAAAGGCAGGAAGCTGTCATCTGTCTTATCTTCAAAAATGGGGACAAGAATCTGCCTGCAAATACATGCCGGTTACTCTGAGGAGTGTTATAATAAACCTCCTCAAGAACTTGGTGCGAGATTCATTAGAGCGTCTTCTGAGTAGATATAACCTAATTAGCAATGTACAACAAAGATTCCGGAAGGGATTTTTGTTGCTGACATATCTACTGGTGACTCGCGAAAGTTGGGCGGACACAGTGGATAACGGCCATGCACTGGATGTGCATTTCGTCAACTTTTCGAAAGCATTTGACAAGGGACCTCATTTGAGGCTCGCGCATAAGCTGACCTCCTAGAGTTATCTGGTCGCGCCGTTCATTGGGTGACTGCCTTCTAGGAGGGTAGAGAACAGTGTGTACGGGTAGGCCGGGGCCTTTCGTTTAGGCAGTCTGTCCTCAGTGGCTTGCCGCAGGGCACGTTCATTACACGGCTGCTATTCGATATCTATGTGAATGCCCTACCCGCGGAGCTTGAGGTACCATCACTGCTACTTGATGATGACTTGAAGCTATGGCACATTGTCGTTGTTCCTGGGGTACCGAAGCTATTCAGCGAGCATTGGATAAGCGTTGTGACTAGTCTATTTTAAGGTTACTGCGCATAAATCACGCTCCGTGCGACAACTGCAAGCAGGCCGCAGGCAGATGTTTCCGCATATCGAGGTTAATACGAGGTTCTTTCTGAGTTTTGAATGGCGGCATCTTTACGAGGCTGTTCTCGGCTTTCGTTCGGCCTTATCTGTAATACTGCGTCCAGGTTTGGCCGCCCTGTCTCGTCCGGGAAAGATGGAGCTAGAGGGTTTTACGAGTGGGTACTAGGTTAATCGATGGATAACGGGGACGGACGTACCCCAAGCGTTTACTTAGTTTGGGAAGGCATTCAATGCACTACCGAAGGGATAGAGGAGGCTTAATCTTAACCTAGCTTACCTTAACTGGAAAAGTTGGTCCATATGTACCTTGCTTTTTTAGCCCCGCTAGATGGTCTGCTCTACGCGGCCATTCCTTGAAGCTGGACAAA
>OX104060.1:27165672-27183078 GCA_944474145.2 Dicrocoelium dendriticum | reverse complement strand
CGATGGTGAACATGCGAAAGAACGATTGGTTGTAGTGGGATCGGGATCCATTTGTTTGGACATAATCGCTCTGCCATATATCGCAGTCATACCTCGAGTAATAATTGATAAATCCGGAGTGATCCATTGGAAGGTAATTGAAGTGCAAGCTATCCAATATGATGATTCTAATTGAGCTGCCAGTGTGAAGTTATGGGCTGTGACTTTATTCGGTGGCGAGTCACATTCGCCACGTTGCAGTGTTGTTAAACGGACATTTGTGGCTTTTTATAGGGAGAACGCTTGCCAGGCGAAAACCCACCACGTCCTGAAACACTGCCGCCAATCCATTGGATGGCAAGTTGTAACTGGCTATGTTTCTCGTTGGACGTTCTTTTGCTCCGTTATTCGCAGTCAAATTGCGTCCCATTTTTCTGCTGACTGATGCGCTATGCGAGTGGCCATTGCGTGCCTGGGTCCTCTCCTGTTCCAGATCGGTAGGTCAGGAACTAAGCATTCTTTCTGGGTATGATGTGTTGATCATCTGCAAAACTCCGTGAAGCATTGAAGAATATACGCTGAAATATGTTGAAGTCTTGGAGGACGGGATAGGTTCCGAAGAAAGAATCGCAGATCCCCCGGGGTATGTAGTGAAATTGATTAGAGATTGTGGTAACCACGGCCATTTGAGCGGTCAAAGCGGATTGAAGAGCTTAGAATGACCGATTGTTCAAGCTTTGTTTTGGCAGGAGAATGTGCCTTCCGTAGTCGAAAGTCCTCCAGTCAAGAGATATGTGGAAGAGGTATTGTTAGGCAAATTGGACTCAGTGGTTCATGCCGCGGAAGAATTGATTGATTTGTCCGGATAGTAAGTTGTAAAAAAGTTGCTAATATTCCGCTCATGTCCAGGTAGAGGAACTGTGTGCCTTGTATTGTTGTCGAAACGGAGGACAATTCCTTGGGTGCGTGTCGCCGTACCTGTGACAGACTCGGGAGAAAAAGGAAACGAACAGAGACAGCCACACAGACAGAAGAAAGGAATGCATCTGGAATGCAGTCAATCAATTGCGGCGATGCCTGAACTATTGTACCCCTATGCATGTAATTGTTATTTAAATATCGTATATACACCTATATCATAAGTGGCAAAATACGACGAGAATCGAGCGGAACACGGATCAGTATGAATGAAAGATTGAAGATGAAGCAGGAGTGTTTGGGGAGGGGTCAGAAAGCAAAAGAGCGTTTAGATGAGACTGGATAAGTCAGCAAGTTATAGCTGGGCAGTCAGAATAAAGTGGGGATAACAGTAGTGAATGTCGCGAGAAAGTAAATTTGCGGGACTACAGAGGCTATATATAAAGCCCGTTAGCATATCAAACGAAGCTCTCAGGCTGCGGGACAGGGTGTGTTGTGACCGTACAGCCTAGAACACGTGCGTCTCTGATTTCTGGAAACAGTCAGAAAATAGGAGACTGGTCAGACCAGGCTAAAGTGGAGCCAGGCCCGAAGTGTTATCTGTCCAATGGGTGATTTGGATTCATCAGTATTAAGTAGACCATGATGAGGTCTCCTCGGTGACGACGATATTCACCACTGTACAATCCCATAGACTGCAGTCTGCGTTGGTAGGGGATGTGAAACAGGCCTCTGACGAGCTTCGTTGCTCTACGCTGTGGAGCTTCAAGTGCACTGATGTCGCGCTTGCGCCAGGGACGCCAGGCCTGGATCGCATACTCCACGTGGGGTCTCACGTAAGCGCTCAGCATTTGCGGAAATACAGATGGCTCGAAATTTCCGAAAGCCCTCCGTAAGAGTCCGAGATGTTGACTGTCCCTTTTCGATGCCTTTTCAGCTTGTCTGGAGCAGCCAAGGTCGTCCTGCACGATCACTTCGAGGTCGCATTCCTGGGAAGCATGTTGCAACGGCTGGTCCCCGAGTAAGTATTCATGGATGAGCTGGTGGCGTAAGCTCACGACTTTGCACTTGGCGACATTGAAGTGGAGCATGTTTTCGGATGACCAAGTGTACGCCCTGTCCAGATCGCTCTGCAGTGTTGCGTGATCGTCCTCTGTCCGGATGTCATGCCAAATTTTGACATCATCTGCAAACAGCAAGAAGTTCGAGTGTAGTACACTGGCAAGGTCGTTAATGAATGTTAAAAATAAACGTGGCCTCAGTACTGACCCTTGTGGCACACCGCACTGGACGTCAATTGGGTCGGACATGGAGCTGCGGACTCTCACATTCAGCTGACGTTGAGTGAGAAAGTTGGCTATCCAACCAAGCACAGGGTCACCAATTCCGTAGCCTCGAAGCTTGTGTAGGAGGATGCGGTGGTCCAAACGATCGAACGCCTTCGAGAAGTCCAGGTAGACAACGTCGACTCCAAATCTAGCATCAGCTGACTCCGTCCAGCTTGCTCGGGCCAGCAGCAAGTTTGTGGTGCAGGATCGATTTCGGCGGAATCCGTGTTGCTGTGGCACTATGATATTGTTGTTCTCCAGATATCCCATCAGCGCCTCCGCAATTATACGTTCCATTACTTTGGATAAAACTGGGAGGAGAGTGATTGGACGGTAGTTCGACGGCTCCGCACGATTACCGCTTTTGTAAATGGGAGTGACTAGCCCATGTTTCCACATTGTGGGAATCAGCATTTCGTCAAGACAACGTTGAAAGAACCGAGCTAATGGTTCGGCAATGTTTAGGGCCGCTGCCTTCAACGCCTTCGGTTTAATATCATCTACGCCTGGCGAGCTGTGCACACGCAACGACATTAGCGTTTTCAACACATTGGTTGCCGTGAACGATACGTTGTGTAAACCTGGGAACGGTGAGAGCTCTGTCAAAATCGGGTGAAAGGATGGTTCACTCCGGAAAGTATGGAGGAAGTGTTGACGAAACACGTTGGCTGCGTCCTGTGCAGTTTGCGCATGACCATCTGTTGCACGCAAGACCGGGATCCCGCGCTGCACTCTACGGAGTTTGTTGATATGTCTATACAACAGCTTTGGATTTTTGCTGAATTTCGCCGCTAAGTTCTGTTGGTGCTGGAGTTTGTCTGCGCGAGTCAACTTGACGCAGTGGTTTCGTTGAGTTGTGTAGACTCCCCAGGTCAGATTACTTGGGCAAACTTTGTAAGCGTGCCAGGCCGAATCCCTTTAGACCATAGATTTTCTCGTACGGCTTCTTAGGAACGAATCCACTTGCTTCGGGCGAAAGGCTTTGCGTTCTGATGCATTTGCCACTAGCTCAGTGAATTTGGTGACAAACACCATCCAAGCCTCATCGGGCGGATTCTCGGTCAGGAAGGACCAGTTGGTGTCTTGAACAAGGTTAGACAAAAGGTCGTAATGTGTAACCATATAAGTTTCCACGTCGTTCTCTCTAACGTACTCCGAATAACAGATGTAACGAAAGTGCAACGTCCCGTGCTCACTACGACCTAGCGGTTTAGCTATGGTAACGGTGTCAATCATTAGTTCCTAGTTGGTGAGCACAAGGTCCGAGAGAGAGGGGGTGTCACCCGTTCTGAAACGAGTGGGGGAGGTGACATTGTTATACAGTGGTACATCGGTAATCAGTTCTTGCAAATCAGCCTTGAACTGTTCGCTGGGCGATGCTGGAACTTCGAGTGCGTGCAGATTGAAGTCCCCCACCAGAAGAACGTGACTGTGAGGACGTGTCAATACTCGTTTCATCGCAGCAGCAAGGCCTTGATCCATTTCCAAGGTAGACTTCGGAGGACGGTAAACTATTGCTAGCAAACACACATCGCCACGTCTCAGGTGCATACGACACCAAAGAGAATCGTTGATGTTTGCTTCTGTGTCATCAATGATCTTAACATGTAGGTCGGATCGATAATACAAAAGCACTCCGCCTCTTCTGCTAGGCCGAACTTTTCGTAAGGAACTCATGCCAGGTAGCGCAATCTCGGCATCCGCGATTTCCGTGCTCAGCCAGGTTTCGGTGATTATAACTAGGTCCCAGGGCGTGGAGACCTGGCGAAATCGAAGTGCGGTTAGCTTGCTGAGAAGACCTTGTGCATTAGTATAGAAGCAGGTGAGGGCATCGGTGGTTAGAAGGGTGTTTGTAGATTCTGGTTTTCGGTTGGATTTTACGCCGACCCTTGTGGGGCCGGCTGCCGGTAGCTTTTTTGTAGGACCGATACTGCAGACCCTAGGGCCAGTTCAGGTCGTTGTATTGAGCTCTCAGCGCCAACAAGTGGGTGACCAACTTTGCCCCCTTCAGCCGGCAGCGTGTTTTGGCATTGTCTCTGGTCTTAGCTACATGGTGGCAGAATTGTATTGGTACGTTGCTTGCTCAGTGTGACATGGCCTGTTGGTGGTTCAGTGCCCATCGTCTTTATACGTATTTCGGATGGTAGCATTTGACGCATTTTGCGCCACGTATTGATCACATATTCTACCATGATTTCGGAATGCAATGATATTTTCATCACTCGGGGACCACATCCTTTGTAGTTAGGTGAGAGTGGTAACCTTGATGTCGAAGTAGCAATAACGTTTTCGAGTGAGAGCAGTTCGCGAATAAAACGCCATTCATCCCAGTCATGCGCTTTAGTTTCTAGTTCGCTTGAGGTCTTGAGCTCGGGGACACCGTGAACAAGAACAGATTTGGCGTCTTGTCGTTTACGGAAGTCGTCCGGATTTCGTTTGTGTTTTTGCCGTTCGCTCCAAGGAACATCTGGAAAGATTCGAACTGTGCATGATGTGGTACGGAGGCGAGTAGCTGACAAGAGAACTTCCTCTGCATCATTAGCTGATTGTAGTGTTATCTGGAGTAAACGTGGATCACCATAGTGTATGGAGTTTGGGTGACGGACGAGACGCATCATACTGACTGGTTTAACTTGAACCTCCATCAGTTGACACAGGGAGTCCCACTGTTTATGGTCGTCCAATATGTTATCTTTTATAGAGTTCGCCCCGGATTCAGTCACATTAGAGCATATAACTGTCAAGGGATTATGGTGTTTTTTAATGTCCACCTTCTTGTGAGGACCAGTAACTGGTTTTTTCGCTTGGGTAGATGCTGAGGTCTTGAGTCCAGTGGTGGTAAAGGTAGTATTAACTTGTTTGCCAGCGGGTTGCGTAACGATGAAAGGGGTCTCAGCCGTATGAGGAGTGACAACGGACGCGTATGTTGTCGTCCCTTTAACAGCGTTCAGCGTGGTGGGTGGTTCTGGTGGAGAGTGTGCGGTGAACGCGTCTTTATGAGCAGCCGCTACTGTCGCGGTGACTAACACTGGAACATTGTTCTTACACCGTTCTGGATTGGAGCATGATGTTGAGCATGGATCTTTATGTACAGAGTTATCTGGCTCATATGGGACAGCTTTCACTGCTGTTGCTTGCTCTACAATCTTTGACAACCTATCGCACTTCTGTGCCAGCACAGTTATACATCTGACGAGTGGAAGAGATGAACATTCAATGCAGAACCAGAGAGAATCGGTCGTATCATGGAGTTTTTTATCTGGCTGGTACTAAGGCGAGCACACCGAGGATGAAAGTATTTTCGACAGCTACTGCATTCAATACCAAACCGCACAAGTTTTACACAGTTGCCAACGCCGCAACTAACGTTCATTTCGGTAGCTTTAGGCTTCGCTTTCCGCGGGTAAGAGGTACGTGCCATTGTAGAACCAATCTAAGATGGCGGACACCGCCTGTAGTTGGGTGATCAGTGAGATCTCCGAAAGTAGTGAGGGGATATTCACCAAATTCGCACAGATAAAACTATACACCAAAAGAACTGTATTGGTGTAAAATTCACACACAGAAAACACGTACAACACAGTATTCCAAAAGAACATTGCACATCCAGCACTGCTTAGCGAAATTCCGCGGCGTCCGTGGGTACAGCCAGTCTGCGCTAGGTGCTGTGCGCAGACCGTTGGAGCTTACGGTTTTTGTTCATTAGGGTCACGGAAGTCGGAAGGTACGAGATCGTTGAGACGAGCCCAGAATGTCAGCTCGTAGGGTGAAAGTCGTATTAGTAAAGTCTAAGTGCTGACAGAGAGCATCAACAGAAATGGACATGTTAAGGAAAAAGGGGACATGATAATAAGGTTCAATCATGACCAGCGGTGGTCTTGCGGTGAGGGTAGCAGACTTTCGTCGGCAGAGTCTAGATCTTTAGATCACAAGAGTCCGAGCGATGTCAGAAGACAGGAGAGCGTACAGTCAAACCCGGGTAAGTCAGCAAGTTGAAGCTAGGCCTCCAAAGTAAGGTAAGAATAAGTAATGACTGTCATCAGAAAGCAGTTTGGGAAGCAAGTGGCTATATGAAAAGGCGGTTGCATGCCGAGGAATGGTCTCAGAATAAGGGGGACAGAGCACCAGGACAACAGAGCCTAGATCGTTAATGTTTGGAATGTAAGGAAGTAGCCAGAAAGCAGGAGGCTGGTCGGACGCCGCTAGAATAGTGCCAGATCCGGAGAGTTGCCTGACCAGTGGAAAAAAGGAGTGCACACAAGATGAGAAAAGAAACGATTTCATTGATTAGTGGAGAAGTCAGCGATATTCCCGACGTGGTATGAAACGACCATTTGGTCTGCCGACCCCTGATCATTAGGGTCACAGATGTCGGAAGGTGGGTTGTTCAGACCAGACTAGAAAGTCGACTCATAAGGAGAAAGGCGTAATAGTAAGCTATGCATGTTGTCGGATCGAATCGGCAGAAACGGACACGTTAAGGATGAGAGGGGACATGATGATTGCGATTAGCCACGACCAGCAACGTTCTTGAGGGGAGGGTAACAAAGCGTTGCGTCGGCAGTGACAAGAACAGTGAGATCGCCGAAGCCCGAGAGAGGTCAGAAAATAGGAGATCATTCCGCCTATCGCTGATCAATCGGGTCACAGCAGTCAAAAGCAACTAGACCACTGAGACGGAAAAGCAGACTGATAAGTCTGCCCATCCCTGGTCATTCAGGTCACAGTAGTCAGAAACAAAGAGACCATTAATACGAGATTAGAAAATTAGCTCAAAGAGTGGAAACCGTAGAATTTACGTCTAAGTAATAAAGGAAAGCATGGGCAGAATAGGCACGTACACGAAGAAAGGGGACGTAGTAATAAGGATTAATCAGGGCCAACAATGCATTTCAGTTGAAGGATACGGTACGTTACGTCGGCAGAGCGTAGGTCATTGGGATCTCAAAAGTCCGAGTGGGTCAGAAGGCAGGAGACCGTTCAGACGAGTCCGGATAGGTCAGCAAGGCGAGGCTAGGCCACCAAATTAACTTGTGGATAGCAGAGGTGAGTGTCATAAGGAAAGGGACGACAGCGGCTATATGAAAGGCCAGTTAGCATGCCAAGGGAAGGTCTGGAGATAAAGGGAACAGTGTTTGGAATGTAAAGCCTCAGATGATAATGTCCCAGGTGTCAGGGAGCAGTGATGAAAATAAGACTTTTCAACCGAGGATAGATTAGATCCAGGTCCGAAGAGATTTACGTTCTTCAGAAGAGGTCGAAAAGTCAACAATGTTCTCCGGGTTAAGGGAGTAGACCGATAAGTCTGCCTATCCCTTATCAATAGGGTCACAGTATTCAAAAGCAATGAGATCATTGAGACGGAAAAGCGGACTGATAAGTCTGCCCATCCCTGGTCATTCAGGTCACAGTAGTCAGAAACAAAGAGACCATTAATACGAGATTAGAAAATTAGCTCAAAGAGTGGAAACAGTAGAATTTACGTCTAAGTAATAAAGGAAAGCATGGGCAGAATAGGCACGTACACGAAGAAAGAGGTTGTAGTAATAAGGATTAATCAGGGCCAACAATGCATTTCAGTTGAAGGATACAGTACGTTACGTCGGCATAGCCTAAGCCATTGAGACCTCGGAAGTCTGAGGTGGGTCAGAAAGCAGGAGACTAAACGGTTTAAATGCGTTACGGTGTTTAATCATTTTCCTGCTTCAAGCGTAGCAGCCGTGGTGGATGACTCATTTGTATTCTGGCGTATACTCAAGGGTCCTTATCTGGACTTGACATCGATGAATGATGATCTGAAAGTGTTTCAGCTGGAAACGACGACATGGTTTATTTCTCGGAACGTTATAACTGCGAAGGCGTACCAGAGGGAGACTGGACAGGTTGTAGTGTTCATTGCTTTTTTCATTTTTTGCGCTTCTCTCATTCTCTTTTTCTATGCGGTTTGTACAGTTGTTTTAATTGGCCGTTTTCTCATATACACAATTCTCGATCTCGATCGGCGCGTTCTGCTTTTCTGGGGAACAGTATGCAGCGGCTTTTGTACGTGAGGCCGCGTTGACTAGCTTTGAATTTGTCCCTAGAGTACCTGAGGGTTCTTATTTAGCTGAGTTTACTTTGGTGGAAACGCAAGTCCTTAAACTGCTGCAAGAACTGAACCCTTCCAAAGCAGCTGGACCTGATTCATTTCACCCGAAGCTTCTGTATGAGTTGGCAGGGGAACTAAGTGGACCGCTGACGATGGTGTTTCAGAAGTCTCTTGACAGCTGTACATTACCTTCCGAATGGAAGGAGGCTGTCATCTGTCCTATCTACAAAATGTCGAAGGAGTCTGTCAACCAATTATAGGCCAGTTAGTCTGACTAGCGTCGTGGTCAAACTGCTTGAAAAGCTGGTGAGAGATTCGTTGGAATGTCACCTGAATAGATTTAATCTGCTCAGCAGTGCACAACATGGATTCCGGAAGGGGTTTTCGTGTTTGACGAATTTGTTGGTTGCTCGTGAAGCTTGGGCCAAGGCAATGAACAATGGCCACGTATTTGATGTGCTATTCGTAGACTTCTCGAAAGCATTTGATAAGGTACCCCACTTGAGGCTATCACAAAAGCTGAGGTCCTACGGCGTATCTGGCCGCGCCCTTCACTGGGTACCTGCGTTCTCGCAGGGAAGAGAGCAGTGTGTATGTGTGGGTCGCAGCTTATCCTTTATGCAAGCCGTCCTCAGCGGTGTCCCACAGGGCTCGGTCTTTGGACCGATGCTTTTCTCCATCTACGTAAACCATCTCCCTGGGGTGCTTAAGGTATTATCCCCATTGTTTGCTGATGACCTTAAGCTATGGAAAGTTGTAAAGGTTCCTGGGGGTTCTGAGGCCATACAGCATGCCCTGAACAGACTTTGGGACTGATGTACTGTGTGGCTACTGCCCATAAAGCAGGCTAAGTGTTCCGTCCTTCGTATAGGAGCAACTTTCCCGCCTTCGAGCTGTTGTGCCTTCAGGGCTCGACTTAGCGGCTTCCTAGATTATGCCACGCGATTCAAAACACAAACCACTGGACGAGTGGTATATTGGCGAAACACAGAACAAGCCGCGTTGGGATGAAAACACACCGATACAGTTCAAATCACGGAAGTGTGCTCGTTTGATTTTATATGTCTCCCAGAAACAAGGGACGTGTGAGTGGCGTGAAACAAGCGATAGTAACAATGTTCTGCAACATGGAAAAACACACTAGTCTGCTTGGAACTAAGACTGTTCTAATACAAGGCACACGGTTCCTTGTGGGAAATCGCGCACTTACCTTTCCGAACAAGTCAATTTGTTTCGTTTCGGTGCGCATTTGACTTTGGTCTGTGTGAAATTCTGTTTTTCCATCTAAGTTACAAGATTTGGCCTGAATCATTGGCGCCAACTCGACTTGCTATTCAGACAACGCGATTTTCCTTAGAGCAGGCCGTTCGAGACCTAACACCCCCCTTGTTGAAATAGTTGAGCCGGTATTGGTATATGTCTTCCTTCGGGGGTCTACTTGCATAGGCTGCACGCATCTTCTTCTCCGTGTTGGCCTTAGTTGTTTTTCACTTTCAGCTCGTTCCATGGGTTGTGTATCCTGTCTAATCGAGGTGCTTGGCTGCGAAGGGTACAACAATTCATTGAACGCAAATCCTTCGGAATGGCGCGCCTCTTGTATCCTTGTAATCAGCGGTCGTAGTTAGTTCGCATGGCGAACCCACAGCTGTCTGCCAACACGAACATCGTACATTACTTTTCCGCGTCGTCCTACTACTTGACCTGGTATCCAACTGATTTGACGCCCTTGATGAAATGCAGCAAACACTGCGTCACCAATTCTAAATTTTCTGTGCCGTGCTCCATGTCGCTTGTTGTACTGAGTTTCCATTAGTGAATTCGTATGATGTATCGGGGGGCGTTTTGGAGTCATCAAATCTAGTGTGGTCCTCAGTCTTCGACCGATGAGTGCTTCAGCGGGTGACTTTCCATCTGGTGCATTTGGATTCGGAGTAACTCGATAATTTAGCAGGAAATTTTCCAGCCTTTATTCCAGGGTCCCCTCTCCCTTCGATTTTAACAAAGAACGTTTCAGGGTATCAACATACCTTTCTGCTTGGCCATTGGATTGGGGATAATACGGTGCAGTCCTCATTTGCTGTATTCCATTTTGTGCACAAAAATCAGCGAATTGATAAGAAGTGAACTGTGATCCGTTGTCTGATACGATCGTTTGTGGCAGCCCATACCGACTGAAAAGACGTTTCAGTGCAAGAATTGTGCTGTTTGAGGACGTATTTCGCATCACAGTAACTTCAGGCCACTTACTGTATGCATCGACAGTGACGAGAAAGAAAGTTCCCTCAACTGGTCCCACAAAGTCCACATGTATTCGCGACCAGGGTGATTCGGGACGCGGCCAAGATTGTAATGTTGTGCGCACTGGTAACTTGGAAACACTGCAGCATTTAGAACAGGATCGTCCAATGTCTTCTATCTGACTATCCATTGAGGGCCAAAACACGTAACTGCGCGCGAGTGCTTTCATTCGGGCGATTCCTGGGTGACCTTTATGCAATTGCCTCAGAACTCGTTGCCTGAGTACTTCGGGAAGGACAAGGCGATCTGCGAAAAAGAGACAGGCATCGACTTCAGACAGAGCATCACGTCGTGTGAAAAACTGTGCAAGCGATTTGTCACGGCACTGCTTTGGCCAACCTTGTCTTGTATAAGTCAAGACTTTCTGTAGCAATGTGTCCCGACTTGTGGCTGCCTGAACCATTCTTGCATAGTGGTAAAGTACTCACGGCATCCTGTATCATGTGGCTGATCTCCGTGTCGGTTGCGATTGAAGCAATGATGGCCTCCTCCGGCTCCCGTCGACTAGCATCGATTAATCTGGACAGAGCGTCCGCAATATTTTGACGTGGATGAGATGGCACGGTTGTATGATGCACCATGACGTTCGTTTCGGAACACACATGATTCAATGGCACATTAAACAAATTCAACCTTTCGATCCAATCAATCCCAGGAAGATTAATGTCAACAGAAGAAATTAGGTAGATGGTTCCACAGAGCTTCAGATCCTTAAACTTAACTTCACATGTAAACTCACCATCTAACCTCAGTGGTTCACCGGATGCATTTTGGGCGGTCAAATTTGTGTGCCTGAGTGGTGGTCAACCGAGTCTCATCCATGATGATCGAGAAATTATGGTAATGTCCGATGCCGTATCTAGTTGCAACGATATGGGAACATTATTAAGTTCAACGGTGAGGTACTTTCGCTTGCCGGCAAATTCTGTGCGACAGGTCGCGAGAACTACTTTTGTCTTTGCACCGTTAATGGTCTTTTTGGATTTAGAGTTCGTGTGCAATTTAGGACCAGACACAGTCCTGGAATTGTAGGTGGTGTGACAATGTGATTCTTTATGACCAAGACGTTTGCACTTCTGGCAGAGATGTTTCCAATAGGAACAGAAACGTACGAAATGCCATCCACCACAGTTCCAACAGGAAGTTGGGGGTTTTTGGTTGGGGACTCTATGGCTCACATTTTTACCGCGAACAGCTGTGTGATAAATTTGTGGTTCATTCCTAGGATGAGCATTTTCAATCATTTTGGTATCGTGTTTCAGATTAATCAGTCTCTGGCACTCAGCGGCAATGTCCTGTAATGTCATATGAGGTTCCTGTTCTAACTTATGCAGGAGACGTGTGCGTACGTCAGCATCGGCGTGGGACTGAAGACTACAAACAAATATGAGGCTTTTGAACTGATCAGGTGTCATCATACCCAGTTTGAAACGTTCACATTCTCTATTCACAACTGCAGCATGTGTTATATAGGCATGAATATCACTTTTGACCAACTTAAAACAATGATAACGCATACTGAACAAGGATGCTAGCTCACCGAAAATATTCTTCAGTATTGTCACCGTCTCGTCGAAGCGAAAGTCTCTGGGGTTCTTTGGCAGCACAAAATTGGTGTACCGTTCATGTTCGATTGCACCGAGTTTGCGCAACAACAGCCGAACTTTCCATGCATCATCTTGTGCCTCCAATTCAATGCGGAAAATATCTTCATATATCTTAAACCAGGATTCAAAAGTTACTCCGTTTGATTCATCAAAAATGAACTCCGTAATGGATGCTGTAACTGCGTCTACTGAGAACCGTGCGCCAGCATCTTGGATTTCTGATTTAATGTTCAATTTCTGTGCGAATAAGTCGAACAGCTGTTTCTGGGATCTCTCGAACTGCACCTGCTGTTGATAAAGGAGCTGCTGCATCTGCTCAAAAGAAATGGCCATTGTTCAACACCTCAG
This sequence comes from Dicrocoelium dendriticum, assembly GCA_944474145.2. NCBI lineage: Eukaryota > Metazoa > Platyhelminthes > Trematoda > Plagiorchiida > Dicrocoeliidae > Dicrocoelium > Dicrocoelium dendriticum. The sequence goes on along the minus strand of OX104060.1, from coordinate 27,170,512 downwards.
TAGCCAGAAATATGTTGTGTCTTCAGGGCTCGACTTAGCGGCTTCCTAGATTGTGCCACGCGATTCAAAACACAAACCACTGGACGAGTGGTATATTGGCGAAACACAGAACAAGCCGCGTTGGGATGAAAACACACCGATACAGTTCAAATCACAGAAGTGTGCTCGTTTGATTTTATATGTCTCCCAGAAACAAGGGACGTGTGAGTGGCGTGAAACAAGCGATAGTAACAATGTTCTGCAACATGGAAAAACACACTAGTCTGCTTGGAACTAAGACTGTTCTAATACAAGGCACACGGTTCCTTGTGGGAAATCGCGCACTTACCTTTCCGAACAAGTCAATTTGTTTCGTTTCGGTGCGCATTTGACTTTGGTCTGTGTGAAATTCTGTTTTTCCATCTAAGTTACAAGATTTGGCCTGAATCATTGGCGCCAACTCGACTTGCTATTCAGACAACGCGATTTTCCTTAGAGCAGGCCGTTCGAGACCTAACACGAGCTACGTACTCGGTGGTGTAGACCTCCCCTTGTATCCAACCAGGTAGACCAAGGCGTCGTCTACTCTTCGTCTTTGCATTCTGGTGACGGCTGGAAGGAGGCCGCAAATTGGGGTTTCAGAATTTTGTGGTTAATACGCCGCTTTTTCGGGGTCTTAACTGCCGACATATTTGTGAAGCCCTTCTCCGCTTTCGTCCGGCTCTATCTGCAATACCGCGTCTAGGGTTTCCCGCCCTGCCTGGTTGGGAACGAAATGGAGCTGGAGAGGGTTTTAGGAGTAGGTACCAAATTGTTCGAGGGGTTTACGGGGGCAATCGTATTCCTAGCATCCACTTGCTTGGATACGTATGCAATGCACTACCGATCGCTTCGAGGAGACGTAATCCTTACTTAGCGTAGTTTGACAGGGTAGGTTGGACCGGACTTGAGCTGGCTATTTAGCCCGGCTAGGTTGACTTGTCTTCGCGGTCATCCCATGCACCTTCACAAGCCGCCTTCTGACGGGAGCAGGGCGGAAATTCGGTTATGGCGTACGGTTATCGAGCGCTGGAACTTGCTTCAAGAAAGTGTAGCCAGTGAGCCCACATTTTAGTGTTTCGATCGTCAGTTAGACGCTGTTTGCTGAAAATACGAAACCTTACCTTTTCCTGACCATATCCATTTGCCAACTTTTAGTTCCTGTTCTGTCATTCTCTTCACTCATTGGTGTTATCCTTCATTTAATGATGATAGTGATGAAGATAATGACTTCGGTCACCATTTCCATGGCACGGTTATGACTTCTACAGGTATCCTTCACAGCAAACCAAGCCCCACTTACAAACCATATGCTATACATCGACACTCGCATATTTTGGAAAATTTACCATACATACTGCCACTTCGTTCATTTTATGGAGACATAGCTCGGCCAGCCCGAAGCGACTTTTTAGTTTCGGTTCCTTTTTTAACCACTTGCGTATTGTTATACATTAACTTCTCCATTTTTATTCAACTTTGCAATTACGCATGGTGCAGTACAGAGTTTAGCTTTTTGGAGTTCCTGACCTCATTATAAACACCTTCCGCAAAAAAGTGCCCCAATAAAACCCATACATTTACAGAACACAGCAACCGGTTTTCCCGATGAACAACAGCCCGTATTCAAAATCGCGCCAGTGGCGGACTCCACGGTCCCAATCGTAACAGTGAACGTAGCAAACTGGACAGCTGTCCAGTTCAGGAATTAATGCGTTGCTTGAAACTAACTGCATTTAGTATGACATTTGTTAATAAATAAATGATTGGTATGCTTTATAAGTGATATTATTTGACCATAACACGTGTGGTCTAAATGCATCGGTAGGTCATTTTATTTTCACATTTTCGGTTTTGTAACCTTGGTCGCTGCTGCCGCCTGGATTTGCTCTGTTCTTTAGCTTCTTTGATACTGTGTTTCCTCAGGCACACCGGCCAGGTTTTCCAGTTAAAGCTTGTTTGAAACATACAAATTCATTTTCAGCATGCCACGTATAAAAAGTTATCAATTAACTGCACTGTTTCCCTCTCGTAGCACCATTCACCGCGCAGCAAAAACAATGACATAAAGATTTAGCTACGAAGGTGCTTTGGTTAGCAGGTAATCGCCAAAAGATTAAGATGCTTTGTAACATATACTACGTACGATCACTCACATAGTGCAAACATCTGACAACGTTACCAACGTCTTTGAAGATGACAGGGCCCCCGATGAAGTGGTCCATAACTTGAGAAAACTTATTGCGAAATCTCAGGTACTAGCGTCAGTTGTTCGTCTGCTGTTGGGGCTTGTTCAGCCGTGCATGCCATTATTGCCAAAGGATTACAGGACGCTACTGCGGACACCACGGAACTCCCGCATACGAACAGGCGAACAAATATGAACGGCATTGTACAAGGTAGGATGACATACACTTATCCATGAAAACTACAAATGCATCATTCGGCAACGCATGGGTGATGCAGCCTCGGATGCTGACATTACACGCCACATCAAAACGTGGTTGCATTCTGCGCATCACAAGAGACCGTCTGTTGAGCAAAGTAAAGTATGCACTGCGAATGTGGTGAGTGCACTGCTTCATTATGAACATCTTTTAGCTCCCACGTTATCCTTCGCCGAAACGGATTAACCATCTTGACAATGCCGCTTTCTGCTACTAACGAATTTGTACCACACACCTGCATGTACATAAAACATACTTAAACCCCGCTTGTCATTTTCTTTCGTCTTGTGATGTTCTCAGGTGCGCAGTTAGCTCCATTACTTTTTCTGACCAACAGCTTGAAGAACCGCCTAGGTGAGTTCCCACTTCCAGCAACTACGGCAACACATACTGCGTGGACCTTGAGTTCGAACCGGCAATATATTCCTTAGGTACTAAGTGCGTAGTAGTGTGATGTCCGTATTCGGATATCCATGGTAGGCAATCAGGGTTTCTGGTACTACCGGATTGCCACGCATAGGGGTGAATTTCTATTGGTCAACGCTAGCATCATTTTGATTGGTCCGCCGTAAACTGGACAAAATCCCTTTTAGCTGTCTCACGGCACAAGATCCTGACCAGTTTAGCGTAATGCTCTCATAGGAACGTGTAGGAGGCTTATCTGGACATGTGCCACCATGGGAACCTGAGCCTGTTAGAAAGGCCTAGATAAATCGATTCCGATTGTACCCGTGGTGGTGCATTGAGAACATTCGCATCGCAATAGCTTTTCTAGGTAAGAATGTTTCCGTAGTCCATGAACCATGTTGGTTCCAACTCTCAACACTCTCTACTGACATCCTGTCCCTGACTATGCAAGGTGGACGAGCCTGGATGCAGTATTCCAAGTGTGGCCCAAAAATGTTAAGAATAACTTGACAAACAGCGTCCGTGATGGTCCCGAATGACCTGCGGATCATCCCCAACCTTAGGAAACCCTTGCACCTAGCTTTCCTCCAGTTTTCACTGGATTTCAGTTCTGAAAACAAGGTGAACCCAAAGTTTACCAAATGGGAAACGTGGTGTAGTTCAGTACCGCCAAGCAGATAAAGCGTTTGTGAGCCATTTGGCGCTGATCGTAAGATGGAAGACTTGACCTAAGTTATGTGCAACTGCCACAGAGCACCCCAGTCCCAAAGTCTCTCGAGGGCCATTTGCGATTCTGGGGTCCATCAAGGTTAGAAACTGTATGGCAAAACTTAAGGTCATCTGTAACCATGAGAGATGGCACCTCCAGCAGTACGAGCAGCTCATTGACATAAAACTAACAACGGGCCAAGCACCGAACTTAGAGGGATCTGTTGTGTACCGGAAAACAAGCTCCTTCAGTATTTTGTAACATTGGATGTTACGGTTGTTTTAACCCTCGAAACGTCCACTTGTTTTACTGACTGCTCGACCGTTGACACAAACCGTTTTGGTGAGTACCTCGCTGCACGTTGCTCACTTTGTCTAATTCGCTTCTTATTCTTGGATCCTGCAAAATATATGTTGGGTTCAGTGGCTTCCGACATCTATACTGTCGTATTTGACACGCATTACGTGTCATTGCTTACCGACTAGTATCCCAGGTTCCGCCCAAGGATTGGTGACCCCTGCCCGGAACACGCCGTCCGCCATTTTGAATTTTCACTCTTGTGAGCCTACCACTTCTCTGTCGACAAGCCTCACTGCCGCCAATGGCACGTCAACAGCCACCTACGGTCATCGGTCGCTTACCCTGGACCTAGGCCTTCTTCGCACTTTCCGCTTGGTATTCACTGGCGCTGCAGTCCCCTTTGCCACCATCGGCATTGACTTTCTCAGACATTTCAACCACTTGGTCGATGCGAAATGCCAGATGATAGTCGACGTGAAACAAAACTCAGTGTACATGGCATTACCGACGATGTCCCATCTATATCCCCGGTCTATGCATTTCCCCAGACCTCGCCAGACTACTCTGATCTCTTTTTTCCGTATCCCAAGCTCGTTCAGCCAATGAACGCAGCTTTGCCCGTGGCAGTTCAAGTCACGCACCACGTACGGACGAATGGCTCACCTGTGTCATGCCGTCCACGCCGACTATCGCCCGAGAACCTAAAGGTAGCTAGGGCGGAGTTTGAGCACATGCTTGAACCTGGAATCATCCGCTCTTCTGACAGCCCTTGGTCCTCGCCCCTGCAAATGGTTACCAAGAAATTAGTTGACTGTCGCCCTTGCGGTGATTACCAAACACTCAATCGCCTAACCGTCCCACATAGGTATCCCATCCCACACACGCATGACCTTACCGCATGCCTCACAGGTAAGGCAATCTTCAGCAAGATCGATCTGGTTCGCGCCTATCACCGGAT
>OX104060.1:27148467-27165520 GCA_944474145.2 Dicrocoelium dendriticum | reverse complement strand
GCAGCGCGTACGCGCGGGCCTTACCACGACCGCACTTCGTAGCTTGTAATTGGATGCCCGTCCGTTCGCGATCAATACCAGGTTTGTTTTGAATGTACTGAGTGTATGTACGGTTGGCGTGAATAGAAGTTTGTGTTGCGTACCAGTAGAGTTCTGCTTCCTCGTTCGGGGCTTTGGTCGTGCTTGTGCAAGACCCTGCGTGCAGGGGACTAGCGTACGTGTAGACACAACACAGTCGACGCGAAGAGGGCCAGGGGCAGCGGCAACCTGGACTGTGGGGGGCGGGGATTTGAACTTTGGCTATGAAGGGGAGGTCGTCAATAAAATGCAACCACACCTATATACATGTATCACTGATGAACGCTCAAGTGGTGCCATTACGTTGGGAAAAAGACAGTGACAAGGTTCACTTGGACGGCGGTGCATGTTATTCGGACTGTGGAAAGACTGTGCTTAATGAACTGAAAAATACCTGGAACTAGGTTTCACAGATCGGGACTCCTATTCCCAAGGGTCTGCCAAGGATGCAACGAATGCTGTATTTTTGGCAGCAAAAGCTGCGTCCATCGTCGTATTTTTCTTATCAACCCAAACAAGACGCTTACAAGTTGCGCGCCGGATGGTCCTCCACAAGCGTTGATGGACGTCGACGGCATGGATGGCCATCACACAGTAAACTATCGCTAGTCGAATGTATGACCTACTGCGAAGGGTTGAAATCAATGCAGATTCATTGGTAGTACCAGTTGCGTACATAGCGCCGTATGACTCCGCACCCGTCCAGCATGCGCTTTAAGCATCTCACGCAGCCGCGTAGAGCATTCAGTTTGATGATCAACGCAGCGGTAGACTCATTGGCGCCGGTATTCAGGGTATACGCCAACTCGCTTCAAAGAGTGTGATACAAGTATCAAAGGCTAAAACCGGGAAGCTGTTACCTGAAGCACAGACACTGAAAACAATTGCGGCGTAAAACAGGGTGTCAACCGCTTTGCATTTGGCAAAGAACAGCTATCCAAAAGGGAAACCACTTCCAACTGCGATACACTGTGTCCAACGATCAAGGAAAATATAGGCTTGCGGAAGGGTATTGCAACATATTTTAAGATGGAAGCGAGAAAACCCTCATAGACGCTATGCAGGTCTTCCACCTTCCAATGCTTATGCACTGCACGCCGTATACATGTACAACGTAAATGCATTAACATGCCGCTCAACCGGAAAGGCCAGTGATTAGCCCGCAGATGGTTTCACGATGAACATCCCTTCGCACGTTAACAGTGCGCTAGCTTTACGCTGGGCAGTTCCCTACCAGTAAAACGTATTATGGTTACGCCGTGTAATGCAAAACAGATTGGCAACCGCGAAAGCCACCAAAAGTTACCATTGTTCAACGGCCCCGTGCACGTCAATGATGGACTTAAAAATATGAACAATAATAAGAGGAAGGGAAATGGGACTTACCTGAAAACTTAATTCTATTGGCCAAAATTCAGGGACACAGCGCCCGCATTTTGTGTAGATAATGGACAGTCACATGCAGCTGGCTGTCGTACAAACATAAGGGGGCTTCGCAGAGACAGCTTCCTTGTGGCTTTCACTGCCCCGCGTCATAATTAGCCATTACCCGGCAGGTAACAGGACCAAACACACCTTAAACAGTCAATCTGATTAAGAGACGGCAGCCTATGCACCACTGGTGTCCTCTGTGAGTCATGTCCTTTAAAGTCTGGAGCAAGCACAAGGCGAGTCACGTGGACTCCTGCCCGGACGACGCGACGGACCAACGACACCCAGTTTGGTTACCAATAAATGCAGTTCCCGCTTCTAAGTCCACTACTGTCCATCTGGAGCCTTGTGACACCCTACACCTGGTTGACTGAACAAGGCCCTCCTAGGTGAGCGGTGACCAGGCATACGTAACGCGTGCCCGAGCCAACGCAACTTATTCAGTGCTATCTGTTGTTATAGGAAGCTAGCATGATTATAACCACGTAGTACTGCCCTACGCGCACAAGCTTTACGGACACTCTGTTGCCAACCGACACCAGCAATGATGCGCAGACAACGATGATCAACGACTTAAAGGCTCCAGAAATTTTGACCGCTAGGACCAAGTCTCACTACCATAGAGCAGAACAGCTCTCACTGAGGCCTTGTATACACGGCCTTTTAGATGGAGCGACGTCCCCTTCCGTCACGTAAGATGCCACAGGTTCAAGAAGGCAGCGCTGACATTTGCAATGCGTGAGTTGACGTTAGTTTCCATGCGCCTATTGTGCGCCTGAGGTATGCGGGGCGCCGCTTAAAGCTTTGTGCGCTTTAAGTGAAAACCACCGGAACCTGCGAAAAGGTATGATTGTCGACTAAGATTGCATACGAAGGTTTCAAGCATATAGCTGGTCCGTGAAGCAAGCGGGTAAGGTTCACTCATACCGATTGTAAGGGAAATCGGAAGAGGAATTTCTCGAACCAACGTTCGATATACTGTGCTATGCAACTGTAAAAAATTGCGACCTAACGTACGCCAACTTCAACTTATTCGCAGCAGTGCATACATGTAAATGCCGGCTCACCAGGGTATGCCGCACAATGTTGATGAAACCATCGCATGTCGCAAACAACTTGCTTGGAGCACGTCGAGCCGTCTTCCTCCTGCTGACCCAGAGCGCATACATCGCTGTCCGCAATTGAACCATTCGTCGCCTTCCTTGTATGCCAAGTAGTTGTGCCGTGCCGAGCGGAAGTGCTGATTCGCGGATTACAGACTATCAATTCCTGTGACATCATGCTAGTACCAGCAACCTCCACCACACAGGGTATCACAAGTGACTTGCGTTTGTGGCGCCAACCATTATTGTCCATACACTGCGAAACACTAGTTCCTGTCTCCCCCAACGGAACCGCTTGGTTAACGTCGGTCTCCGGTGCAAACCTCGTTTACAAAGAAACTTTGCGGAACCTCACCCGTTCAGCTACGTTGGAGGATGACGCATCCACCCTTGGAATTTCGGCAGGTCCTCCCCCGATAACCGCTGCACTTGTTCGACACTGGATGATCGGACAAAAACTCTTACATTACTGTGATTAGATGGCAGCTCACTGAAGCATGCCATAAAGCCAATTGTGCGGGCGAACTCCTCTGTACCCATGAGCACCAAATGCGCCTCCAAGTCAACAAACCTATCACGGGCGTTGATAATTTTTCCAGCGCGGTCAATGACCCTATCGCTACGGGATGGCCTCTGCGTGACTGTCACCGGTCCCTCCATGTCCTCCGAAAAGTCCGCAACTCCTACATTTTCCGTTGTCAGCGCCCAAAGGCAACCACGAAGAACCACCTCATCGTGGTATACATGCAGGCTGGCAACCAGCACAATCTGCGCACACGGAATGTGCTACTGACGATTAAACCGACAGTTGCATGCGCTGCCATTCTCTATGACCACTCGCTGCATGCCCAGGCGCTCGTCATGCACTGGCCCATACCCGCCGTCCGGGTTCACACTGCGTGTGCGAACTCGTAGGCTGTGCCGCACGTATTGCCGCCGGACGTATGACGACCTCTTCCTCCAAATCGACTGCCCACTGCTTACACGCTGCTCAACCTCACAAATAAGAAGCCTATCTCTCGCAAGGACAGTTTGCCTCTCCTCTAAAACTCCACTGCACCGCTGCACTATCACTAGAAACAAGTGCAGTATGGTGGACCGCTCATTTAAAGTTGCGTTCAAATGCTAACTCTCATTCTCAACGCGACGGATGCTGTCGCGCACAAATAACACCACGTGGCCCATCAACTACGCCGTCCAGGTAAGCCTCCCTAGGATCCACTCGCGACGGAAGTACTGGATGCATTCTGCGCTGCGCACCGAAATACCCTCCATAAGCCGATGGTAAAGCGCACAGTCGTGAACATACAGCAACGATCGCAGCAACTTGGATGGAGCCATTTTATCCTTCGTGTTACAGAAGGGAAGGTGAGAACAACGCTGCTGCATTTCACGCCTTACGTGTACCCGGCAGAAAACCATGCTGGCAGTGGGATACGCATTCCGAAACGCATACACATGTGCGGCCCGCTTGTAAATGAGCAGCGTTCGAGCACGGTCAACCCCGGGGGACAATTCCAGCATGCGTCTCACTGCCTCTTGGAAAGTAGTCTCCGTCTCACTGGGCAAAGGTGCATAAAAGAAGCTAATACCAATGCCACTGACGTCCACAAACATTCAATGTCATAGGATACAACCGCCGTATCTCATCTGATATGTGAGTCTGCCAAAATTACCTCCCCGTGTCGGCCAACCAATACCAGCATGCGCGAGGGGACAAAAAACAAGTACTGTATCTCATTGACCTCATGCGTAAGTTTCACTTGACTATTTCTTCGCAGTAGCTGCGTAACCTCCCTCACTTCCGTGACACAAGCGTTACGATGACGACGCCGTATGTCATACAAATCGCGCCCTGTTACACGAAAGTTACATTGGAGACGCACAAGTGCAAGCACCTCCTGCGTCTGACGAAGCGTCTCCAGCAGGTTAAGCACCATGCTTTCCTGCTTCGCTGTTAGCCGCCGACTTTTGGCGTACAACCAAGCTTCCACACGGGAACACTGTGTGAACGGCAAAGACAGGCGTATCCAATGTCGTAATATTCCCCCTTCAAAACAGTTGAGTTCCGAGCATGGCAATAGTAACACCGGTGTCTATTACATTGTCTTCATCAGGTGTATACACAACACTTACGGCTTTCCAACAATGTTCCATCGCTTGGTATGCATGCACCCAAACTGAATATATCGGTACTAGAGTCCTTCAGGTAGCACCTGTCCAGTCTCCCTTTGAAAAGCTTTCGCAGTTTTAATGGTCCGACGAAAAAATGACGTCGCCTTTTCCATCTGAAAACGTTTCAGATCCACATTACTGTCAGAAAAGTCCAGATTTGGACTCTTGAAGATACCTCGATATGCACAAGCGTCATCCACCATAGCTACTTTAGCTATAAGCGGGAAAATAATTCAAAACTGTAACGCATTTAAGCAATTCAATATATTGATTTATAACCTAACTCTTAGCATATTAACAACGAGGTTAACATAATATTAAACATACACATGCGTCCCATAGCGCAAAACTTTCATTTATAATCAAATTAACTTGTGTACTACAATCACACTCTAAAAATATCCTTGATCGCAATTGGCAGAACTGACGCTCTAATCAAAAACACATGACGTTGGCGCAGCTGATACAATTGTTGAAGTTCTTGCAGTTGAAGTCTGTACCGAATCAACGCAATTTAAAATGGTGCTGCTGTATAAGAGCATTGATTGCGCTTCTAGGAGTTTCATTGACTTCATCCGCAGTCACTCTGCGAACAGATGCTTGATAATGGGGGACTTAAACGTCTCTGAGGTAAATTGGCATGACTTATGAGGATAAGACAACTGGGTTGGCTGCCGTGCTTGTATAGTTACCATTGGAAGTACCCTTGCACCAAGTTGTCGTCCGACCCGCCCCCACAGCCTTTTTCGGTGAAGAAGCTTATCAAAGCGAAGCCAACATGGTTGGACTCGGTCGCACACCAGCTAATGAACAGACGGGCAAAATGTTGGCGGATCTACCCAACCGTTCTCTCAGAATGTACTTTTCGGCGTTACCTTGAAGCGCGGAATGCTTTCAAGCGCCATTTACCCGCTACTTGATTTGGCTATGAGATGGAGCTGGAGGCTTCAGCCACTGCAAATCCCAAATGATTCATAGCCTACGTCAAAAGGCGTAGTAACATTGACTCATTTATCCCAGTGTTATTAGGCAGCAACGGAGACACTGCCAACACTGATCACGAAAAGGCATGTCTAGTCAGTGCGCAGTATGCCTGGACTTTTGTTCGGGATGAGCAATGGCTGCATGTTGACCTAGCCATGAGTCCCACTGGACTCCTGTTTAACACACGTCTCATTTTCGGAGTCACTAGTTCACCACCTTCTTCAAGGAGCAACTCCTGCTAAATCCGCTGGGATGGATGACATGCACCGTAAGCTTTGTACGGACTCGCAAGTGAGCTAGGTTGATCAGTGACGCATTGGTTTCAGTTGTTGCTTCGCAGATGCTCCCTTGCCAAGAACTAGAATGATGTTATCATCTGCCTGATTTTTAAAGAGGGTGACAAACATCTTCCTGTCAACTATAGACCGGTAAGTTTGACAAGCGTATTGGTCAAGGTATTGCAGCAGTTGGACAGGCATGTGCTTGAAAACCACCTGCGGGATTTTAGTCTGCTCAGTCCACTTCAACACCGTTTTCGTAAGGGTCCTTCCTGTTTGACCAATTTGCTAGTTGCACGCGAATGTCGTGCGGATGATTTGGATCGGGATCATGCAGCAGATGTAGTGTTTATTGACTTCTTCAAGACGTTTGACACTGTAGTACATTCTCGCCTTACCTTCAGGCTTCGGTCCTGTGGAATATCAGCATGTACAGTAAAATGGATCACCACGTTTCTGGAAGGTAGAGACACTTGTGTTCGTGTGCGGTCTAGTCTTTAGCGCGATGATCGTACGCTATATATATGCGGCACGAGACTGGACGGCCAAACAAAGGCAATGGGTAGAACACACAAAAGTACGCTAGGGAAAAGTTTATTGGAAGGGAGATAAGCCAAAGCTAAACTTAGGGCACCAGACGAGAGCTAGCTAGGGTGGATGCAGCTGGGCGTTCAGTGCGTGGACGAACCGTCGTTCGCAGTCGAGTCGCGCGCCAAAGGCGGAGATCGTGTTCGTGTTTCCAACAAACGGGAACAACGCTCCAACAGGAAAACGGCCTAATTCCCTAGCACTTAAGAGAGCTATACTTTGAATATATTTTAGAATAGTTTACACAAGCATACGAGGAAATCTCCAGGTCACTACACAGCCCCTCGTAGAAGGGAAACCGTGGGTACCCCTTCGATCTACATGGGAACTGTCCATCGCGGGCCAGCCTTCTGCGGAACCAGGCCATGAAACCTGTTGCAGCTGCTGGGGGCGAACCAAGCGATGGGAACTTAGCAGGCTCCCACCCGTGTCCTCCCTACCGGTGCCAAAAACACAAAACGGGGAAGTTCGTAAGCGTCAAATGTTCGCTTCAGGCTCGTCACCTCCTCCGGTACATTCATAGATAAACGGAAACAAGAACAGCGACGGTAGAGATGAGGGCAAACGTGACACTTACTTAATGAGGTAGGCGTCAAGCAAAAAGTAACTCACTTGTTTTTTCAAGACGATTTCTTCTTTTGTTTGGTTTTCAAAACGTTCTGCGTTTTTGGGTTTTCAAAACATTTTGTCGGCTTGTTGGCGTTTTCAAAAGCTTTTGCCGACTTTTTGGGGATTTTGTACGTCGTTGGCAAAAAGGGAAAAGGTGTACAATAAGAAAATTGAAAGGAACACTAAGCTCTCGATCGTGTTGGCCAATGAACGCATCTATCCGACCTAGTTGTCTTGTGCAAATCAGAGGAAGGCGTCGTTTCAGACGTCTTAGCGGATCGCAAAGTAAAAGGAACTGTTGAAGACGTGGCAGTTGGTTCGAAGGAAGCGGCGGTGCTGAAGCGGGTGACCTGGATGGAGAGTGCTGCTTAAGTTCAGGGATGTTGGAAGCAGACGAGTCGTCCACCATAGGCTGGGTTGGTTCGTCAGAAGACGACCAAGGGTCACCATCGTGCTCACGTTCCATGTGCGCAACCTTGAGACGTTCAATCGTAATGGCTTCTCCTTTACCGTAAAGGTCGGTAACAAAGAAGTGGTCCTTACGCTGCAGAACATTAAAAGGACCTACGTAAGGCCGCTATAGTGGTCTGCGGAGACCATAGAGGCAGAGAAAAGCGAGCGGACAAGGCTGTAGGTCTTGTGGAACAAAAGGTTTATGTCCTTGTTCTCTAACGTCGGGAAGCTGGTATTGACGCATACTTGTGGCTAGCTGACGTGCATAATTCTGGTCATAACGAGGAATACTGGGACTATCGGCAGAGCACACACCAGGTAAACGCAGTGGTTGTTAATATACTAACTCGGCGCTAGACGTACGTAGATCGGCATTTGGGGCTGAGCGGATCCCAAGGAGGATCATAGGCAGTACCTCAGTCCAACTCAGCGCATTGGCAACGCTAAGTGAGGCTTTTAGCTGTCAGTGGAAACCTTCCACCATGCCGTGCGCTTGCGGATGATAGGCGATCGTGCGAATGCATCGGCATACAATGAGTTTACGAAGATCGATAAAGGTAGAAGGTTAGAATAGCGGACCGCTGCCTGTCGTCACTGTAGCTGGACAGCCGAGTGAAGTAACCCAGCTCCCGACGAAACTGCGTATTACGGTTTCCGCAACTACTTCAGGGATAGGAACGGCTTCGGGACAACGGGTGCAAAGACCGATTACGGTCAAAATCTAGACCATTCCTTTGGACGGGGTCAGAGATCGCACTATGTCGAGATGAACATGAACAAATTGTGCTGAAACGGACGGAAAGCGATCAAGCGGAGCGGACACGTACCACTGAATCTTAGCTTGCTGACAGGTGGGACAGCTGCGTGCTCAGCGCGTAAGAACGCGTTGCATCCCCGGCCAAACGTATCTCTCGGAGACAAGCTTAGCATTAGCTCTACTGCCTGGGTGGTAGATATCGTGGAGGGTGTCGAAGACGATACGGTGAAAAGTTTACGGAACCACCGGTCGAGGTCGTCCGGTAGATGTACCGCATAAAATTGTACCATCAGATGACGGCACAGGGTGTGAGGTTATCGTCGAAAAAGAATCACGTAGTTCCGAAAACCTTTGGTAGTTTGGTTGCGCGGCGGCCATAGCAGACAAATCGGTCGCCTGCCCGGCAGGGCCAATCGCAGATACTCTTGAGAGAGCATCAGCGACGACGTTTTGTTGACCAGAAATGTGTCCGAACTCATTCGAGAATTGGGCAATGAAATCCAGCTGACGAATCTCACATGGTGAGTGTCGAGCCGATTGATTTTGGAATGCCTAGATAAGCGTTTTATGACCGGCGAAGATAATTAAGGTGTTTCCTTCAAGGACGCGGCGGAAATATCGAACGGTAGAGTAAACGGCTAGCAGTTCTCGACTGAACGTGCTGTACTTGACTTCGATGAGTTGTAGACGTCTAGGGTAGAAAGCAAGAGGTTTCTAGCATCCATTCGTATGTCGCTGTAGGATTGCGCCATTGGCGGCTTTGAACGCTACGGCAGCATTGGCCGTCAGTTCCACCTGACCGATTTAACGTCCACGAAGTGGGTCGGTTAGTGGAGTTAGCAAAGTGGCACAGTGTTGAAGAAAACTTCGATAATAGTTGGGCATGCCGTTAAAACGCCGAATAGCGGCTAACGCAGTCGGGACCGAGAAGTCTCTGATGGCGCGGACGCTATCGTCTAGAGGCCGTATGCCATACTGATCAATATGGTGGCCAAGAAATTCGACGGTAGGCTGCTGAAATGACCATTTGTCCGAGTTGACAGTGATGCTATTAGCTACCGGCCTACCGAAAAGAATCTTAAGATGTTCTGCGTATTCTTCTTTAGAAACGCTGGCAACTAGGATGTCGTCGATGTATGGATAGACGAAATTTGGACCTCTAGTGACCGTAACGATAAATCGTTGAAAAGTCTGGGCTGCGTTGCTAAGACCGAACGGCACACGTAAAAAGTTAAGTAGCCCAAACAACGTGATTAAGGCTTCTTTGGTATGTCTTCCTCAGGGACTGGAATCTGGTGATACGCGCGAACCAGATCGAGTTTCTAGAACACCCGGGTGCCGCGCAGGCAAACCGTGATGTCCCGAAAGTGAGGAATAAAATACCGGTCGGGAACAGTAACATTATTGAGCCCGCGGTAGTCACCACATGGATGCCAGGCTTCTGATATTTTGGGCACCATGTGAAGCGGCGACGCCGACGGGCTTTTAGACTGGCGAACGATGCCTAGTTCTAGCACATGCTCGAATTCTGCGCGAGCAATTTTAACTTCATAGGGGTCATTCGCCTGGTTTTGGCAACAACATGCGGACCTTTGGTAACGATGTGATGTTTTGCAGCATCAATGGCGAATGGAAACGGTGCCGTTGCAAGAAAGACTTGCGGGAACTTGGTATTAAGCATCTGACCGATAGATGAGCTTCACTGGTTGGCGCATACAAGACAGATTGACTTAACGTCGGTCAAAGTACCTAAAACTGTCAGCTTTGTTTGGCGATCGGTCAGACGGCGTGGCTTTGCGACAACAAGCACAGTGCAGTGCTGCAGAATGTCAAAGCCAAGAATTGGCCTTTGGACGTCTGCAACGAGAAAGATCCCTTTAAAAGAACGTCGTAGGTTTAAATTAAGCGTGCGCGAGCGCTGCCCATACTCGCAAATGGTGATGCACTTTGCTGCTCGCTATGAACTAGTTTCCGCCTTGATAGCCTCATTAGAATCACATGCGATGGTGTCAACGAGCTAACGTAACCCCTTACTGCGCTCGGTGACAAAGCAAGTGCGACTGGGGCAACCAGAAACGTCCGTAGTCACTACGTGCTAGCCGGCTAGTTTCCATGTGTGTTGCGCTTGAAGGAACAAAGCGGGCGACACGATCTGGCCTGATGACCAAATCGCTCGTGGTACCAACAATGGCTTGACCTAGGGGGTGCTTACGAATGTGATCCAGGACGAGTGCGACTACTGGAATGACTTCGGCGGTTGGATCCGGATCGTGTTAGGTTCTCGAATCGGTATGCAAGCGCCGCTACTTGCGCTCTCCGTATATAAGAGTAGGCTGAACCCGGGATACTTCAGCGTTGGACTCCCAAACACGGTCGACAACGTCGGCGAGCAGAGAAAAAAACGCATCCTTTGCATACAAGTGGTTACGCATGTTCCTTGGAAGGCGACGAAGCTACAGCTCTTTAAGGAAAGAGTTGCCAACAGAGAGAGGCTTAGCTGGAGCCTGCATCTTGTGCAGCAACTAAGCAGGCCTTCGCTCACCTAGCTCGGTTTTCATAAGAAGCTGCGTAACGCAAGCATGGTCTGATATGCAGAATGGCTTTAAGACTACGGCTCAATGCTCATCGTAACACTGTTAATATTCGGGAAGCTTCAAGATGTCGTCGAGGTCATCGACGACTTGCGGAGGAAGCGCAGCGACAACGCAGCGAAAGTAGGTACTGTCAGACTTAACGTCATGCAAAGAAAAAATTGACTCTAGCTGATTGAACCAGGCCTTAGGATCGTCGCTCGGAAAAGCGGGATAAGGAACCGGAACCCACTAATCTCCTCGTCCGAATCTCGGTGAATGATCCTCATGGCGAAAAAAATGGAGCTTTTGAATTGAAACCAAATAGTAAAGAGTACAAGTAGTAGGTAGACTGAATAAGTTACCGGATCTGTAAAGAAATAGTAGTAGCAGACTCAGCAACATTATTCTTTTCGGGGTCACCAATTATAGCGTGGTGAGCGTGCGCTATATATTCGGCACGAGACTGGACGAGTAAACAAAGGCAATGGGTAGCACACACAAAAGTACGCTAGGGAAAAGTTTATTGGAAGGGAGATAAGCCAAAGCTAAATTTAGGGCACCAGACGAGAGCTAGCTAGGGTGGATGCAGTTGGGCTTTGAGTGCGTGGACGGAGCGTCGTTGTAATATGTTCCGTAGCGCAGGTTCGTTGTACCGACAAGGAATGCGGACGGTAAGCGAATATTAAGCGAAGCTCAAAAACCGAACTGTAAACGCATATACGACGACGATGCTCCGATGAGGCGAATACCAGAACGAACGAACGGAGCGGGAACGCGTGTATTCGGCGACACGACAGGAGCAAGCGTTTCTCGGTACAAGCATAGATAACACAAGTAGCTTTGGCAAAGGCGACGCAGCGATGGTTTTACCGTTTGTTTCGTCATGAATAAGATGCACATCAAGATAAGAAAGGGAATAACACGGGCACCAAAAATAACGTATGGTTTGAACGCTCCAGTGTGCTTTCATTTGCGATACACTGCCTCCTTCTCCGATAGGAGCTGTCCTCAGTGCCCTAAGAAAATATGCGGTCGCTGCCAACATATATGTTTCCACAGCACATGTGATCAGAAGTCTGTTTGGTGTGCCAAGACCGTGCAGAATGGGTAGGGGAGCGCGCGATGCAACATCCGGTGCGAAAATGCGATGAACGGACCAGCCGCTCCGAAAAACGAAGTTAAAGAGTGCGGTATAAACGGAGACACAACTCGTAGTAGCAAATGCATTGTGACAAAATCTGGAAGACGCGTGGCAAATAATGCTAAGTAATGAGGCAGGGTTTGGAGAAAAGTTATCGAATCACTATGCGGTGGTCGGCGAGAAAGATCTACTCTAATGGACGGTACTGTAGGGGAAAACGGCTTCGCCGTCGACTCCACCGTGTAGGCACAAGTGTTGTCCATGTCAGGATACGAAGATAAGTAAGCGAGTTCAGAAAAAATAACTGCTTCGTCATAATGCGAAATTATCTGTGTCTGCACGACGCAATCTGTGGCGAAAGATACCACCGGAGTTGACAGTTCGGTACAATCGGTAACTGCAGTACAAATCGCTTCCTCCCTTGGAACTTGGTAGGACGATGTAGCCGTTTCCCAAACAATCAAATCTTCGACCTCAGTGACGAAATGCGGCAGTATCGCGATGGTGTCCTGCGATCCATAGATAGGAGCAAGGTCATCCGGCAGTGGCAGAGCGACATCCACTTCCGAATGAGCAATGTGTTCGGTACCGATCATAAGATTCGTATGCGACTCCGCTTTTGAGGTAACAGAATTCCACTCACCGATCGCGGTTGCAGCTTTCGCGCGGGACAGAAAACTGGCGTGGTTTCTCCGTATGAACAACCTGCAAAGTGCGGTAATGATACGCTCAAATGGCTCATCGACTGGAACTTGCATTGTACGGAACAATTGTACCGCCTCCAGACCCAGGTAGCTGAGGAACCAAGTGCCCAGCACTTGCTCTGGAACTCCGGAATAATAGTCCGTAATTCCCCAATACCAATCTTAGAAATCCTTATCCAGGTGATAAACTGGCGGATGACGCGGTACATTCTGTGCCGAATTATTTCTGTACATCCTGCGGTAACTGCCCGCGACGCCAATTTGTAATATGTTCCGTAGCGCAGGTTCATGGTACCGATAAGGAATGCGGACGGTAAGCGAATATTAAGCGAAACTCAGCAACCGAACTGTAAACGCATATACGACGACGATGCTCCGATGAGGCGAATACCAGAACGAACGAACGGAGCGGGAACGCGTGTATTCGGCGACACGACAGGAGCAAGTGCATCTCGGTACAAGCATAGATAACACAAATAGCTTTGGCAAAGGCGACGCAGCGATGGTTTTACCGTTTTGTTTCGACATGAATAAGATACACATCAAGATAAGAAAGGGAATAACGCGGGCACTAAAAATAACGTATGGTTTAAACGAACCAGTGTGCTTTCATTTGCGTTACATCGTTCGCAGTCGAGTCGCGCGCCAAAGGCGGAGAGCATGTTCGTTTCCAACAAATGTGTACAGCGCTCCAATAGGAAAACGGCCTAATTCCCTAACACATAAGAGAGCTATAATTTTAATATATTTTAGAATAGTTTACACAGTCATATGAGGGATTCTCCAGGTTACTACAATTCTGTCTTTCCGTCAGTCGGTTCTCAGGGAGATTTGTTGGGCGGAGCCTTAAATGCTAGTCGGTGAGCCATGACACGTAATACGTGTCAAATACGACAGTATAGAAGTCGGAGGCCACTGAACCCAACGTATATTGTGCTGGATACAAGGATAGAAAGCGAATCAGACAAAGCGAGAAACGTGCAGCGTGGTGCTTACCAAAGCGGTTTGTGTTAACGGCCGTGCAGTTAGTAAAATAAGTGGATGTTTCAAGGGTTAAAACAACCGTAAAGTCCAATGTTACAAACTACTGAAGGTTGCTTTCCGGTACACTACAAGGGCCTCTTCCTAGAAGGCTGTAGAATGGAAACCTTCGATGGAGCTGTTAGTGGGGGTAACGGAAGGTGGGGGTGGATGCAAATATTTGCAGGGTCTTGAGTAAGGTCTTCCAAATTGGGGTGTGTAGCAGATTTCGCTGGGTCCATGCTTTTGTTAGTTATTATTCATTGCGATCGTGTGGACCGGAGTGTGTCATCGGTGGGCCGTCGGAGCGGGCTGGTCGGACTGCAAAAACTACCGGCTAGTCCAGAAAAAAGGCCGACAGGACCTTTTTTCTGCTGCTGACCCGGCGGTGCGCTTGGGAGGTGTCCCTCCCCCTGCCGCACCTTAGTCCACGGTCCTCGTCCCACGAAGGAATGCGGGCGTCCTCGTCGGCAATGCCTAGGTGGCGTTTGGGGATCAATCCGATCTTGGGTGTCTGCCGTCGAGGGCGACTCTCTGTTCCTTGGGTGAGGAAAGGGGTTTTGGGACGGCTGGTGAGTCACTCGAGGGTTGCCTAGGCAGTTCCGGCGGTTGAGTTTCTGGAAGGTAGAACTCAGAGGGTGTGGGTAAGGGTCGGGGAAGTGGCTTGACGCCGGAGACGGAACATGGCATGCATGATAAAAGCAAATACGCTTTTTAGGTTTTCAATATGTTTTGGGTTTCTTTTGTCGATTTTGCAAAACGTTTGTGGATGAGACGCGGGTAAACCATTAAAGACGAAAAAGGCGTGCTGATGGAAATAGTAAGCGTTTACAATATCTGAAAGACGGACCGGACGTTTAACCTGTCTACCGCGTCGGTCGGGTGCCTGGGGTTGAGGCGGAATAGGTTGCGGGTCAAGATGTACGCAGGGTTCCGGGCTATGCAGTGTTCGGGAAGTCACCGCAGGTGCGGGTGCTTGTGCGAGAGCATCAGGATGGGATGCAAGTGGCTCGTCAAAGAAAGCCACTTTGAGGCGGTCGATGGACACTGTTGTTCCGTGAACATTCTGGTCTAAAGTAGTGTTTCGGAGTCCGTTGCAGAACTCTGAAAGGGCCAGTGTAGGGAGGCGGGAGAGGGCGCCGCACTGCTTCGGTGCGGAGGAAGACGTGGGTGCAGGTAGAGAGTCCGCTGTGCATTTGCACATCTCTAGTCTGTTCACGGGGCGGGGTCGGGCGTAGTGAACGCATGCGTTGAGCTAGGGAGGAAGCAAAGTTAGCTAGAGGCATACGGGACGATGCGGGAGGTAAAACGAATTCTCCTGGTAACTTGAGCATCGTGCCGTAAAACAGCTCTGCTGGTGTATATTGCAATGGAACAATGGAACAATGGTTTATTACTGGTAAAAAGCATCGCTTAACAAGTCCCGTGGGATGGAAATTATTGCGAAAATCAATTGCATAATAAAGTGAAAAGCGATGTGGTAAAATCACCATAGACTTATGTGGAATAGCGGAGATGTTCGCGTATTAAACGTATAAATCCATAAATCCATTAGTTAGGCGTTTGGCAAGACACCGTTCGATTGCGTTTTGTAGCCCTGGCTAACAAGTCATAAAATGAAATGTAAGTGAGAAAATGCATCGTCAACACGTTTTTTTAATATCGCCAGATTGGGAGCAGAGGCGACATAATTAGGGATGGCGTTCCAAGGCTGGCACACGCGGAGAGAAAAGTAATTTCTACGGCATTCAAGCCGGCTATAATGAATTGTCAGTTTCTGAGGGTGACCTCTTAGTTTAGTGTTCTGGTTCAATTCCAGCAGCGGACGTCAAATGTGGTTTGGGTTCTGCAGTATCTGGTAAAACATTATGAGATCCCCCCGCAAAAGCCGATATCGACTGCTGTAGATTCTTAGAGATTTCAGTCTAAGCTGATAGAGCATATGAAAGAGGCCCCTCACAATCTTGGTTGCTTTTCCTTGAGGAGTTTTGAGAGCAACGACATCCTGTTGCTGCCACGGCTGCTACGCCTGTATTGCATATTCCACGTGAGGTCGCGCGTAGGCATTAAGCATTTGGGGAAAGATTGAGGGTTCAAACCGACCGAAGACTCTGCGAAGAAGGCCGGTGTTGATTTCCGGTTCTCGTCGCCTTCTTTGCTTGTTTTGAAAACCCGAGATCTTCCTGCACCAATACACCCAGGTCACGCTCATGAGAAACCTCCGCCAAGGTGTGGTCTCCAATCTTGTAAGCGCTCACCGGGTAGTGACGCAGATGCATCACTTTGCATTTAAATAAATAAATAAACGTTTATTCTCGACAATGTGAGACACACCAGTACAGGCATGATCATGATTAGCTAACATAGTGTGATCAAAATGTACAGAGTACATGTTTGGCATAACAGTGAATGTAAGTGTATGGGTGTATATATGTATGTAATTGTCTATGAATGTAGCTTGTATTTTTGAAGGTGCCGCAGAATTCTTGACCGTTTGTTATCGGTAGGAATGTGAGAATAAGCGGATCCGGGTGATGGAGACACTAGACCCACCAGGTCTACGTGCATATGAGAGAACCGAGAGTCCGGGGCAGGGAATGAACCAAGCGGACTGCGGGTGTGACGATGTACTTTGGAGCGCTGACATTGAAGGTAGGCACAAACCAAGGTACGAACATCTTTGTTTACGCGTAGCCAAACGAGACGTTCCATGACCAGTTTCAAAGATGTACGGATACCAGGACGTGATAGTGAGTGCAGTGCGTCAAAGACTGTGCATCTGAAGGAGACGGGCACGAGGGGTCTAGGACAATCTGTGAAAGTGTCACACAGAATGGTTCATTCCGTGGTTTGGAGTGGAACAGGTTGCACATGCAGCGAAGTGGCCTGCAGTGCGCTGTAAATCTTCGTCTTTAGCCTGAGCCGGTGCCATTGAGGCAAGGTCGACGGTAGGCAAAGACTGCAGAGTGAGGTTAACGCGTAAGCGAGCGTCGGCGACGGGATTGTAGACACCTGAGACATGACGTATGTCTACAGTGAACTGCGTGGTGAGTATTTGTCGCAAGCAGAGTTGAGGGCAAAATCACGGGGCTTGTGGTCGGTGTAAATCGTGAAAGCGCGGCCTTCGTGTGTGTGCCGGAAGTGACGTATTGCTAGGTA
>OX104060.1:27120185-27147971 GCA_944474145.2 Dicrocoelium dendriticum | reverse complement strand
CGTTTGAGGAATCCTAACCCTTGAAACCAACGTTCTTGAGACCCTACCCACACAGACTCTAGCAAATTACAACTTTAGAAGCATTTTACCTTTTTCTGAAGCTCTTCCTTATTCTTGACAATAGACGTATGTCGCTTACTGACAGTGAGGTTCCATGTATAAGGATGCAAAAAGTGAGCTAGAATTGATACATTAGGCGGGCTTGGTCTAATAAATTGATGAGGTTTACAGACTCCTTCGTGCAAAAGGGCTATTGAGCTGTCCTGGCTTCTCCGTGCAGAATAGGCTCACGTAGTCGCGGGACAACAATTACAACCATTTAGTTAAATAAGTTAGGGAATTAGTCATACAGTTGTTCCTTCGATCAACTGGCCTCTGTAAACGACACGCTGAGGTATTTTGACCATAGCCTATTTGCCAAGTGTCATGTGATTTCATGCAGGCAAAACATTTATAGTGGCTTTCATGCTTTTCCGTGTATACATTTTACGTATTCGTCTAGGTTTTATTACGAAAGCTTAGAAAACGTGTCTTGTGGCCACTGCATGGTGTGTTGCAAGTTGTGTTAATTAGGAGCAATGGCGTACATTACTAAGTACGCAGCCTTAGTAAGACGCTGTAGCGATGGACAACTTTCATAACTTTTACTTTTTGTAGTTGCTTGAAAAGTAATACGGCATTTGTAGTGCTCTTTGGCTACGGTATTGGCAGTCGCTTCAGAACTCCTGCAATTCCGCAGATATTGCAGAACGTTTGCTCTTACCGTGTATAAAAACTAAGCAACGTTTTGACTAGTTTGTCAAGACTTTAATTTTATTTTTAATTTTGCTTCATGGTGGTTTTCAATTTTGGCTGCGATTAAAGCCATTTGAGTTTAGCTTTCAAGGTCATCCGTAGTGCCATGTAGTGGGACAGTGAGAACCGCAAAAAATGTGGGCAATAAAACAATAAATTACATCAATTTTGCCATGTGAAATTCGACTCTGTAAACTATTTTCCAAAAGCGGATGAAATCCCCGAAACCATAGTTCTTTGCTACCTCAAGTGAGGTCAAATGAAATTGGTCGTCTGTAGCTGTCACTTCGGATTGCAACCATGCAGGTTGACTTCAATATCATCTTCCTTGGACATTCGTTTCATAGTGTTGATGAATTCCATTCGCTGTTTACATCATTTATGCATCGCAACAACTTCAATTTTGTCTGCCGTAGTAGCAAAAGAAGCAAATATCCCAGCCTGAAGTATTAGCGAATCACTTATAAATGCGTGTGATGCAAGCCAGGCAAAACAAGAAGCAAACGCATATGGCGTGTGTAGTAAGTGGTTTATAATTTTTTGACCGTTTATTCAATTTTTGCGTCAATATTGCTCAGAATGGCCGTAAGCTAACAGTGCTAGAATTCGACCTGGCCCATAACCATCCACGCAACCGCTTCCTTTTCGAACGACACCCTATAAACCGGTTACTTACGGAGGAGGCATTAAATCAAGCTGCTGACTTATTCCGACAAAACACCCCAAGGTGCGACAGAAAGCAAGATATCGGGAATGCATTCGGGAAACACGTTACCAGCACCGACGTCCGTCGTGCAGGCCGCAGGATGTGCTCGCCCGTGTCATGCAGGTAAAATGTCATGTTATTATGGCTAGTCAATATGCGGCAGGCTCTTTCGAGCATGGAACGGGATGGCCGCGTGCACACCATTTATAAAACGGCTTACTTACCCACGTGCTTGTAATCAGCAAGTTCAAATGGTTCGCGATTTTCGCACGTTGTGTACTTCAATGCAAAGCGTGTTACAAACCGCCTTTGATACGTAAGCTATTCGTCATTAAAGTTCGCTACAGTTCTAAGTTGTACCAGTTCTTGGTAACAGGCGGCGTGATTTACGGCCGACCAGAATTTTATGGGTTCGTGCGTAAATAAACGTTCAAAAATTTAGTAAAATATTTTGGTTCATTTCGTGATGCCATGGGCCATGATTTCTCCGTACGCATTTTCGTTATGGATAAAATGGCTGCTGCATTGCATGCAGCAAGAGCAGTATTCCAAAGTGACATCCTGCAGTGCTACTTTCATATCCGCGTGGCCGTTCGGGAGCACGTGAGTTAAGCAAATTTTTTATTCTGCTCTGTAGACTAATAGCTTCCGCGCACGTTATTTATTTGGCCAAATGGTTACAATGAATTCGGAGACCGAGTAAGCTAGTTATCCGACATGCACACTGTTCAAGGTTCCAGCAGTGTATTAGCCTACCTCAGAAGACGGATCCGCAGTTCGCACGGCACCTAACACCCCACTGGATGTTCACCAAGAAATCGTGGGCGAACTATGCTCAAGCGGGATTTTTGCATTTTGGGAACACCACCAACAACCGTGTCGAGAATGCCAACGTTAGATTGAAGAAAATAACGCATTCTTCCGTCCGCCTTGCTGTGGCTGCGTGTAAAATGTGAAAACTCTCTGAGGTCCTACTGTGAAAGTATTTCAGATGCAGTGTAGCTACTTTTGTGACAGACACCGGGTGTTTGAAGGTGCAGGTTAAAGCCTACGTGCAGACGCTGGTAGACAGTCTAACAAAGTACGATGGCACCCTGAGTATGCGTCATCTGGCAACACCCAAGTTTGGTGCCGTGTACCCAGACCTTGGAGCAGAACTGGTGCGCCATCTTGTACTTTTCTACTTCCTCAGTTTATGGTTCAAGAGCAACGCCAACGATATGCTATCGACTGCGCAAATGGAACATTCACTTGCGCATTTTACGGTCACATGTGGCTACCATGCGCTCATTTAGCAATATTATATAGGGAAAATCAACGACGGGCGGGTAAAACCGCGTATGGTATTATTCCATTTTAGAAGCCCTACCTATACGTCGTCGTTGGTTATCTGAGTACAACATGACGGAGGAGTCCATATCTCCTCGGACTGTAAAGGCAGCGACCTCAAGGCAGCCCAATACCAACGCATCAAAACTTCTTGCTAGGCTTAATTGACTGGAAGACGTGAACCCCAGTGCGGTATCCAGGTTCGTCTATAGCCACAGTAAACAAACTGATGAGCTTATCGACACAGCACTAGGTATATCCGTCAAAAGTGCTAAACCCCACTGCCAACCCTCGAGTAAGCAACCGCGGTGGCACAAAGCTAGTACATCAACTAATTTTTGTTTCGTTTGCGGTGCACTGCTGTAGGTACGGGCATTCATTGCGTTCACAACCGGCTACTGTACCACCCTAAAGATTTGGTGGAGAACAAAATCGACGGTTGTTAAGTTTACCTCAGGAACGTAGCAGCAGTTAAACTTACCAAGACGCCGGCATACAGTAGTAACATATGTGAGTTGGAAGCAAGCAACTTAGTATCAAATTCAAACAATACACCATCTCCGAATATAACAATTTCATCCACCCCGTCTAATTCCCCTGCGTACGAAGGCGCAGATACTTTGGATGATTGTAACGCGGTACATGATTGCAGCTTGCTGTGCATCACAGAGTACAGACAACGCACCCGGTATGACTATGCGCTTACGAACTGATTTACAGTCAAAGGAAGGACACAAACACCTCGGCAAAGCTGCAGCCTATCTGCAAAGCTGCATTTCAGTAAATCATAATACATTGTCAGCTGCATCCTCTTCAGTGTACAGCTGGATACCACTTCCCTATTCTCCAAGGTCCGGAACGTCGTTGGGATCTGGGATTGGACCGAGAAACAGCTTTTTCCCGGGACAAGACGTAATAACCCACAAGGAACTATGAAGAACTGGTTGTACAACAAATGGATACCACTGCACTCACTACCACGACCGTTGTGCAGTAGTGATAACCGGACACGGTGCCTTCACATTCCTGTAAAGTATACATTACCTGACAAAGTCAGGTACAAGAAACCGATGTGTTGTTCACCTGGACGCTCACAAAGACGACTCTACTTGCATCTCCCATCCTCGATTGGCCTCAGCGAGTATGGCGGCCCTGACCAAGGTATCTGCTCAACCAACGGAGGAAATTGGTAGTCAGTTGACTGTGAATAACCGAGCGTGAAATCAGCCTGCATGCTGTCCTGTCAGTTGTGCAATAGTGTACAAACGGATTTCTCACAGTGTTCTAAGACTTGATGGGTTTTCGCCTGACAAGAGTTCTCCAAATAAAAAGCCACAAATGTCCGTTTAACAACACTGCGACTCGGCGGAGGTGACTCGCTACTGAATAAAGTCACTGTCCCCAACTACCTACTGGCAAGTCAACTAGAATCATAATCCTATATTTTCTTGACACTTTCAAGGATACGATACTTCCTGCCTACATGTATCTTTTTCACTACACATATAGTGCCCTGACTGTTTGCAATATACACGCTAGAACCCAACGTATCGTCATTCATTGACGACTTTATTCCTCATGATTACTTTTACAATTTCCGCAGCCTGTACAACTTTCGGTTTACTGCCGATTACATACATAGCAACGTGTTGGTTGCCAAACATAATTGCATGTAAATGTTGATCATGCCTGGTGTGGTTAGTTTTGATTAATTCGAGAATAAACTATTTATTTATTTATTTACAACTGAACCATTTGAAAGAAAGACCATCGTTTTAAGGAGCTTTCATGAATTGTCTGCCAGATATTAAGTCCTGTGACATTGTCATTAAACCCCTACAGCAGTTGATTATGACTTTGCCTAACTGCTGAAAGGCCAGGCGGTTAGAACGTAAACGTAGCCCTTCTGTAGGCCACCACCTGTATTATTTCCGTGTGCTTCTTGGTACCAAACCGATGCAACTTTTCCGTTGACGGTATTGAGTGGAACATTCGGCAAATGAACCGAACGGTGGCTCTGCACTACTCGAAAGCGTGGCTCATTTGCTATTTAACTAGACCTTAATTCCCTTGTTTGCCTTGTTCATAATGCTTGCTTTGTTTGCATTACTTTTACCTTACTCCTCAGTGATCTGCTGTGTTGACGTGACACGTATGACGTATCCGACACATTTGCTTGAGTAGTTTGGATGGGTCTGACCGACGACGTTCCTGGACATTTTATTTGTGCCCATACGTTTGTTGACAGTTCGGTTATCCCATGCAGGGGATCGTATCGGCATCGTCCCAGTGTTGTTAAACAACTAGTTATAGTTGCTTCGTGACTAACATTTTTGTTGCCCTTGCGTTGCGATTTGTACCCCGCTGTCTGAATGTGTACACGAAGGCATCGGTGCTATGTACAAATGATCAGTGACTGGCATTTATAGCGCTAGTAATATAACAGCTTTGTACTGTGCTGCATTACCGTTACACGATGCCTGTGGTGTCATGTACGGATTCTCGGTGACCGAAATCATTATTGCTCTTGCGATAACAGACATGTGGGATAGTGCAGGCACCGGCACAGAATGCAGGTACTGCTACTTTTAGAGTCTGTGTGACCGAAATGTTTGACGCTAATGTAATGAGGCCTAAGTAAGATAATATATGCATTTGCACAGGATGCACGTGCTCTTTTAAGTGCATGTTTGTTGACTGGCGTGAATGGTGCCAGTGCAGAGACCTACGTAGGCTACCGTATCACCAGTACACCAGCGACTGGCCAAGCGCAGCATCATAACATGATACAATGTACATTGTGAAGCCGCAGTGCTCTCAGCCTTCCAAAGTTCCGTTTTCAACCTGGCATCTGGCCCATCTACGTTTCCTCTCAAATGGCATATACTAGGCTTGTGATGCCGCATCGCCCACTACCATCTCACCTGCCAACATGTTCATTTCTTCATCACACGTTTGCGGTGTCTACGAACTTACATTGTTAGTATTACGCTCAACATGTGCGCATATGTCAGCTTTGCAAAACTGGTAAGGCCATGCCGACTGCGGTGTGCACTTTCTCCACTCAGTTTACAGTTGTAGGGGCCTATTGAAGTCCTGGAAGTATCTCCCTGATGGATATTGTGTACATTCGTACTGAGGCTGCCAATAGGTGTCTATATAATACCTGATGACTTTAACTTCTTTGAAGTCTGCCAAGATGATCATATTAAGGAACGGGTGACACGGGCACAGTCTCCTTGGATAGACCTTACAGGTAAATACCTGCCCGGAAAGCGCTCTAAGTGCTGCCAAACTCTCCAAGCGGCTTCAGCAAACAACACCTACGGAAGCTACCAAGCGCTTAGAAATACATGTAAGCTACATATCAGACCTACTCGTTTTCAGTACGAGAAGCGTTTGGCTGACGCAGTCGCAACAAATCCAAAAAACACGCCTGTTTACAATATCGTTTGACAGCTGCGCCTTAACTTCGGAATGGAAGGAGGCAATCACCTGTCTCAATTTTAAGGGCGGTGACAGCTCAATAACCTCCAACTATCGTCCTGTCCGCTTGACAAGTGTAGTCGTTAAGTTGTTTGAAATACTAATCATGGATTAGGTGGATAACGCTATTTTAGCGCTTTCCGTTGACTTCGCAGAAGCCTTCGATACCGTCCCATGTCAACGACGCTCATTAAGATTGTAGTCGTGTGGAATATCTGGAGCCAGGCAATCGATTCGATGCCAGTGTTTAGTGTCGTGTCACTGTGTTCCATTATTTAGCATCATTTACTGCAAATAGTTTATTAACCCTACTTCTCCCACCGTGTATGTCTATTTAATTAGTTACCACCTCCATTGACTTATCACCCGTACAGCACCTATAATTGTGTTTTTCTTCCATAACGAACGCGAAGTGACGGAGCTGACCAAGGATCTTTCTTTTGTTCTCTATCGTCCAATGGTCCATTGCGCTTTCAGCACCTTGATAGTTGAAACGACTGCAGCGAGACATCCAAACAATGAAGTGACGGAGCTGACAGCGTCTCCACTCTGCTCTCCACTTTTTAATTTGTCCAATGTATGAAACCGAAACCGGGTTTCGGACGGCGGGTGCTACACTTCCATGGGCGTGAATGAGGTCCCTGTTTTACAACGGCAAATGATATCAAAGTTCAGAATTATAGGGCGTCCAAATTATCTTCCACATTCATGCGACGCGTCGTTCTACCAAGATTTTCGTACCGACATGCAAATCGCAGGCAAGTACACCAGATTCACAGCTAGCTAGACGTATTCGGATCACGTTGACAGTTATTTTTCTATCTGTTATTGCAATTTATCCTTGAGTACATTGAGTGGTAGAGAGCAGAAGGGAGGTCTCTTGTCATTTCCTGCACTTTGTCGCGAACCGATATAGCTCTCTGTTTCCGGACGGCTGGTGTATTACTTTAATTACTTACCATTTCTCTTTTATCTTTCACCCTCTATTATCATTCTATGTAGCATAATACGGCCACAAAACTTTTCAGAATATCGGGTACTACCTTCTTCTTCATACGAAAAGGAGCTTACAGATTGGCTTTAATAAACGGGCAGTCAGTTTGACTGTCAATAAACTACTCTCAGCTGCCAGAGAAATAGCATCTTATTTCTCCGTGTTCCAAAGTAGAAAAAATGAATGTGTACAATTTCTGCCCCCCAAGTAGTAACGCATCGGCCTTCTCCTTTATCAGCGTCACTCACAAATAAACTCTTACATGCGTTTCATTTCGTTGCCAACGGTTAACAATAGTAGCCATCCTATTAATGTTTTCGAACTTTTCTATTCAGGTTAAACGAACTAGAACGTACACATCTCCACCCGATTCTGAACGCGTCCATGCAGCCAATGGCATAGTTTCGCCATCATGTATCCACAATTATTGCTGTGCCACTACTGGACGGCGTCATCCGTTACTCAGGTATACATGTTGTACTTTACGCTTATGATGCCCAGCCAAGTACGCCAATCGCCGTCCGTTTTTAGAAGTTATTTATTCCAAAATGTTTTGCTTAATTTAGCTTCACTAGAAATTATTACAGATCTATTTTATAGACATTCCTGCTGTCATCCCTCTTCTGCTCTCTCCAAAAGCACACCATATCTCGGCTCCCAAGCTACCGATACTGGATATTGAAGCTGGAATGAAGATCGCTGAGCGACGGTTCCTACGAATTTGGCGTATGGTGATGAGAAGGTGTACAAACGGTCCTTGTGGTATGGAATGCAGCCGATAGTATCCAGAAGCTTGCTGATAGACTGTGGAATCCATCTACTATATCACATAACGCATCGAATCCAGTTCACAATTTTTAGGCAGCCGAAGCAATGGCTTATTAAACTATTACGTGCCACGAAAGTCATTTTCGCTATTCTGGCACAGTACATGTGATTAAGGAGTACATAAACTCTAATCTAATATTGCTCATAAAATTGAATATGATTACTGCATATTATTAACTGACCAAGCGAGGTCAGAGCTTCTAATCAAGTCTAGAAATACACCTTAGTTTTTTAGTTATTTAGGCCAATGTTAAACTTGCAACCCTCTAGGATATTTGACAAACGTTCGTATTAGTATTGCTAGGATCGTGCCTGCACAGGTGTGCCTCGCTATGTCGAGAATATATTGTGTATCTATCTATTTATTTAAATGTGATGTGATGGCTGGTTTCAGTTTGGATCTTTGCCTAAACAAATTTTCACTGGGTCTTGGATAAACACGGATACACCTGATTGCGAAGTCCATATCCATGGACAACGTTTTTCTGGGGCTCATCGCCATAGGAAAAGTACTGGGGTGACGATATCCCATACTGGAAACCGGACCCGATTTGGCTGTGTTGCGCAACTAAATAGTTTCCCAAGCTGGAAACTTTATCCCTAATAACTATTACTCTATTTAACCATTTAAACCCTACCTTTTTCCTCTTCATCTCCTACTTCATCCCCTGCCTTGACTTATTCCTTATCTTATCCATTTGGCTTTGGCTGTAATTTCCTCTTATGCACCACCTACCTCCGCTGCTCCACCGACTTATCTTTGACGCTGTAGCTCCGTAAATTTTGGCGTAATACCTCCAGCTTTTTGCTAGGTTGCCCATCCACCGCCTTCCCATATACTGACATCGTTATCACGGATAATTTTTCCTCCGTTTAACCTTAACCTTACTGCGTTGTTCCTATTTACCTCGCTAAATACTCTTGCCAAATCCTGCTCATACTCTCGTCCTTATTGCTTTAGCGATCAGTTCCCGGTCTGACTAACTAGCACGGCTGCACCACCGCCTAACCTTTGACACTGTAGCTCCTCACATTTGTGCGAAGGACCTCATGTTTTGGGTTAGGTGGTCTACCTAAATCCTTCTCCCAAGCTGACAACACTATTACTGATAATATTTTTCTTTACCCTTAACACCACTGCAATGTTCAGCTTCACCCCCTTAGGATCCCTCGCCTAATCCCAAACCCTCTGGTATCATTTAGCTCGGGCTTTCTTTTCATCTTACCCACCACGTACTTCAGCTGCCCTACTGACTTACTTTCTATTTACTTTCCGCACCATTGTGCATATGACTTCAAGTAGCTAGCTATGCTGCCTACCTAAAGCGTTCTCTCAAACTATCATCCCTATCTCTACCTCTTTTCTCCATTTCATCCTAACGTCACTGCATTTTGCACTTCGCAGCCTTTGTATCCCTGCCTTGACGTATCGCTTATATTATCTCATTGGTTCTGGCTTTCATTTACTTTTACACACCACCCACCTCCGCTGCTCCACCGACCTACCTTTGCTAATAGTTCCAAACCTTCGTATGAAGATCCTCAAGTATTTGGATATGCTGCCCACGCTTATGCATCTCGTAGCTGACATCGTTTTCTCTAATAAGTTCCTCCTATTTTGTCATTAAAACGTTGCGTACTCTCACTTCACCTCATTTTACATCCCTTGTCTAGTCTTACGTACTTCTGGCAATTCATTGGCTCCGGCGTTCCTTTCATCTCTTAACCATGTGCAGAAGCTGCTACGCATTTAATCCGGATCTTTCCCCCACTGCCCTCTGCATCCAGTTGACTTACCAGTGACACCTCAGAAACCTACCTACGAGTGGCTTACTTAATCCATTGTAATGCCGTTGGGCGCCGTTTTCTTCCACAACCTTTGGCTCATAGTATTGCTTGTTTAGCAACCCTATCATCGCTTTAGCCATGTCATTTGATCCTATACATTACCCCTCCTGCAGCAATTCACGTTCCCTTAAGTAGTCAACCAAGTGCAGCCTCTGCTACATAGTTAATCCAGGTCTTACCCTCACTGCCCTCTGCGTTAAATCGACTTACCTGTTAAACCGTAGAACTCCACCTTCGGGTGACCCCGTTAAGCTATTAAGTCGTCGTTGGGCTATTTTATTTCACAACTTCGTGCTACATGTATAGCTTGTTCTGCAACGCTATCTTTGTTTCTGCAGCGCTCCTCCTTTGAACCTGTTGGATCTTCATCACCCCTCCCTCTTACCGCGTCTTCTTTTCTCTGCTGCATAGTTCCGCATACTCTAAAGCTTAGTTTTTGTATACGGGGAGATTTTCGCCAAGCCAATATGAAAAGCGCCCACAAATATGTGACACCATAAATTCCATATACACACAATAACGGGTTCGTATAATATGGTACCAGGTTGCCAGCTCTCCTTACTATCGCCTTCCCATTTGGAATCGTTCCTCATGTTAACCACCTTCTTGCCCCACCGCGAAATCTGCATAGTAGGGTCGAATAAACTTACTTGGATCGTCGTACCACGGTAAAGCTGATGGAAGTTATCCTCGTAGTTCCGTAGTCATAGATGGACAGCCCGGAGTACTAGCTGGCACATTCTGTCCCCTCTAGCTGTGTCCTCCGGTAGCTTGAACAACGGTTAACAGCCTAAGTCCCATCTGAACATTACCTCAACAAAACTTCATCATCCCGCAACTGATCCGCTTACTTGCGAGGCCATGGCATTATGCTATATCCACCTCGACAGTAGAGTACTTCTCTAGGTTTCCGCATCCTCAAATGTTTTGTGTCCTTAACCTAAGGTTACACTTCCCACCTAGCCAGTGAGATCAGACAACTAGCCTGTGCCATTGGATGTTAATCTATAATGGTCTGTACTACTGCATTCGGCCATGCCTGCGTTCTAGAGGATACGGTGGACTATTTGTTTCATACCTTCTAACTTCTACTGATGTGAACACTTAGGTTCAAGTCCCTCGCACCTCCGGAATATGACCACTTTCCCTGTAATACCAGAAGCTTTACTTGTTGCAACGTACCATGGATACCTTACCCACCTGTCCAGTGTGGGCCGCACAAAACTCAAGCATTTTAGCTGAATATCGACTGGTCTCGGCCATTCAAGAGACCATAGCAAGTCCCTTGATAGGGTTCTCTACTGGCTTGAACAACTGGAACCAAATCCCTTAAACGTTCGAAATACTATCGTACGCCTTCACACACTTTGATCCCAGACGTCCGTCACATCACTAATGCTTTCATTCTTGACCAGTGCACTCGCCAGTTCGGTAACGTTTAAACGTTGTGGGGACAGCGCACTTCATGCAAAGCAGCGTGATCCTTGCGACAAGAGCGCTTGTAAAGCCTTACTTGTGCTAGATTTGGTGTGCCATGGAGTATTCGAGAATAATTAGTTATATATTTTCTGCCGCTGTTACAATGGCTACAAACTGTCTGTACAGTCGAAACTATCTGCTCATGCCTCCGTGGGCGTGCCTCTCATAGTCGTGAATAAAATAGTCAAATAAACAACTAAATATTACTTATGAATGGAAGGATTTTGGGGAGTGCTTTTGTTCGTCGCCATCAGCCGACAATTCAGATATGTCGACCAGCTATCCGGAAAAGCACCCGATGGCCGTTTCGCCATATTGGGGCTCATCAGTGGTGCGCAGTTTTCAGTCCTCTGCGGTGGTACGAACCCATGACTGCTAGTGGCTCTTGCCAACTAGCCC
The DNA here is from genome assembly GCA_944474145.2 of Dicrocoelium dendriticum. NCBI lineage: Eukaryota > Metazoa > Platyhelminthes > Trematoda > Plagiorchiida > Dicrocoeliidae > Dicrocoelium > Dicrocoelium dendriticum. The sequence continues at coordinate 27,136,107 of OX104060.1, read as the reverse complement.
CCAGCTTATGCAACTGCGCCATGGAGGACGGTATCTGGCTATCATGAATTGTTAGCTAAATGCGATATAGCCCGACTCATCCTCCACTGCCATGCAGTCACCTGCCATGCGTCGGGTACATTTTGACAAGTAGCATAGGAACTTTTGTGTATTTACATTTAGAGGTATTTGGAATTAGCCAGGTTGGGTGAGTAGGTAATTGTAACGCAGTGTGTTTTTGTTCGCGGGGTTCGCCATCAAAGGTTGGAATAAAAGTAACGCTTCGAATTGGATGACGCTAGTGAGTGATGAATGATCCTCCGGAAAGGGTAGAGGTAGTGACTTTAATTAGTGGCAAGTCATATCCGCCACGTCACTGTGTGGTTAAACGGATATCTGTGGTTTAATGTAGATAGAACGCTTGCCAGGCGAAATCCCAAAGGTTCCTGAAACACTGCGGCCGAACCATTTGCTGGAACGGGATTTATCCGAACCACTCAGTTAGCTCCTCTAAAACGCTTTATCTCCGTGCAGTCGTACTACTTACATGCTATGGTTGTTCCTCTTGGACGTCGTTGCGAAGCCCAACAGGCCCGTGTGTTATCTGCTCAGCGTATGAAATAGCATAACCCACATTACTCAGTGGGACTTGCCCACCCGCTACGGCTGGTACCAGCCGTTACCAGTGAAGCCTGACAAAGCATAATACTCAGCCAACGGGCAATTGGGTGCACCTCGACTGCGAATAGACCCACGGAAAATCGATCTTCAAGTTGCGTTGTCAGTGGTTTATTGCTATTCAACTTGTGGTCAACGACAGTGTTCCATTAAGTGTTGGCTATCCGCCTGGCAAGCGTTCTTTCTATAAAAAGCCACAGATGGCCGCTGAACAACACTGTGACGTAACGGATGCGACCCGACACCAAGAAGTCACTGGCAATAATCCCGTTAACCGAATTTTGTAAGCACAACGAAACATGAACTAATCCTTACCCTTTCATCCAACAGAGTTTATTACACAGTCTACCTGGTTCCAACGCCCGTGGAGTAATGGAAAGCAAGCTCCGGAGTTATTCAAATCCTCCATCCAGTTTCTGCTTAACGAACACACCAGAGTTCACCATGCATCGGCGCTGCTTTACTGTCCGACTTCAATGAATATGTCCAACATCCCAGCAACGCTCATTTATGAAAAGTAACTCACCATTTTTCGAACCAGGTAATTTGTGAACACTTACCACTGTCCTTTGGTGTATATACCTGTAATTTCTTTCCCTGTCCCTGATAACGCTTAATCACGTCTCTACTGGTATATCTCGTACTTTTGAGAATGATCCATTTAGTTATTATGCCTGTTGTGCCACCTGCTCATGCTTTCAAAAGTGTGCCTCGCCCCGTCGAGAGTAAACCATTTATTTATTTATTAGTGAAGTCGTTTCAGTAATTAGCTAGTGTCGGGTCCATGACGGATTAACCCATTCACTATCAGCATGGTGTACGGCCGCCGTCGAAGAACCCTGCGGGCAGTATGGGCTCAGTATAACCTATGAAAGATTTAAGAACTGCCTCCTTTGAAGATTTCCATGCCCCACAAACTTGCTAGTGGTGAGAAAAGAGTGGACAAGGTTAATCAACACCGGACAAGGCAAATCTTCCGGCTAGATCATGCAGCAGTGGCTACTGTGAGAGTGAGAGGAGAACGGTGTTAATGGCAGCCTTGCTGGTGGAGCGCCGACTTATTGGAAGGACAGACTGTGCAAGTGAGAGTGAATGTGACGGTTACTGGCCAATATATATGACAAGCGGCTTTTCACGGCGATCCGGCCCTGGCCCCAAATGGTTAAAGCTGTGTATCAATGATCATCTTGCTGCAGTGCAAACCGAATGCTCGTGCTGTGGATTGCAGTGCCTGACTTTGACGCCGCTGATCTACTACAGGTGATCCACGGTCTACTTCATAACCGGTCCGTCAAGTTGGGACTACCAATAAACTACGAAAATTCCTGCGTCTTAACGCTCGGAGCTTCCGAGACACTTGTGACGTACAAACTTGGTGCCTTCCTTCTCCAGTATGCTGCTTATGAGAATGATCGAGGGGTAGTAATAACTCATAAAGTTAAAACCACACAAGCAAGACGAAAATTGGCCGCCGCTGCAAACAGGATGTGCTGTGCCATAAACAGCTCCTTCTTCCTATTCACACCGAAGCGCTTCATTGTCCTGTTCACTTCCTACGTTCGACCAAGTCTTGAATATGTGCTGCCAGCTGCATCCGTACTCACCATGCTTGAATGTGCCTTACTCGAAAAGTTCCACTGGCGTGGCTCTAAGTTCGTTTTCGGCTCCGTGGTCTACCCTACTCCCTCCAGGATCAAGAGATGAACCGGTTCTCCATGCAATACCGTCACTGTCGTAAAGATCGCATTCTTATAAGACGCATCTTAAGAAGAAAACTTGGGAAGGCACTACAAGTTTTTCCAGCTGAAATTAGTTCGCTTGGCACGCGATAAACACTGGAAGCAATTCAAACCAAATAGGCTCAAGTTCCGCATCTGTTCCCCTCTCTGCACTAAGGTAGTGAAGGACTGGAATCTTCTGCTGGAGAAGGTTGTTAATGGGACTGCGTAGGAAAAATGCAACCTGCTTGTAAGTATTCACCTACGCAAGACACCAGGTCTGCTCTTTGCTACTACGACTGCTCCGGTTCCCTGAGGAGAAATCCTGTCTCAACGTAATGCCTGCTCCCAGTGCTGAGCTTGAGTGATGAGGCTGATATGATCCACCTAATTAACCTCTACAGCAAAATGAACACAACGAATCAACCGGTAGAGTACAATTCTTTTACCGCCTGTAATGACCAAATTAACCAGCAATTGGAGAAAGCAATGCTGAAATGGTTTTAGGCTGCCTTGGTTACCTATAAAAGCGTTAAACAATTTGAAGAACTTGTTAAAGTTTGCAACAGTTGCTTTAATTTTGCACTGAAGGCAAATGTTTTAGCTAGCTTTTACACGAAGTGGCCAGCCTGTATATTGCTTAGTGGCCTAGGTTTCTGGCTTATAATTGGATTGCGGCGTTTCGAATCCTAGACGCGCCAAGTTTTGCACTGGCTTTGGCGGTACATATGCTAACAGAGAAAGCGCACGTAGCCCTTACACAAAGGGGCTTTAAAATATATAACAAGAAAGCTATGCTTCCTTGGAATCTCTTCGATAAGGTATCTCTGTGAGTCAACGTTATTCTTGTGCTAGATTATGGGTTAGGATAGACAACTAGGCCTACGCTTGCGCAGGATGGTTCAACGCTTTTCAATCCATTCGTGTTTTTATTGCCTCGGTAAGCTCCATTATGGCTTACAGGTGGGAAGCACTACATGTGCTGCCTCTTCAAAGTTATGTAGTTTCACGGGATGTTTAGTGGCTTCTTGCAACATGAAATTGCCCTTATCCTTTGCTGGCAAGAGAAAACCCTTGGTAAAATATTCTTAGGCTTAAATATCCGCGTCACCTTATGTATTGCGCGCCTTCGAAGGTTCCAGCGTTTTGTCCAGCTAAGGAAACCAAAATCAACTGGATATGGAGTTACAGATTCATATTTAGTTGGGGCTGGAGGAGCAGGAAAATCCCTTGGTGTTCCTTCTTGCGCGGATCTTTGAGCTAGAAAATGGTAAAGTGCAACGAGGTCTTGACGGATCTAAACGGAACCCCCGAACCAATCTCGGTCAAGCAAGTACTGCCCACCTACCGTTCGATAGCAGTCCCCACTGCGCTGGTCGAGTGAAAGAAAACGAGGACGACGAAGAAAGAAAGTTAGTTACACGAAGGATAAAACCAAATCGACCGGAGCATAACAGAATATGAACTCTAATTTAAAAGATGGAGATTGTCAGCAGAAAGGAAAGGTTTCGAGTAGACACCCTGATGCCTCTAGCTGAAGCACGAAAGGTTTAACCGTAGGTTAACTGACGAAACTTTCTGGAAGCGTGTTCTGTCGCTCGATTACTTTATGCGAAAACCAAGTTTTTCCCTGATCTGGTCGGAAGGCGACTTGGGTAGCTTAATGTGATGACCGCGAAGTCAAGGCAACCAAGCCAGACCAAGTAGCCAGCTGTAGCCAAGTCCAAACATCCCTGTTAAAATGCGGTAAGTAAGGCATAGGTCATCTCGGAGCCGTCGGTTGTGTATTGAATATATACCCAAGCTAAGTAGACGCGCGGGGTACATTTGCCCCCGTAACCCCTCGACCAACTTGGTACCTATTCTCAAAACCTACTCGAGCTACATTTTGTCTCGAATAAAGCAGGTAGGGCAAACCTAAACGCAGTGTTCCAGAATAGGCCGAACAAAACTGAGAACAGCTGCACAGAGATGTCGGCAGACCCCACAAGAAAGACGTATTAACCACAACATGATGAAACCCTTACTTGCGGCTTTCTTCCATTTGTAACCGGAATGCAAAGCAGAAGAATGGATGATGCCTAGGTCAAACTACTTGGAGACAAGGGAAGTTCGACCTCACTGCGTAGTACCTCGAATGTGTGAAAATTGCTCCTATAGGAGGGACAGAGCACTTCGCCTGCTTACTGGGAAGTAGCTACCAAGTAGCCCAGACCCTGAATCTGTCCAGAGCGTGCTGAATGGCGTCGGAACGCACAGGGGTACCTATATCACACCACAGATTAAAAATATTGGCCAACAATAACCAGGATACCTCAAGCATTTTAGGAAGGTTGTTTACGTATAAGAAAAATCTGTCCGAGGAATGAGTCCTGTCTGGCACCGATAAGGACCGCAAGCTTGCGGGGCCCCTAAATGGAGCGTTGCCTTAATCGCTAAACATCACATTATTCCTTAACTACCGTAAATACCGCCATTGTGCATGATTAAGCTGACGGATATTTTGTTCAAGCAACATCCAACGTCAAGCTGACGCACTGCGCCATGGCACTAATGAATACAAGCCCTGAGACATCGCGCACCATTCCCAAACAATTGTCCCTGGACACAAATTTTACCTCAAATTTAACGAATTCTGAAGAATGGTTGCAATGAAACCTTCCCTGTTTAGAACGCTTACAAAGCTCAAAGGGTTAGTTAAGCCTTTTATAGTCGTTGCTCGACCGATCTATGAAAGTGTATGCCAATCATTTTCTTGCCGATTTGTAAACAGCAGTTGTGATGGTGACCCTTTATTATATTTAGCATTGCTAACGTTAAGTGTCGGAAATACACCCATTTGGGTACACAAAGCTTATACTGGCTAAAGGATAAGCTGTGACCCAAGCTTACAAACTGCTTACTTCCCTGCAAGAATGTAGAAAAACAGTGGAGAGCGCGGCCACATATTCCGTAGGAGCTCAACTTTTGTGATAACCTCACGTGGGGTACTTTATTACATGCTTTCGAGAAGTCGATGAAAAGCACAATAAAATGGAGCCGATGTCCACTGCCTCGGTCGCAGCTTCATAAGCAACCGACAAATGCGCCCGACTCGAAAAATCTTCCAGAACCTTTGTTGTGCAATACTGAGAGATTAAAACTATTAAGGTTACCTGCCAACGAAAGTCTCACCAGCTTTCCAAGCAGTTTAACCAAGACGATAGGTAGACCGACTGACTGCTTGGATGACAGATTCCGGTTGCCATTTTTGAAGTTGGGACAGATGACAGCTTCCTTCCATTCATAAGGTACAGCTTCCAAGTGACTTCTGTAGTCCAGTTGTTAGCGGTTCTTTTAGCGTTACCGCCAACTCCCGCAGAAGCTACGGGTAAACTAAACCATGCTCAGCTGCTTTAGAAGGGTACTGTTCTAGCAGCAGCCTAAGTAGTTGCGTTTCAACTACAGTAAATTCAACTAACTAGGAACCCTCAGAAACGCTAGGGACAAGTTCAACGCTTGTCAACGCGTCCAAAATTACAGAAGCCTCTGCATACTACTCAACAAGTATACGTGCCTTGTCAGCGTCCGCCTACGCTTGAGTATCATCGGCCCACATCAAATTGGGCATTACCGAATTTGAGCCTCAGAGCCGCTTAACGTAAACGAAGAACTTCTTTGGATGTTCCGAAGCTCCATCAGCTACTGCCTTTTAGTAAGACAGCCGAGCTTTCATCAAGCGTTGTTCACATGTATTTCTCTCCCGAAGTACCTAACATAGGTGCCAGTTGATGGAGCTGGCAGGTAGGCCCTACAGCACCTGCTCCAGAGCAGGTTCTTAGCAGCGGTATTTATCCATAGCGGCCATGATTGTGCCGCTTTTTCCTTGCAGTCGAAAGGTAGGGAGTAGATACATCCGTTCGATAACACTTACATCTACCCCAGGCCGCGTGAACCTTGTTGGCTTTCGCAACCTAACCTAGAAGCCTTGATACTCTTTGCGTGATACTTAGCATGCCATCAATGGCTCAGCGATGCTCTAGCGATGTCTGGTCGGAACATAGCTGAAGGATAAACAGACATGATCACTGGCACCTAAAGCAGAACCGAAGGTGATATCCCCTAAAAATTCCAATGACTTGGCACCAACTAAGTCCGGAATATGCGGTGCTGAGGCCTCCATGTACCTAGTGGGGAGGTCCGCGAACTGCTTTAACAGTACTTGTTGCGTAAGCTCAACATCAGCACTGAAAACATCCTCCGCTTAGTTGCAAGAAAGATCTGCCAAGCAAACGTCCGGTAGGTTGAGGTCACCCAGTATCAAACAGCTGTTTTCAGTTAAGGTGTGTGTAAAGTCAAGCTCTGGACGCACTTCCAGAACTTCTATACACAAGTAAAACTGTAAATTGAGCCCAGAAAGTGATAACCACTACCGACCCAACTTCGACAGTATTGTCTGCCGACTGAAACATGTGGTCCACAAAACGTCAAGTTCCCAACTGACGACGCGCGACGCCCTGCTTTGTCGGCTAACAAAGGGAGCATATCTAAATAGTCGTAGCAAGCCAGACGTACTTCGGCGTCCGTGATGACCTGAGAAAGCTACGTTTCAGTGAATGCGAGTATCTCGAGATTAGACCAGTTTACTAGCAGACTGTCTTGTACATTTCCTTCCTTAGGCTGCGCACGTTGTTTAACTGTATCTGAACCTTGCTTGATGCTCAGCTGTTACTGTGTCAGAGAATTACTTGTAGTTCAGCCCTCTCACCGGCTTATCTCTGCTCAGGCTTCCTACGTTAATTACATTAACACCACGGCCTGATTTCATCATCGGCGCGTCACCGCGTCTACGCCTTTTATGCTCTGAACTACTTAACACCCATATCGTACGCTTGCGCTCCATCCTTTCGCTGTCCTCTCTTCATAAAACCTTTCTTAGCTCCCTTCTGTGAAGCAAAAATAACACATGTGGCCTGCGCACAGTTGCTCCATTGCCTCTCACTTCTAAACATTCCTTTATACATTGCTTGCTGCAACGTCTGTGACACCTGCTCATGTTGGATTCTAGATGTTTCACTGGCATTTTCCAGCCAAGTATACCTTAGTAATAATACCTTAGCACCATAACAGGACTCAGTATCTGCGCGCCTCTGACTCAAATGCTGCGATGTCCTCAGCAGACTAAATTTGTGCATGCACTCCGACTGTTTGATGTCCTTCCATATAAATTTTTCAGCTTTCTCTAGAACTCCTTCCAACTCTTCAGGTCGTGCGCAGCCGCTTCTTAGCCTCTCTATTCTAGACGTTCTCATATCTCTTACTTGTTGTAACGTCTTCGACATTTTCACCTGTAAGCGTCCAGCTATTGGACTAGGTTTTCCAGGCTCTTTCCAAAATAGTAGTATCCCAGCATCATAGCGTGAGTTGTGAACTTATACACCGCCGTGGTTCAGCATTATATGATACGACTCCCTCAATCAACGCACTGTGTGCTTGCATTCTTCTTGTCTGTTGTCCTTTCTTTATTCGACCTTCTTAGCACTCGTCTGGCGACCTTCTTTACCTCATCCGGTCAGTGCACATCTGCTCCTTGCTAGATGCACAGCGTCACTCGTCTATGACACATAATTAATAATAGTTCAGCACTCTCACTGGCTTCTCCCGGCTCAATCTTCCCTAGTTTTATTCCTTTAGCACCACAGCATGACCTTACTATATGCGCATCGCCGCGTCTTCGCATATTTATGCTATAATGTATTTAAGAGCCTTAACGTATACCTGGGATTCATCCTTTGGTTGTCCTGTAATTACGAAGCCTTTGTTTGCTCTCTTCTGTCTTGCAGGCATATCCATGTATTCAGAGCAAGCCGCTGTTTTGCCTCACCCTTCTTATTGTTCATTTATCCCTTACTTGATGTATTGTCTTAGCCCTTATTACCTGCAATCATCCGACACTCGGGCTAGCGTTCTCTGGCACTATCCAGCTTGGTACTATTGGCACCTTAGCTGATGCGGTTAGGCCTCACTTCTCTGATACTCTAAGAAACCTTACTCTACGCTTGCATTTCGGCCACTCCCTGCCTTTCCGTCAATTAATGTTTCTTAGCCTCTTAGTTCTTTTCTCCTCTCACTTGGTCAGCACACAGACGCTCCTTAGCTTCAAAATTCTAGGTGTTCATTTCTCACCATTTTCTTAGCACCTTAGTATGACTTGTTTCTCTGCGCGCCGCCACATATATATTTGTTCCGCACGTGCGCTTTCCTTTAACTGATCTATAATACTTCATTTATATCCATCAATCCTTTCTCCCCTCGTAATCTGGATCCGTTTTTACAGCAAAGGTTTCGACACGTACCTTTGTAGCGGTTAGCTCTCATAGGCTTTTCCGATTTCATTGGGCATAGCACTATACTCCTAAAACCCTCATGTCGCCTTCCTGTCCTGATCACCCGATAATTTTTACTCAGCGCTTGAGTCCTATCTATCCGCTGACTTACCATATTTTTCGATGTAGGCTGGCCACCAGCCGTCCATCCACCATTCTTACGCCGCTGGTCCCTGAACTCTGCTTTCTGTCTTCCCAAGCAATAGTCGCATCAATGTAAACTGATACTGGGTTTCTGCTTAAGGGCGCAACGTTCTGTATTCCTTGTAGCTAGTAGCAACCAACTTATAGGGCCACTGCTTTCGGAAAACATTCAAAAGACACTTTCAGCACAATCATTGCTGCACATTGTACATCATTTGTCTCCACACTAAATGTTATAACATAAGATTTTAACAATGTTTGTTTCCACGCCTGTTCGTTGCGGCCTTGGTTGTCTCTCACCTTCCCTTTCCTCCGAGGTCCGGAACTTCTTGGGGATTTGGGATTGGACCGAGAAACTGCTTTTGTCCGGGACAGGGCAACCAATAAGGACCTATGAAGCACACGGCTGTACAACAAAACGGATACAACTGCACTCATTACCATGACCGTTGTCCAATGATGATAGCTGGACTCGAGAAATTCACACTCCTGCAAAGAATACTTACCCCTGAAACATCCAGACGCAAGAAACTGACATTTCACCCACCTGGATACCCACAAAGACGATTCTTCGTGCAGCCCACATTCTCTATTCGCCTCAGCCATGATGGCGGCCTTGCCCAATATACCTGCTCAAATAACAGAGGAAATTGAAGGTCATTTGACTGCGGATATCTGAGTGTGAAATCAGTCGACTACCTGGTCCGCCAGTTTTATATTAGTTCACCAACAAATTTCTGACAGTGTTCCAGGACGTGGTAGGTTTTCGCCTGGCAAGCGTTCTCCCTATAAAAAGCCACAAATGTCCGTGTAACAACACTGCGACGTGGCGGATGTGACTCGCCACCGAATAAAGTTACTGCCCTGAACTACCTACTGGCAAGTCGACCAGAATCATTATTCAATATTGCTCTGACACCTTCGATAATAAGTTACACCGTGCCTATGTGTATCGTTTTCATTACACATGTAGTGTCCTGACTGTTTCCACTACGCATGCCAGAATTCAACGTTTTGTCATTCATTGAAGACTCTATCCCGTGACTATTTACACAATTTCCGCAGCCTGTACAACCTTCGGCTTACTGCCGACTACACTCATAGCAACGTGGTTGTTTCAAAGCTATATTGCATGTAAATATTGATCATGCCTTGCTTGGTGTGTCTCGACAAATTCGAGAATAAACTATTTATTTATTTATTTATTTATTGTCGTCCGATGGTAGCCAGCTTCGGCATGTCTTCTTATATCGTTCTGTAGTCCGTGGCATGGTTAAGCGTTATGGCGAGGTGTTATTGTGCCATGCGACACACCAGTTAAATTGTGGTGTGTACATTTTGTAGCTTTGCATGTTGGTGAACGTCACAGTTCTAGGGATTTCTTTCTTTTACCCCCTATTACCGGATGAGAAGTCCTATACCTATGGGCAAGCGGTGGAGGCGACGCGGGAGATGGTGTATGGCAGCATACGTTGCCGCGCGGTGGTGATGGATAAATGTGCCGCTCAGTTGCGGGCGTTTCGACATTTGTATTCCATCGCGAAGATCGTGTTTTGCCGGTACCATGTTAAAGTGGACAACGCTAGACGTTGCGGTCGCATACGTGGCATACCATGTGTTCGCCGAATCCAGTTGCGCGAGTGGTTTCATAACCTGCTATATACTCGTGGTGTGTCGATATTTAAAAGAATATTGAACGCGGTGCGACGTGGTAATCCGGAATGCTGCCGGTATTTGTGCGCAACGTGGCTCCGACACGCAGACTTTTGGGCGGCAAACAGACAAAGGGATGCTATGCTTTTTGGATGCCATACGGCAAACCCGGTAGAGAAGGAGAACAAGCATATTAAGGAGTATTTGTTGGAGAGGTCATCCTTGCTCACTCTGTTCACCTGCGTCGTTGATAGCGTAAGAAGTATCGTGCACGAAAGAAACAGCATAATAGCTAGGTATTGCACGAGCGCAGTTTCTTTTCCATCGGAGGTGTCCTCCTTGGCTTCGGTTTTTGCACAGCTCAGCGATTTCGCAGGGAATGCCTTCATAGCCCGTTCTGGTGCATCCACCGTTCTGGGTTGTCAGTCTGATGGGCCTTATGAGTTAGTTACCTGTCCTTGTTCGAAAGTGCATCGGCTATACATGACACGCAGCAGTGAATGCGATTGCGAGTTCAGTCAGCAGTGGCGGCTCCCATGAGCTCACCTTTGTTATGTGGCGGCGCTTCACGGACATTCCGCGGAGGACATACTATATGGATGTCGGTGGATTGCACCCCGGCAGCCTCCCGCAGGCACCTCCGACTTTGTACCGGGGGATGGTGTGTGCAGGTTCTAGATCGTCAGGTAGGGGATAGCGATGCGGCTGTAAGCCGTACCATAAAACTTTGCAAGACACAGGATGTTTTGTCAGACATCGGCACGCAAATGTGCAGCTACGGATCGAGGAACTTCTCCGTGGATTTGACCTTCCTGAAAATGGTTGCGTTGCTGGTGTCCAAGGAAGGCAGTTTTCAGTTGTATAGTCTAACGTCTAAGTGCCCTGTTCCCCTTCGGCTGGATACGAGGACTAACGTCCGGATGTTATGTGACTTAACGACACCGGGAACGTCGCATGATGGCACAGCGGTCGCGGTAGCGACGACGTCGGGAGGCGATGTGCCCCACCCCGTGCAAGCAACAGAGGTGAATGACGTCGGCCCTGTCATTTCATCGGCAACACCGGTTCCATCCACATCGGCAACAGGGTCCAGGAAGCGTAAATCGCCTTTTAAGTGCCGCGTGAAGGAGGTGAGCCCAAGTAAGAGTGCGCTAATAGGCAAAGACTTCCGGAAGCTTCAAACCAGAACATTCTTCTCCTACAGTGCTCCCGTTAAACGGAAACAAGATACCCAAGAAGTCGGTTCCGAGGACGTCTGCGTAGTCTATCAGCAGACTGATGATGTGCAAGGTCGTGTGGACGCAGTGCAGTGGGTTAAGTGCGATGCGTGCACCCGATGGTACCATGCGTCCTATGTGTGCTATGCTGGTGACGAGGAATTCGTTTGCTTCTCTTGCTCGTCGTAGTGTCTGTGCAACCTACGGAAACGGTGCTGCATAGCACGCGCTGCAGGTATGCCTAATTTTCACTCCCTTCCATTAAGCCCTTTGTTGTTATTACAGACAGTATTGCAGTTTCCCGTTGATGAGAATACGTAGGAATGAGAAGTGAACAACGTGCCGTGAGAGCTGCCGCTTCGCTGCACCATTATGCGACGGCAAGTTTCCCATTTCCCCTAATGAACCATGATTTAGGTCCGCATCATCGGTCCATCATTTTCACAGACAAACTTCCCTGCCAGGGAAGGTGTTCCAATGAACCTCCGATGAAATTTGATGGTTGCATGATAGGTAGAGACACGCTGCGTTGCTTATCCGCCTTGACCTCTCTTTCACAACCAGGGCGACGTTCCTCGTAAATTGCCGTGATACTGCACCACGCCACAGAGCCTCCGTTCAGGTGATGCCTCTTCCCTGTGATGTCTCTTTGCCACAGTCGCAAGCGTCGATTTTCTATTTAAAACATAGCTTCCGTTTCAGAGCCTCTGTGATATGCGGCACACATAGCCCTCTTACGTAACACCGCCACTCAGTCGCCTCCCAGGTATGACTCCCGCCATATGATGCACGCTGCATACATAGTCGTATGTGCGGTTTGTTTTCTATAATGACATCTGTTTCAGAGAAGCAGTGATTTGCGCGGAGCACCGCCTTGCAACGTAGCACTGTCACTGAGCCAGCTCCCACTTACGGCCTCCGCCATTTGATGCATCATTCATACGCAGTCACAGGTAACCTTCATTTTTCATGATAACTTCTGTTTAACAGGAAAGTGAAATGCGCCTCCCACTGCTTTGCAACCTCGCACCGCCACTGAGCCGTATCCCACGTATCGCCTTCGCCATTTGATGCGTCATGGAAATCTATCCACTGGTGTCCTTGGTCTTCTATGAATACTTATCTTTCACAGCCACGGTAACGCCCCTCCCATTGCCTTCCGGCAACAGGATAACACTGCGAGTACTGCCACGTGTCGCCTCCGCCCTGCCGATGCATGGCATTGCAGGACATGCAACACCAGGGCTGCCATGACTGCAGGTAAGTACCTTTGCGGTAATCTCCTTGCCTTCCACAGATATGGTACGTACAGCCACCTCCAAGCGTCGCACCACTGTTGACCACTGTCCGCACTGCCACCGTGACATTGCCAAGTGAGTTAACACTTCCATACTCCGATTCCACAGCGCAGGTTACCTCGTTGATGAGGTGCACCCGGTTGCTGCCTCCTTGGGATAGTAAGTTGCCGTAGCACGTCCATTTCGTATTGCGGTTTGCTCCGTAACATCAAGCTTTTCGTAAACGATCCTTTTCAGGGCCACCCCCTGTTCTATGGCCTCGCTTATCCCCTATGTGGGTTGCAGCACGGGACCTATAGGTGCAGTGGTTTGGTACGTAATCCTCGGAACATTAAATTTTATGCCAGACACACGCAACTACATTGCATTTCCTTCCATTGCGTGTGCCTACTAGACATTGTTTTCGCTTGGTACACCGTCCGACTTTCGATACATTTAAGCATGCATCAGCTTCGCATGAATACGTTACCGGCAACGTCGCGCATGCAGCAGATTTCGGGCAGGAGTTTAACCGTGAAAACAGCCCTGTTAATTGAGGGGAAACCGTGGGGAGTTTATCCAGAAATCGCAGGCAGGCGAGGCAAGGAAAGGGATTATGCGGTTATGTGCTACGGCAGCCGAGAGCCTCAGCGTGTGGTACAGTAATTGTTGTAGTGGGTGTAGGTTGACCAACTTGGGGAGCAAAATCCCGTGTAATTAAAGTTATTTGCATGCAAAGGCTTCTCTAAGAGAGTTGGTGGGCTATGTAACTATGCAGAACGGTACGGAGCCTGTAGACCAGGTTGATGAAGTGGAAGCGCTGCTACATGTCTACGGAAATCTGCATCCCAGCGAAAGTGAGTCACGCTTGCCATCACATCCGCCACGGTTAACCAGCTACACAATGCTGGAAATTAGTCTCCAGACGACATTACTTGATGTCTTTATAGCGCTATGTCCTTAGAGGTGCGGCTACCTGGACTTCAGTAAAGCGTTAGATTCACTGAACTATCCATTTTTAAATGACAACCGGACGTGGTTTGCCTGGCTTCCTCAACAATTACTATGGCTCTATGAATTATTACGTGGACGGACATTCATAGGCAGGGTTTGGGAAGGGAGTTCCAGTGTTGCCCTTTGTTACTGCGGTGTCCCGCAATAATTGGTACCGCGTCCATTGTTGTTTTTTATGTTTATAAATGACCTGGCGGCTCTTCCGGATGGTTCCTGAGGTATAATCGCAGAGGACGTTAACAGTACGTCTCAGGAACCTCACGCCGTCCGTTCCCTTACACCATCCAAGTAACTCAGTGCTATGCACCCCCTAAGAGGGATTTCAAATCTAATTCAGTTCGTTTGACTCACACGTGTCCTATCGCTCTCTTAATTATTTTGTCAACGGACATTTACAGTCAGGGTTGGGGAAACCAGTTTCAGTGTCTCCGAACGACCAGGCCGTGTAACCGATATCCTAACCTATGTACCGTTGCCAGTCATGAACACCAATTTGCAATCACACTTGGTGCATCTTTCCATTGCAGGTATCCCGTGAGGATGTTCCACGGAAATGTGGCAACACGTGTTTGAGGGACCCGGGAACCATTTCTCAGTGTTCTCGCTTCGTGGGTACCGAGTCATCAACCAACTCACCCGCCAGGTCGGTAATATTTGTGAATGGTTTAAGCATCATACGTCACCGGTGCCTAAGCTTTCCGTCGTGTGATTTAATACACCATTGCATTGGGCCGTTATGAAGGATAACGTCACCGTGCTTCTATCATGCAGTGATGCTTGTGGTGCATGCTCGCGGGAGTACCGTTCCTATTTACCAGAGTGGGGACATGGGCATCAAGCAAACACCTCGCGATACCACAGGTTAGCAACCTACTGTGAACATGGCATTCCTACCTGTCGCTTGGATTTGTTCCACCATGCACTGTACCGCTTTAACACCATTATACAATGACAGCCATAACATTACTTCCACGGCTTCATTTCAGCTTAATTATCTCTATGTATTATACGTCTGCTCCCGTTCACGAAGGATGTTTTCAGGTCCGCCTCAGCGATTGCAACCACAATGATGGGGCAATGCAGTGCACTGCACTACTGAATTTCCACCTCATGGTGAGATTGCTTGCTTCCTAGCAATCACTCAGCATGCATGGCAACAGGGAATCCCAGTCCACAGGTTTGCCGTAGGCCCTCACTCTGCCGGAGCTAAGCTCATATAATAATCGGATAAAATTCACATATTTCGCAGGGACACCTTTCCTGCGTACACAGTCCCAAAGTACATGTCTGTCCACCGAATGAAATTCACACTTGATATCGAGGAAGAGGACAACCGTGGGCCGCCAATATATGTCACCGTGCTCCAACAGCGGACGCAAGTTGATTATGCGGTCAACGCTTCCATGACCTCGACGAAATCAACTTTGATCTTCAGGAATCCGGCTTTCACGAGTGTCAGTCTGTGAAGGATGGTAGAGGCAGGCGGTTTGGAGGCGATGAAGATCAGACAGATTCCTCTATGGCTGCGGCATTACGATCGCCAGCCTCCTATGCAAATTGGGTCTAGGACGGAGCGGCTGCAATCGGCTAGGACAGTTTTCTGCTCCAACAGTTGGATTAGTAACTCGTGTAAACCAGCCACAACAGCAGGTCCCCGAACTTTCAGGGCGCTGGAGGAAGATCATCAGGTCACGCGGCTTATAAAAGTTCCGCAGTTTTATTTCACATTGGACTTCTGAGTGAGAGAGTGGATCCAAAGGGACGGCCCACGAAGCAGAGCGATCAGTAACCGGCGAGAAATGTACCATTCCGACCTCTACAATTGCCATTTAAAGTGATCAGCCAAACGCTCTAAGCGTTTGGATAAGTTGTGGATC
>OX104060.1:26886884-27119747 GCA_944474145.2 Dicrocoelium dendriticum | reverse complement strand
AATGTATGTAGAAAACGGCCCTAAAAACTAAAAATTAAAAAAGACATTTGAAACCCAGTTCTGATGACCTATTTACTATTTTGCAACACCGGCACAGAGCCAATTGGAGCATGGAAGTGGGGGTGAAACCCATCGTGGGAATACCCTGCATGGATGCAAGTCCCCTGGGGACAGTTCCATGGATGACCGTATTACTTTACTTGAACTTTCCGTGAAATCTACATTTATTATTGTTCCCAGTTTCTTTATCTCTCTACTATTTTCAAACTGTTAATCACTTCAAAAACCCATATGGGAACCATTGAACAAAGGACGTAAAATTATCTATATTATGCGATCACGCTGTAGATGTCGATAAGACCACCCAATTGGTCTGTGCCTCCCACTTTTGAGGAATAAAACGTTTATTTATTTATTTATTTCTCTACCGCCTCCAGTGAATGGCAACCGACGCTAGATTACCATTTTATGCTGCTTCTCAGATACTAGTCACAAGAGGTGGCATGCAAGTAGCATGCCCGGTACGAAAGCAAGGAGAAGAGTTAGATCGTCTAGTCTCAACGTGCATTGGCGAAAGCTAGAAGGAATGGATGGCTGGTAAGCGTGGCCAGACAATTCTGTACAGCCTGACTCACGTGGTGAGGAACTGATCCGTCGGTACAATCAGTTAAACAAATGGACGGTCGGAAGATATGAAAAGAATAAAATCCAATACCACAACATACTGAAAGCGTTAATGAGTCCTGTTCACTACACCATCGTCGCAACTATCTAGCCGCGCGCTGGAAGGATCTGTTGTAAAATGTATAACCAGCGATGCACACTTAGATGGTAGTCCTTCCGTGCTAAATGTCAGACCAATAGTCGAGTCCTGCGGGCGTGTATAGGGAGCTACGGTTAGATCGCTGCATCCGAGTATTGCACTTATTGCTTGTGACTTGCCGGCAGTCGTGCTGGGCTTCCTTAACTCGAAGGTCTGTATTCAGACGTACCTGCATCCCACTGATTTGTGTGAGGAGTTGGTGCCATCGCCTGGCCTGGGAGTATTTAAATGCTCCTCAAGTACAACGGCCCCGATGTGGATCCCACAGTTACAGCGTAACTGAAAATGTGCCAGGCCACCATTTAAGGACTTTGCAGTCTTCTATCCACTGGTTCATAGTTGGCACTGACACAGATAGTGTCGTGCATCAGATGCACCGTAGCGATATTGATGATGCATCTTGCAGCTGAACCTGCATGTTTTGATCCTGGTGAGTTTCACAGTCAAGCTGCAATGATCCACCAAGCTAACACTCATACTCCCACAAAGAACTCTGTTGCACACTGTTTCTCTGATGGATTACGGTCTCACCTCTAATAAACCATGCGAACAATATTCATGCTATCCGGATGACAGGCCACCCAGTGAAATAACGCGAGGAAACTAGTGTATTTTATATAAATATGCAAGGCCTCTGGCAATAAACGATTTTGCAGACCGCCACCGAGACTTCGTATTGATTACCGTCGCGTCCTGAAACACTTCCCAAATTTATTGTCGCCAATACACGTCTTGCTTAATCGCCAACAGCATGTCAGCACATTGTAAACTTTTAATCGACCCGATGATTACACAGCTGCGAAATTCATTCACTTTGCTTTCCACATGCATAAATTTTCCGGAGGCGAAGCCTCCATCATCTGCAATGGGTTCATCATCGTAATAGACGGAGTCAAGCCAAAACAAAGCTGGCCCTTGTTCAACGCTCCTGACGTTTCGTCCGTCACCATGTTGTATAACGCCCTCCGAGAAGCCAAAACAAAGAATGGGCTACGATCAGAATCTACTTACATCAAAACGCAACGTATTATTTATATGGTAAGCGACGCTCCGTTGTGGGACTCCGATTTCCTTCTCCTTGTTTGCCTGCGTCCGAAAGAAACCCACCATATCTTTCGATGAAGCCAGTTGGCCATGCGAACTTACCAAGCGACTCTTGCGCACACGTGCACGCGTTGCAGCTGGACTAGCGCCGAACAACCACTCGCGCGGCTTCATTCCTGTTCGTTTTGAGAGAGTAGGCGAAAATCAACAGCTGCCATTACAATGCTCACAACAAAACCAGGGTTAGAGAGATTAAGGATGCCTAACCAAACGTTGACACACAAAGATTAAAAGTAGAGATGGGGAGAAAAACAGAAGACCACATTTAGAATCATCCATAATCTCATCAGCTTTGCGTTTATTCTCGGCAATCAAAATCCAGATACATCTTTGGAGGCGAAATTATGGGACAGTGGAAACCAGTGACTACTCGCGAATCGGAACGACAACAAACTCGGGATTGTAGAGAATTAACAACGTGCGCAATGGATGAGACGAGACAAGGCTCTGCAACTGTTGCGGATCGAGCCGACTACGGATCATGGGCAGCAATTGGTAAGGAGACTGGGTCCAGAACAATGGAGGAGGTAGTTATTGAGAACGCAATGCATCAGACAAATACGCCGCTAGCGAAGCCCACGGGAGTGAACGCGGGTCGAGTGATGCAGCCACGGGAGAGCAAATCGCGTGCTTTCGAGCGACTCATGGCAGGCCAGAATCGGATGTAGCAAAGCGGTGATACGGGATTGGAAGATGGAGGGGTTGTCTCGAAGCCCAACCCCGTAGCCACCTGGAATGGCTAGTCACCCAAACCCTCGTCCGCGTTGCTTCGTGGGAAGTCAGCACGGTCCAAATCTGTACGGGTTTATGAATTGTCAGTGGCACCTTCTTGTGGCAATGCACTCTCTGCCCCCACCCCCGCGTCGTTTTCGCCACGATGGTGCCGTGACCCATCAGGATGAAGTTGACCTGGCCAACGCAATTCGTGCACGGAGATGTGGAGTGTTGGCTCGATGAATTTGTGGCCATCGCTGCATGCAACGGGGTCAAATGTGATGCCAATTTGCGAAATGCTTTGGGCAAGCTGTTGGATGGAAGAGCTAAGGCGGTGTATTTGCTCGACTGGAAGGCAACTTCCGGCTGTTCGTTCGCTGAGGGCGGCATTGTGTTCAGACCTTAGGATGGAATACGATAGACAGCGATCAATGGAACCATTTCACTCAGCCAGATGAGACGAACAGAAAGGTTTGAAGATATTTTAAAGCAGCTGGACAGGTTTTTGGCGATTTGGCTCCTCGAGTTGGAGGGTAACGCCAGAGAAGGGCTACACAGAAAACACTTTGTGCGAAGACTGCCGAACCCACTCCATGAAGAGGTAAATTGGGTAGGGATGGTTGTATCGGGGATCTGGCGACAATTGCCCGGAATTTTTCGGAGCGATTGACTGTGAGGAGAGTCCAGCATTCGAGTTGAAACACAGAGTAAGCACACTCACCGGAATAGTGGCGAAGCTGATGTCGAGGGAGACACCGAGAGCGATTTCACAATGCAATGAATATGGAAGCCGGAACGGTCGCCGCTGTTTCCGATGCAATCAGGTGGGTCATGTGGCTAGATCCTGCACCAACTGCATTTTGTACAATTGTTTCTCTTTACCCTGGCCGAGTAGGTGGAAAGTACCGGTCCCCAAGGTAACTACTGAAGATGTGTCTGTCCGAGCCATAGTGCACACGGGGGCCGGAGTGCCCTGTACGAAGAGGTTCGAAGGAGTTCCAGTAACTCAATCCTCGATCGTGCTGCCGACCGTCGGTGGACATCGTTTGACGGTGACTAGCACAAAGCGGTTACGAATCAGGAGATGAGAAGAGCTCATTAATCCGCTATCTTCATCGTGTAGGAGACAACGGAAGCAATCAGCGGCAAAGATATACTCCAATGTGTCGGTGCCAAATTTGATCTGAGAAACGATTTGGTACTCGTAGACAGCGAAACGACTGAGATGAACACTGAGAGAGCTGAGAGGGTAGGCGTCATTAAGATCATGCCTGGTTGCCAGAACCCTGAAGTACGGAGTGTACTTAGCCAAAATGCCCACCTATTCACGGACACAGGTGATGATTACGGATTCTGAAAATGGGTGGAATATCCAATACCATTAATCACGGGATGGTAGTGCAAACCGATCTTCAGAAGCATACTGAGAATACCTTGACGAAGCTAAAGCAATTGGTAGCAGTGATGGAAGCGAAAAGAATCATCAGACGAGCACACTGTCCGTATTCATCATCCGTACTACTGAGGAAATAGGCCGACGGTACATATCGGTTTTCCATTGGTCTCAGATAACTGAAAAGAATGACCGTGAAGGATGCGTATTCGATGCCATAGATGGAAGAAAGTTTCTCCAGCCTTCACAACGCCAAACAGATGTCCTTGATAGATCTCCCATCGGGATATTGGCAACTGCTCCTCGCAGAGGAAAATCGCCACAAGACGGCTTTCAGTTTGAATGCCTAGCAGTACGAGTTTCTTAGAATACCGCTTGAATTATTTAACGCCCCAGCTACATTCAGAAGCCTATTGCTGATGCTTCTGGAGAAGATACAACGCCTGGTTGTCTATGGGGATGACATCATCGTCTTATCCGAGACAGAACACCAATATGGTATCTGGCTTGCAGCAAACTACAAAGACTGGAAGAAGCAGTTCTGAAGCTCAGTCGCAAGAAGTCACAGATTGCTCGGGAGTCGAGTGTATTTCTTGGCCTCATTGTAGGTAATGGTCAAGTCCATCGGCCTCCGGAGAAACGTGAGATGATCAAGAGTTTTGCAGTGCCAAAATCCAAGCGTTAGCTCCGTTCGTTCTTGGGAGTAGTGACTTATACCTGGACGTCTGTGCATCGTTTGGCAGAGAACCAGCTCAGTGTTAAAACTGCTTTACGGAGGCGAGAATTTCGTATGGGCCGTCGAAAATAACAAAGCATTTAACCACGTAAATGCGTGCATAGAAGAAGTCCCAACATGACTACGGCTACCCAATCCAGATGATGGATTCACTGTGGCAGTCGGCGCAAGCAATGTGGCAATCCATGCAGTATTTTCCTAACTAGCTGGGGTGGTGAAATATGCAAGCAGAGTACTGACAGTGACGGAGCAAAAGTATTCCTCAACGGTGAAAAAATCATCTAGCCATCGTGTGGGCCTCGGATAAGTGGAGAACTTACCTCCTAGCGACTGAATTCCGGGTCGTCACTGACCAGAAGCCGCCTTCATGGTTGATGACAGCAAAAGACCCACGGGACGGCTTGTGCAGTGGGCATACCGACTAGGACAACTTAACTTCATCATCGATCAGTAGACGGAATGCAGCACATACTACCTGATATGTTGTCACGCCCGTGGTTGGACGACCTCATGCCGGACAACGCTATACTGGTGCGTGCGGTCACAGTGGAGGAGAGGAACCTGCTGGGTGATCAAAGGATAGATGAATTCGTGAAGCTACTATGCTCCCACTTACAGACTGGCACTAAGCCGGAAGCCACATCAGGAAAGTTGGGGGAACTTCTGATGATCTGGGACAGACTGAAGGTCGCAACTGATAATGTGGTGGTTGCGACAGACGGAAGGAAACTACTTTTTGTTCCACTGAACACGATGATGAAGTAGGTCGCAGAATACATACGAGGATGCCAAATTGCAAAACGAGTCGTGAGATGGATGCATCGAGACCACCTATGCGATCGCTGGAAGTCAATGAGCCACTTCAGTGTTGGGGACTGGATGTTTTTTGGCCTTTATTAGTAAGTCGATCAGGAAACAGATACGTTCTAGTGATGATTGACCAATTCACTCGCTGGGTGAAAGCCTACCAATTAAGGATTAGGCGGGCGTGACCGTGTCGCAGGCATTCAAATGCAATGTGCCAGCAATGTATGGAATAACACAAGGTGTTCTCACCGACCAAGGGCCCTGCTTCGAGTCGAAAGCATTTAAGGTTATTTTGGACAAGTGGGGCATCCAGAAACGTTGCACTTCACCATACCATCTACAGACCAACGGAATGACAGAACGGTTCAACCGAACCATGAAGACGTGGATAAACTGCACGAAGTTAGCATGGAAGGAAGCACTACTTGTAGTTCTGCTTGCGTACAAGACCAGCATGCGGTCGTCCACCAAGATGTGGCCATTAAAATTAACATTTGCCGAGAACCACGGATTGCGCTCGATACGTGCTTGAGGAAACCGAGTGAGGGGGAATATCCGGCACTGCATCACGCACGACGGCAAGCGATTGCTAGAAAAAGAACCAAAGCCAGACAAGTGCGCAATAAAAGGAACTACGACGCTAGGCATGAGGCTCACAAGTGGACGCCGTTCAGGAATGGTGAACAAGTCAAGGTACGGAGCAACGATCGCCCAGATAATGAAGGGCCAGGTGCGCGCAAATTCATGGAACGCTGGAAAGGCCCCTACACCGTACTCGATCGGAAAAGAGCAAACTTCTAAATCGACAACGTAGGAACGAAAGCTGGCTTAACGCCGTCCCTCTGTGACCATGGTACGAGAGGGACCCACAACGTAGAGAAGGAGCGGGTGTAGGGCAGTGGATGCCAGTGACTACTCGCGAATCGGAACGACAACAAACTCGGGATTGTAGAGAATTAACAACGTGCGCAATGGATGAGACGAGACAAGGCTCTGCAACTGTTGCGGATCGAGCCGACTACGGATCATGGGCAGCAATTGGTAAGGAGACTGGGTCCAGAACAATGGAGGAGGTAGTTATTGAGAACGCAATGCATCAGACAAATACGCCGCTAGCGAAGCCCACGGGAGTGAACGCGGGTCGAGTGATGCAGCCACGGGAGAGCAAATCGCGTGCTTTCGAGCGACTCATGGCAGGCCAGAATCGGATGTAGCAAAGCGGTGATACGGGATTGGAAGATGGAGGGGTTGTCTCGAAGCCCAACCCCGTAGCCACCTGGAATGGCTAGTCACCCAAACCCTCGTCCGCGTTGCTTCGTGGGAAGTCAGCACGGTCCAAATCTGTACGGGTTTATGAATTGTCAGTGGCACCTTCTTGTGGCAATGCACTCTCTGCCCCCACCCCCGCGTCGTTTTTGCTACATAATGTAGCAATAAGCGAAGCGGAATACGCACTGTTGTTATGCCGGATGGCAGGCCCTTGGAATTTATCAGTCTGACGCTCGCAATGACGGAAGTTCTTTCCGCGCAGCTCGAACAGGTTTTCGACGTCCTCTACGCGATGGGTCGAGCACAAACCGCTTGTGTCGATAGCCGTTAAACCGCGGCACTGTGTCCCTCGACGTTTTTAACGAATGCTTATTCTGCTCCGAAAATACCACATAAACGTTGTGTACATCCTGTGAGCGCAGATGTTCTTTCTGGACGCTGTATCAAGAGCTCAAATGGCGATAGTCGAACACCAACCGAAAGAAATCGAGGCAGTAAAGCTAACAATATCTGGCGGTAACGGCAGATCGCCTGAAATATATAAGGCGTCATACGGGAATAGACGCGACTCGTAAGGTATTGCGGGACATGATTTTAGTAAATAGCCGCCACAAAGGATAACTTTCTAATGGAAGGAATGTCATTTTTCATCTTTCTTGATGAACTCATGATGTATGGCTGTTTGTTGTTCAATGAAAATCGCGTTTGTATCCCAACGTCGCTTTGCTTAGAGATGCCAGAACAAGCTGATAGAGCCCATTTGGGTTTTAACTAAGGCATTAGCGGAGCACGCGAACTGATGTTCAGTGATCAGTAGCATTTTGCGAAAAAATGCCGAAGCTTGACATGTTCCACCGGAGGAGCAGTTAGGGGCGTGCAAAATATAGGGCAAAATAACAACAGGAGATAGTAAGCCATCACAAATTGTCGGCTTACCGGTTACAGTGTTCCCCGTCTGAGCAGTCTACACTTGGTTATATGTGTTATCTAAGATCATCGTCTGTGGTTTTAGGGTAAATTGAGTTGATTTTTTGTTCTGCTGCTTGCGTTGGTTGTTTTGGTTACGTGTCACGGTGTAGTACGGCTAGCGCATAGTCGACACAAGCTTCGAACACGGATACAGTTGGTGCTGAAACTACAGCTTCTGAGAGGGTATTCTACGTAAGTCAAACACAGCGACAAGTTTCTTCGACACTCCAACCGGCTACATTGTTCTGCCGATTTGAGCTGATGACCCCTCAGGCTATTGTTAAGACGCGACTTTAACGGGTGAGGACACGGGTGATTAGGGTTCTTTAGAATTTCACAAACCTTGGTTAGATCACCAGGCAAACGCTGATAGCGTCCATTGAGAATGCCTAGCGCTCTGAGGCGTTTTTCTACCAAATGTGGCGTAGCCCCTTGACATTCTTGGTTGCACAACGTTGTGGAATTTCCA
Source organism: Dicrocoelium dendriticum (assembly GCA_944474145.2). Taxonomy (NCBI): domain Eukaryota; kingdom Metazoa; phylum Platyhelminthes; class Trematoda; order Plagiorchiida; family Dicrocoeliidae; genus Dicrocoelium; species Dicrocoelium dendriticum. The sequence goes on along the minus strand of OX104060.1, from coordinate 27,111,463 downwards.
AAGCAGCGTGATCCCGCTTTAACCTTGGGTGCACGCTTGTATTGCATAATCTACATGAAGGCGTATGCAAGCGGGAAGCAGTTGGCAGAAAATAGACGGTTCGAACTATTGGAATGCTCTCCGTAAAAGCTCCACGATTTAAATCACTTTCTTCGATGCTTTCACAGAATACACCGAGCAGCCGAGACATTCCTCGACCAGCACACCGAGATCATTTTAGTGTGAACAGTGTTGCAGATCCAATTCCTCCAAGCCTATATGTGTGAACCATTCGGTGTCCTAGATGGAGCACTCGATATTTAGCTACACTGCAGAAAAGGCCCTTTTGGACCGATCATCCATTGATTATTTCAGGGTCATTTTGAAGCTGGATACAGTATTCTGGAGCTCTGGTCGCACTCCAAAAATTGATGTCATCGGCGTAGAGTAAACAGTCGAAATCGCTTTAGCTCACTAGCTCGACAATGAAGACCAAGACTAGTTGGGCTCTAGTACCGAACCTTGTGACACACCGAATTCGACGTGAATTAAGTTTGACATAGATTCACATACTCTCAATTGCAGACGCCTGTGGTAGAAAAACTGCAGGTCCACTCGAGGAGAGGGTCCTTAATACCACATCTTTGAAGTTTGGCGAGAAGCATACGATTGTCCAGCCGGTCAAGGGTCTTAGAGAATTCAAGGTAAACCACAACAACACATGCAACAGCGGCTACTGCCGTGCTAACAATGAGTTGGTGGTGCAGGACGATCCTGGTGGAAGCCGTGTTGCTCCGGAGCAAGCCAATCAATGATAGCCACCAGGACTTTTGAATGCACCGGTAGCAGAGTCACCGGTCGGAACAACTAACCCCTTTGTAAATTGGTTGTTGTACCGTTAAGACAGTGCTGGAACAGCCGCGCGAAGGGTCCGGCCAAACCATTCTCCGTCACAACAAGCGTCTTTGGGTGAATGGTATCGATTACGTGACAGGCGTGGAGGCTCATGCATAGCTGCATTTTCATTCGTGTGTCTGCCGTACAACTTATATGAATGAGTTCTGGTAGAAGCAGCATAGTTTCCAAAGGCTCAGGAAACCACAGGATACAATGAAACACTGCTGTATATTGTTGTTGCAGAAAATTCGACGCTTCGTTGGCAGTCCGAATTAGACCAACCTTTGTTTGGAGAGGAGGAAATCCACTTTTCAGTTTGCGAAAGCTATTCGCGTGTTTGTACAGGAGCTTATAATTGGAAGTAAATCGCTGTGATGCAGACTGCTGATATGTTGGTTTATCTTCGCGCACTAGTTGAGTAGAGTGGATACGCTGGGCAACATAGACAATAGAGCGAGGTTTTTTCCTTCTAGTTTTATAACAGTTGGGGAGATGCCATCAGGACCTGGATGAGTTGGTGGTTTTATGGATGCGATGTCACTTTACACCTCTCTTAACATCACAGGGATATTGCAGTATAGCTCGGTCGTTCTTTTTGAAAGTTGTGGACGAAATGGCTGAGTGTTGGGGACAAAACTAGCGTTCATAGCCTCGCATATGCAGATGTCGCGCGTTATTGAACCATCGTCTAGAGCCAACGTTTCAATTTCCTGTAGTGGTTTAGGGTTCCTTCTTTTGAGTAGTTGCATCAATGTGCGTACTTTCTCAGGATTTCTGAGTACCCGACTTTCTTCATTGATTTTGGCTGCTGCTCCTGCTATATAGTCATTTCAGTTTCGCCACTTTTGTTGTAAAAATTCTTGGGTCCAATACTATGTTTATTGATATTTATCCATACGATAGGTACTAGTAGATCCACACCAAGGGCAATATTGTTAATAAATACATTCGCATCTACAGTGGGATTATGAGCTAGGAATAACGTTCCAATTCATGGTACTGATTAATTTCATTAAATGAGTTCCAATCCATACCATGGAAGTTGCGAATGGGTCTTAACATTTTACTTGACGGTTATACGTATATATATATATATATATATATATATATATATATATATATATATATATATATATATATATGGGTCTCAATGGCGTGTCAGGTTTATGTATTTTTGGGAGGCCATCAAGGCGAGGAGTGCTGGAACCTATGGGACGAAGTTGGTCCTACGTTTTTCTGTTGATTTCGCCGTCGCTCACTAGTGATTTCAAACACCTGACCAATTGATTTTCTACGTAGCCTGTCTTATCTTTCTGTTGTTCACATTTCGAGAAACGTGAAGTATCCGAAAGTATCCTTTTCATGTACTTTGTGTAGTCTGTACGATCCATCAGCACAGTCCCAGACCCTTTGTTTGGTTTAGTTATGATGAGATCCTCCTTTCTCTGAATTCGTTTCACTGCATCAATGTGTGCTTTTGGCAGTAGTCGGAGGGGTTCAATTGGTTGTCTTTGGTACTGAAAAGAAACCTTGATCAAAGCTGATTTGAGCTGTTCAAGTTCCATATCAGAGTTGGCCACCAAGTCATTCGTCTGCTTTATTAGGTGTTCAAACCCTGTTCCTATTTCAACACGCAAGTACTTCTTTTGCGGATGACTAAATTTTAAACCGAGTGAAAGTGCTTGCAGTTGTAGTCTGTCTAAATGAACACTGGAGACATTGTGCACGTATCATTCTGGGACTGATAGAAACTTAGTTGGACACTTTGTTTCGCTTAACGTTTTCTGCATTCTACATCGCTTCTTGTCTACCCGTTTAGATGTTACGCACATAAGTATGAAAACGGAAACGTTCTTCATCGCGGAGGGTGTCCAGCGCGGCTTCTGTGTGGACAATAAGCCGTTTAATTTCCTCTACTCTCGCTCTATCCGATTCACTAAGGTTGAGTGTGTGCCGTCTGAAATTCTATCGGCGTTATGTGGATGATATATTTTGTATAAGTGATCGGACCACCAAACCCCAGGACATAATCGACAGTTTCAACAATGCGCACCCTAATGCCGCATTCACAGCTGAGGAAGAAAACAACAATCAAATGAATTTTTCGGATGCAAGTCTTATCAGAAGAATCGACGGATCAATCCAAATAAAAGTATACAAGAAACCATATTGGACGGGACAATAGATGAATTTCATAACTTCGCCCCACTCAGCCAAAAAAGAACGCTGGTGCGAACACTAACCGATCGGGCATACAAAATCTGCAGCGAAGACACCATAAAAACTGAACTCTTTCGAATCAAAGAAACGCTTCTCGAAAATGGATATCCGGAGCGATTTAGCGAGACCCGTATGAGGCGATGTACCAAAACAAACCATTGAAAAGAAACAGCTTTACCTGACTATTCCATTCAAAAGAAATATTGCGGCTGAGACATGCACGCGTCGACTACAGCAAAGCTACAAAAAGACCTTCAATAGGGCTCAGCTAAATGCGGTTTTCACGAGCAGACCTCTAATAGTTCCGAGATTCAATGACCGAGTGCCTGATCATCTCCAATCAATGTTAATCTACCGGTTCACCTGCCCGTGTGGACCAGGTACATTGGACGGACGACCAGGCATTTAGGTAAGAGAATTAAGGAACACTTCCCAGGTTGGCTCTGCAATCGCGAGAATAGGACAAACTACAGCGCGATTACGAACCACCTAATCAACACAGGCCACCAGATAAACAAACAAACATCCTTTCAGATTCTCTACAGAACACCACCAAGGCATAACCATCGTGTAAGAGCAAGCCTACTTGCCACCGCTGAGGCAGTATGCATACACTTGACAAATCCAGACTTGTGTGTCCAGAAGAAGCTGATACAAACACTACAACTTCCGTGGCCGACCACCAGACGGGAAGGAAGTGATGGTACTCCGCAACTCCACCTGACTTCAGTCATGTGATCAGATGACTGCCATCATGATCACAAGTTAAATTTTCTGATCAATTGTTTCTTTGTTATACTGACGACTGCAACAGATCTTACCCTAATGTATATTATTGTATGAGCCTGACGAAGAATTAATCGAAAACAATTGTTCGCTTACAGCTTCGTGTTTTGTGTCTCTTCCTAAACTTGACGTAATAAATGGGCATCCTGCTAGTTTTGGATAGATGAGTGTATTTCCTCAATCAAAGGTGGTGATGTCTTCATGGCGATATTAGAGAGTACTAAACTACTTGTGAAGATCACCACCTTTGATTGTTGCCATCGCTATATGGATGACATATTTGTTGTGGCCGATCAGTCCATTGACCTCATCGCTGTTATTGAGCGCTTGACTGAGGCCCACGCAGCATTGCAGTTTACATGTGAGAAAGATGCGAGCAACCGGTTGCGTTCCTTCATGTATTGTTAACTCGTAGGGTAGGTGGCTCAATCCAACAGCGTCTACAGGAAGAAAACCTGGAGCGGCAGTATACTAATTTCTATTTTTTCGTTCGTTTGAGGTGCAAGCGAAACCTAATTCGCTGTCTAACCACAAGGGCCCGCAGGATTTGTTCTGAAGACGCGTTGCATACTGAGTTGGGTTCATTTAAAATGTGCTGCGCAAAAATGGGTATGCTGATCGATTCATTCTTAAGAACCTGCAAGACAAACCCGACAGTGCAGGTTCCCACAGCTGAGAAGAAAGTGCTTTTTATAATAAGCTTTTTATTATAAGCTACAATTCTTCAATCATGTTACGACTATGATTGACAGAGGAATTATCATGCAAAGGGCGTTTGACCGCATGCCGCACAAGACACTGCTGTCTGTTCTGGAATCATATGGCATTGGAAACCCTCTGCTAAACTGGTTTGATTCATATCTAAACGACCGAAGCCAGGTAGTTAGAATCGGTCAGCAATACTCTACGTCAAAACGAATAACCAGTGATATCTTCCAGGGAAGTTGTGCTGGTACCACTACTTTTCCTAATCTACGTAAACAATATACGCAACTCGGTCAAACATGGACGCCCATTTCTGTTCGCAGATGACGTCAAACTAGTCTACTCATTTCTTCCAGACCAACTACAAATGTGCCTGGGAAGCATCTGTGAAGACCTATCCGCACGTTTGTTAGTGAAATTCTCGGCAGTAAAATCCCAAGTACTTTGGTACAGATGCCGCATCCCAGAAGACTCTATCATACTTGCAGGAAACGTGATCCCAACGCCTGATTCAGTTCGGGACTTAGGCACTCCAACTCTTTCAATTTCTCCGGACATCTGCTTTAGCAGGTTGCGAAAGCAAGGCAGGTATGCAGATATATCAAAAGAACTTTCTCCCCACCTGAAGCACGACTTGAGTCATTCAAGACAGTAGTACGACCGACTGTGGAATATTGTACTATCGTTCACAGGCAATTGAGAAAGAAAGACAGCGGCTCTGGAAAATGTCCAACGATCATTTACCAAGCTAGTTATGGGGCGCTACTCAAACTTGAGTTAGTATGATCGCTGTCGACAACTCCCAATGGATTTTATTTGGTTGAGAGGCTTAAAGAACAACCTCCTTCTCATCTACAACATTTTAAACCAACGAATTTACGCAAACAGCACCGCCCTTGAGCTGCGGAAGACTGCAGTCTACCCTACACGAAATGGCGGCTACTTGCTACCCTCAAAGCTTGCAAGTAATAAAATTCGATCGAATTCATCCTTAGTGAGATACACCGATCTGTGGAACAAATCACCCCTACAGATGCGCGTGAGCGCAAACCATGTCATGTTTCGAAATTCCCTACAGATTTTCCTTACTATATCAAATGTGTTGAATGTCTTTGGCTCACAACCAACCCAAGAAACATTGACCGAAGCTGGTATAAATAACATATGAACGGCCAGTTGTTTACAGTCAGCTTGCCCACTCCATACCAATACCAGCAAAACCAAATCCTGTGTCCGTGCAATCTGTAATCCCCTTCTTATTACTATCTACTCCTGAGGCTCACAAACTAGAAAAATGTAATTGAAATATCGGTACCTGATACATCTGACGTGACGGGTTTAGGACCCGAGGGAAAATTTACGACCCGAAATGCTATTAAATTTATTTGACTATTATGAATTTAGGTCGCATAAAACATGAAACCTATCTACTGTACAAATGATCGCTCCCGTTTATGAGGCCGTATACTGCCTGTCGGTAAATATACGATTTTATTTATTTAATTAATCAGTCATGCAAACCCGGTGGCTCACATGTCACTATGGAAGCCAAAGAGAAAAAACGAACCGAGGTATTATCTCTGGTCGGTGGTTCATGTTTCCTTTGTCCATGCTCATAAAGCAACCTCTGGCTACATGGAACTTGTTTTTTTCATACACGTTAGCCAGAAGTGGGGAACACCACAGGTACTGTGTCGCAATACATAGAAAAAAGGAGAAGAAAAGCAACTGGTGCAAGCCGGCTGAGCTACCGGTAACGGATGGGCATCGTTCCGGTAAGCTACCAGCCGGCTAATGTGCATCAAAAAAAATTACTATGCAAAATTATATAAGGCTAAGTAATGAGATCGTGGTTGGAGGGGGAGGCTAAGAGGGATGGGGTGAGACAAAAAAACGCACAGCACGAACGCCACTGAGGTCGGCTCCTTGCCATATCAGCAAGTGTGTCCACCCAAACGTGTTCATCGTCTTTCGGACCCCAACCATGGAGCCGAGACGCTCCAACCGAGGCCAGCTCCGAAGTGAGGGCCTTCATTCCTCTCGATCAAGTCATCGCTTGGCCAACCCTCCTCTTCTTCCATCCACACCCACGGCGAGTAAACAACGCACATCGCGGGAGTCGGTGGGCCGAGCCATCGGAGCCTGGTGCGTGAAATGACGATGTTGAGCGGTTCATTTCCTTATCATGTGCCATAAACAAGGCGTCGAACATGCTCGTTGCTCACGCGGTGTTCCCACCAGATGTGAGCTATATTACGAAGGCACCGGTGGTCTACCGTAACTAGCCTCTTCAGGTCCGCTGCTTTAAGCGGCCAGGTTTCACAACTGTACAGTAGGGTAGAACGTACCGCTGCATTGTACACTCTGCCCTTCAGAATGAGAGTGATGTCGCGCCTGCACCATAGGTGGCAAAGACTAGCAAAAGCACCTCGACCTTAGCTATACAGTTCGTGATCTCATCTTCAATCTCACGGGCGCTGATACAACTTCCCAGGTAATTGAATTTCTAAACGACTTCTAGCTGATCCCCACCAACGGTCAGCGAAGGAGGCGGTCCAGACCAATGTTGGACGAACGCCTTGCACTTCGAGGGTGCAAAGCAAAGCCCGAAGTGACGGACAGCTAGTGCTACTCTGTCCAGTGCCGCTTGGCACGTCTGGGAGCTGTCACAGATTAGGGCAATATCGTCGGCATACTCTAAGTCAAGAAGTCGTTCTCCTGGGAGCATATCCACACCTTCTAAGTCGTGTCCTGTGAACGCGATTTTCATGACTTCGTCAACAGCGAAGTTCAAGAGGAAAGGTGACAGCGGGCATCCTTGTCTCACGCCGCTGGAGATATTAAAGGGCGACGACAGCTTGCAGTAAGCCCTCACTCTGTCCGAGCTACGCGCATATAATGCTCGGATAATATCTACATATTTCTCAGGTACACCTTTCCTGAGTAGACAGTTCCAAAGGGCACATCGATGAACAGAATCGAAGGTACCTTTGATATCAAGGAACACGACAACGGTGGGCAGCCAATATATGTGACGGTGCTCCAACAACTGACGCAAAGTGACGATGTGGTCAATGCAGCCACGACCTCGACGAAACCCGGCTTGCTCTGCACGAATCTGGCTTTCATGAGTGCCAGTCAGTCTGTAATGGATGAAAGAGGCAAGCAATTTGGAGGCGATGGAGATCAGACTGATTCCTCTATGGCTACCGCATTTCAATCGTGAGCCTCCCTTGAAAACGGGGACTATGACGGAGCGGCTCCAGTCGGTTGGGACAGTTTCCTGCTCCCACAGTTTAACTAGCCATTCGTGTAAATTATCCACAAGAGCAGGTCCCCCAAATTTGAAGAGGGCTGAAGGAAGATCATCTGGTCCCGCGGCTTTACTGAACTTCAACAGTGCGAGCTCACGTTCGACTTCTGAGCGAGAGGGTGGATCCAAAGGGACAGCCCACGGAGCAGGGCGATCACTGGCCGGCGAGAAATCTAACAATCCGACCGATTAAATTGCCTTTCAAAGTGCTCAGCCCAACGCTCAAAAGCGTTTTGACAAGTTCTGGATAGGCTGCCCACTCTCGTCACAAATTGTTTCACTAACTCCAGGTCTTCTGTTGCCCGATTCCCGAATCAAACGGAATAACTTACGATGGTTACCAAGGGCAGTGGCCATTTCCATCTCTGATGTATGATGAGACCACCAAGATTCGCGGTCTCTCTTCAGGCTAGCACGGAGTTTTGCCCGGAGCACTTGCGAGTTTTATTGTGTTCGCTTCCAGCCAGAATATGCCGGCGGGCATCCATAAGTTCCAGAGACTGTGAAGAGACCCAATGTCCACGTTGGCGATTAGACATACCACATGAGGATTTTCCTTCTGCTAATAACGTCTGGTGAATATGACACCAGTGAGTTTCAATTGCATCCAGTGAGTGCTTATCCAACTCGAATGACAGCGTACGTTGATAGGCATTCAGAACAGCTGGCTTCGCCAATTGGCTGGTGTCAGTGCGCTCACAACGTCGTCGTGGGCGTCCGTCAAAGCGCATCCGCAGGTCAGCACATACAAGTGCATGATCGGTGTCCACACATGTGCTCCAAATCGAGCGATAGTTCTGGATGCAGCCTCTCCAGCGGTAAGTGATTGCAATATGATCGATTTGCGTCCAAGGCCTGGTGGGCGCCAAGTCACCCTCCGGCGGGTGCTGTGTCTGAAATTAGTGCTCGCAAGCTATAAGCAAGCATCCTCACACAAATGAAGTAACCGCCCACCGTTATCATTACGGGAGCCTGCACCATGTTGCCGCCCAGATGCAGCTCATCTGTGGATAATTTTCCAACTTGAGCGTTCAGATCCCCAGCCAGCACTACAGTGTCCGAGCTTCTTCTGTGGCTAAGGAGCTCGTTCAGTTGACGATAGAAGTCGTCTTTTACCGAGTCATCGCTACAGTTTGTCGGTGCATAGGCAGCGATAACGAATAGACACCTGTTAGTCCCACGCGACTTCGAAGTTTGAACGAGCCAGCCGGGCATGGTCAATTATTTGGGCCATTTTATATCAAGCCTTGGTGATATCATATGAGCGATCAAAAAGGTAACTCACAAAGGATTAAAGTGGAGTTGGGGAGATGCACAGGCAGCCGCATGCACAACCATTAAACAGCTTGTCAGCAATGTGCCTGTGCTCGGATTCTAAAATCCATCAAAGTTCCCAGAGCAGAATAGGCGATGTTCTCCAGCAGAATGAAGAAGTTTTGAACTTCAACAGTCTAGCACTTACTGTGGTTGAACAGCGATATGCGCAAATTGAGGAGATACTTGTGGTCGTCAATGCGATGGGCCGTTTCACCAATTGTATTTCTGGAGGCAGGATCGTTTTCAGGCGCATCATAAACCGATTGCTTATATGGCCCGTAAATTATTGTTCGCAACGGGAAAGATTATGGTGGATTATTATAGTGGTTATCTTGGAACTGATGTCCTCACCACTGCGACCATGGAAACAGTTATCAACTAATCCATTTGTCTATTCGCGTGGCATGAAATGCCGGAGAAGCTGGTCTCTTTCAGTGACCTACAGTTTACCGGTACTGCACTTCACATCTTTGAAATCCGTTGGAGTTTGCACACGGACAAACCAGTCCAAATCGTCGCTAATCGGTGGGAAAGACTGAATTGGCAGTAAAACAAGCAAGCTGATTCTCATCGGAGGCTAGGGGAACTCATGAGGACCCGTAGTTCATAACAGTAGGGATCGCAGTACCCCTTTAAAAGATATCGGTCTAAGTCCAATGCAGCAACCATACAGCAGAAGGATTAGCACTCAGATACCGGCACCTGCCACAGTTTTACGCCTAATTTCGCCGCAAGATGAGAGAGTGACACACCGTTTGGGCCACTGGCAACGTGCGACAACCAGCAAACGCCCTTGAGTGGGGTGCCCAACAGTGCCCGTCTGGAAAAATTACACTTCATTTGTGAAAACACGAACTCGAGCCACCGAGATTTGTCAAGCGCTAGCATAGTGTTGAGACCAGCCAACGATTGTTGATACACCTATTTTACGTGCGCTGCAAGTGGCTCTAGTGTACTTCTGCCACTTCGTAAGGGTTTGTGCGACAGCATTTATCGTTAACTTCATTTATTGCAAGCTTACTAGTTCCACCATTCTTTCGACATACACTCAGCGCAGGAAGGTAGTCAAATCCTGACGTTGCTGCGCTGTTGACGATGATGGCAACACACTTTATCCATGGGACCTGTGTCTCAGTGCAAGGCGAGTAGTCGAAAAACGGAATCATCATGATAACTAAGGCTTAGGATGATATATCTGTGATGAAGAGCTGTCAGCTCGTGGGCAGTTTCATCACAAAACTTGTCGCGAAGGCTTTAATGGGAGTGGATAGTGTTGAAGCGCTGAAGCAGGTCTAGTCAATGCTTATCAATCCAAGTTAAAAACGCGGAAAAATATGCCACTGCAATCCTTGTCGCTTGAGCAGGTAGGTGTTATAGTGCGATGGAAGTTGCGAAGACTGTTGCTTTGCTAGAGCTATCGTGAAGCTGCTGGAATCTTTGTGGATGATGCAAATCCTAGCTGCCTCAGACCGGATTCATACAGGTATAATGAGACTGTCACCTACGTTAGCCTACCTCGGTGCTATTGTTGTACGTTTCTAAATGGGTCTTTACGCTAGCCAGTACCTTCGTCAAGTCTTTGGTCTCATCATCTAGCTTTCTACGTCCTTTTGGGTGTGGAGTAGAATGCCTTGCGTTTTAAAGACACTAGACAAGCTGGTTTGGCCAAATCAAGTTAAAAATGCGGTGTTATGCACGTAGAAGTTGAGTCGCATTACCTCCGCATCAAACTCATCAATGACTAAACAAAAGTAGAAAATCTCCGCATAAACATGAAAACAACCAACATGAAACACACGCGCAACTTCTGATAACACAACTTTGGTATATAAGTGGAAGACAATTAATGGGAAACGTAAGAAGCAACCCCGTAACAAGGGGGTTCCTTTTTCAAGAAAGCGCACCCATAGGGTGAGTATTCAGCTGCTACACACACATGTAAAGTACTGTAAAAAGAATGTTAAGCAAAGAGTAAATACACAATAGGTTAATAAATAGCATAGATAGACGTAAGATTACAATGTAAAGTTGCGTGTAAAATTCAGAACAATCGAGGTCTGGTTTTACAAAACGCACCAAATACGAAATCGCTGGTGAGTGCTAAGCACTTGTACGAGCATGAATAGGTCTTTATCTACGTTTGGTTAAGGAAGTTGATATATAATCAGACATTGAAGAGGGTGACCTGTCTCGCTGAAGCAAGCCTATTGCATAAGTTGAACAACTGAAAACCTATTTATCAGTTAGGAAGCATTAAGCTATGGGGTTAGAACACTTGAATGTTTTTGTGGGTAATAGGGAAATACGAATGAGAGTAGAACAAAAATGACTGTGTTCAGATACGGTGGTGTTGGCTGGTGACCTAAACGTCCAAGTCGGAAAGTTGTCCTCTGATGAGCTTCATTTGGGCGGACAACATGGTGTAGGCTAGGGTAGTGATGACGGTGAGCCATTACTACAGCTGTGTGAAGATGCTCATCTCATCCTTGCGAGCACAAACTTTCGACACAGTACCCGCAGAAGCGTGACTTGGGGTCCATCAGCCTCGGGCCAGTAATGGACGCAAATCGATCATATCGCGATCAGGTACCGCTGGAGAGTCTATGTCCAAAAGTGGCGCTCGATTAGGAGCACGAGCCTGGACTCTGACCATACACTTCTCTGCGCTGACCTCCTGGTGCGTTTCGGTGTACGTACGCCACGTTAATGTGAACGGATTGACACCAGCCAGCTGGCAAAGCCAGATGCTCCGAATGGGTATCAAAGTGCGCTGACATCCGGGCTGAGTAAGCGCCCACTGAACACCGTCGATAATCACCGGTTGCATATTCGTCAAGCGTTGCTGTTAGCAGGCATGTCTTCTTGTGGCAAAGCAAATTGCCAAACCGGACATTGGGCCTCTACACAGTCTCTGGAAGTTATTGATGCTCGCCGACGTATTCCGGTTGGAAGCGAATACAAGGAGGCTAGCAAAAATCTCAGGGCACAACTGCATGCTTTCATGTATCACGCAGCCTGGTGGTCTTATCGTGCCTCGACGATGGAAACAGCCGCTACCGTTAGTAATCATCTTAAGTTATTCCATCCACTACGGGCAACAGGTAGCATAACACCTGGTGTTAGCGATAACATACGCGACGAGAGTGGGCAGCCGATGCACAGCCTGTCTAAGAGCTTGGGGCGCTGGGCCGAACACTTTGCAAGGCAAATCAACCAACCTCAGTTATCGCCTTCTCTTTCGGGCATTCAGTGCCCTTCTCCATGAGTCGTCTCCTTAGGTCTGCCTCACGCGCAGAAGTCAAACGTGAGATCAGACTGTTGACATTACATAAGGCCGTTGGTGCAGGTGGAATTCCCACAGTTCTCTACAAATTCGAGGGATCTGCTCTTGTGGATGATTCACACGAGTTACTAATGGAAGGTTGGGAGCAGGAGACTGTCCCGACAGACTGGAGCCGCTCCGTCATAGTTCCAATATCCAAGGGAGACTCACGTTCGGATTGCAGCAACCATAGAGGGATAAGTCTGATCTCAATTGCCTCTCAATTAAGTGCCACTGTCGTTCTCCACAGACTGACTGGCACTCGTGAAGGCCAGATCCGCGAAAAGCTAGCCGGGTTCCCTCGAAATCGAGGCTGCATCGATCACATTTACAGTTTGTGTCAATTTTTGGGGGCACCGCCATGTTTATTAATGACCCACCGTTGTCGTGTTTCTGGACATCAATGGTGCCTTCGATTCGGTGGGAGGATGTGCCCTTTGGGACTGCCTGCTGAGGAAACGTGTGCCCGATAAATATGTAAACATTATCAAAGCGCTGTACGTGTATACTTCAGGCAGAGGGTTTATGGCAAACTGTCGCCGCCCTTCAATGTCACCAACGGTGTGAGACAAAGTTACCCGTTGTCACCTTTCCTATTTAACTTCGCTATTGATGAAGTCATGGAAACAGCGTTCACTAGACACGACCTAGAAGGTGTGGAGCTACTTCCTGGTGGGCAACTTCTTGACTTGGAGTACGCGGAGGACACTGTCCTCCTATGTGACAGCTCAAAAACGTGCCAGGCTGCACTGCAGCGATTAGCACATATTGGCAATCGTTTTGGGCTATGCTTCGCTCCATCGAAATGCAAAGTTCTCCAAGCTTGGCAGTGACCCACCCCTGCACTAACCCTTGGTAGTGATCAGATAGAAGTCGTTCAGGAATACAAGTGCCTGGGCAGCTATATTAACGCCCGTGGGATCGAAGCTGTGGTTACTAACCGTATAGCAAAATGCTCGAAGTACTTTTGCCAATCTCCGCCACCAGTGGAGCAGACGCGACATCACTCTTTCACTGAAGGGTAGAGTGTATAATGCGGACTTCCCTTTAACCCTCCTATACCGTTGTGAAACCTGGCGCATGAGGTCAACAGACATAAAGTGGCTGGTCGCGTTCGATCATCGCGGCCTTGACATCTTACATCATGTCTGGTGGAAGCACCGCGTAAGCAATGAGCGCATTCGGCGTCGTGCATTTGGTGCAGGAAGAGCGAGTGAACAGCTCAGCACCATTAGATCATGCGCCAGGCTCCGATGGCTGGACCACGTGTTGCGCATGTCAGCACACCGACTCCCGCGACGTGCGTTGTTTGCGCACGGGGAATGCGGCTGGAGAAGGAAGAGGGGAGGCCAAGGGATGACTTGGTGGAGAAAAATGAAATCCCTCACTTCGAAGTTGGCGTCGCTTGGCGCATCTCGACGATCTTGCTGGGGTCCTAAGGACGATGAACACGTTTGTTTGGACACACTTACTGATATGACTAGGAGCCGACCCCAATGGCGTTTGTGTTATAGATTCGTTTGTCCATCCCCTTCCTGCTTAGCATCCCCCTCCAAGCATGATCTCACTCGTTAGGCCTAATATAAATTTTGCAGCACGATAGCCTGCTGTTAGCTCTCCGGAACTATGTCCATCCGTTACTGGGGACAGCCAACATGCCACTGTTATTTTCTTATTGTCTTTTGTATTGCGGCACAATAGCCGAGGTGTTTTCTACCTGCAGCTAAAGTGTATAATGAATGAATGTGTTCAGATGTTGTTATGAGGTTGAGAAGTGGACGTATATTTTTCTTACAATTCTTAGTTACCTGCTTGTGTTTCGTTACCGTTGGTTTCTTGACATTTTTTTAAATGCATCATTCCTTTGCTTTGGTTGGTCGGCCCACGACGCTGGAAATGAATGTCAACTCGTGTCTCTTTCCACTAATGCCATTTCCTCGAACTTGCCTGATTGGTTCTGACGTTCGGCACTTCTTATTCGTCTGTATTACTCAGTGTCCCGTACGTTGATGGTTGGCTGCAACGTGTTTTAGTAGCCTGGCTTTAAGTACTGCTGTGCCCTATTTAAATGAGCAGACTACTCCTGTAAAAGAACTCGGTCCTGGCTCATCTTCTTGTTCGTCTTACGGTCGTGGGTGCGTGAACAATTGGCTGGCGACATAACCGAAACGTAGCAGGTGGAAGTAAAGTTGCTAAGTTAACGTATGCACGAATGTTATCCAAGTACCCATTAGACGAATACATGAGGACCGGATAAAACTAGAGAGAAACGGCTGGGGAAAACAATAAAACGTGGTGTAATAAACAACGACCCAGTTGCAACGGGTGTGAAGGGGGGGAAATAACTCTCGAGTTACTACAAATCAGGCTGCATGCAGCGTAGGTAACAGCCATTAGCGCCAGTCTGTTAATGCGACTTTTCGTTAAATTCATCTTAATGTATTTGCTTTTTGTGTTCAGGAGTCTGTGGCAGATAAACTGCGTTTAAACAACTACACCATGCTCAACCACCTGAAGAGACTTCGTGAGCGTCTGCGACAGAAGGAAGACACTGACGAACTCCTACAGCCAGTCGATTTCGAACAGTTGAAGATAGAAAACTCGCAGTACTTGAGCAAAATCGATCAGCTAAACACTGAAATGCAAAAAGTAAAACGCATTAGCGGTCGGATACAGCAAGCGGTTAATCTTCTTAAAGTGAGTGCAGCCAACTAGTTGTCCCGTGGATTTCAGTAGAGCAGTTTGCACGAAATTTCCAACGAAAAGACGATGATCGAATCAGAAATCGCATATCGACTTGATATCACCAACAGAGTGAAAGATGAAATACGGATAGCCAAAAAGGTGAGGATAATGCTTGTAAATCTGTAGATGAGTCACAGGTTTAATGACGACGTTTAACCGGGAACAGTTTTCATTTGAAACATCAAATCATGATGATCAGTAAATGTTGATTAATACTTCACAACCGCAAAGGACTACATTAAGTTATTGCTGTAGTAAGCAATAAAACCGTTGCATTCAACGGACATTTATGGGTTGTGGCAAGAACTAGTTGTTGTGTAGAATCAAATCTATACGTGTAACCGCGTTGATCAGCCAAACGGGAACCAATTGCTGCAAGCCGGTAGCCTAAGCAAAGTCTTAAGAAACATGTTGGAATCTTAGAGGATGTAACCAGACCTAATTATCCCCCTAAAATGCTGAGATCCCGTTTTCGTGTTTTAATGGATTTCTCGGGTTATGGAAATAAAAGCTTAATTACTGTCTCCCGTCACAATTTCCAAATGTCCATATGCTTGCTTTGGGGATGTGTGAGACAATGCGCACACATAAGATGACTTACGTTAGTAGCCGTTTACCTATCAGAATCTTCCGTTCTTAACAATTACATACAACCAAATGAGCACTATACCCCTAGCATAAATCAACTTGTGCTGTCTTGGTTAAACATATCGAACGGTCGCAGGTAAGAACACCAAAAACTAAAATTACATAATTTTGCAAACCAGAATGAAGAGCCTTATGTGTTTGTATATGGTTGGCGGCATCAGGTTCGTGATTCGCCTGTCACTGCGGCCTCCATGGGAACAGTCACAGGATGCCTGCGCCTACAGAGGGGACATATGTGGCTTGTGCTGCACCACCCACAGCTCCAACCACACACCCCATATCCAGTGTAAACCCGAGGGAATAAGACCAGGAGGCATATGGATGAGCGCCACGTTTCATCAAGGGAGACGACCCATGTTCCTGCAACACGCGCGGCAGCAGCATTCCGGTCTATCTAGTGGCTGAGCCTTAGCCCGCTCCACACTAGATGGAACCATTTTTTGAGCCTAGCACGGCCACCAGGACCGTGCCACCCCGCTCCCCAACGACGATTCGTGGTTTTTAGAACTTGTAATCGAGATGGAGGGTGCTAGCAGGTAGACACCTGGTCAACTTTTACATCATGGGTAACCACATTAGGGATACCAAGCAACAGCCAACACTTAGAATGCAACAACATCAACACGGTAGTGATGATATAGCACAAGTGTCACATAGACAGCATGGGTGCCCTGGGTTAGTAAAAGGAGTTGACTCGGTAGCAGGGTACTTAACAAGCAGTGCGCTGATGATTAGCAATTCAGGTAACTCGTGCTCTCTTACAAGTTGGCCCCTTGGGGACACTCTGATTGTTTACGAGCTCGACTTGGCGGAAACACTCATGACCGCATGTCCTAGATTAACATGTGCTTGACGTCGATACGTTAAAACTCATTGACGCCTGTCGCCTCCTCAACCGACGTCTGTCCTCCGCATATAACAGTGCTTCCTGCTACTCTCCGGCAACCGCCCTCCTAATATGCCATCGCCATTCGCCCCCTATCAATGGGCTTTGATTCCCAACACCTGAAATCAACATTAGTTAGTAATAAACGCACCTTGATCGTGTCATGCTAAAGTAGATTTGGTTTTTCAACTTGCCACTTCCATGTATTAAGTTATCCATCTAGCAGATGCTTGGGTATTTGAGTCGAAACAATGCGACTGATATGCCCCAGCCAGATCATGTGCCACAGCAGAAGTATGCAGTCCAATGCATACATGCCGCTGGGTCGGAGCACCTTCGTAACTGCATTTCTGTCACCCCAGCCGATGAGCAGAATCCGCTGTAGGCACTGTTGATAGAAGCGCTCCAGATGACAAACGTACTTCTGGTACACTGTAAACGATATTCTGCCGTATAAAAGAACGGACAACAAGTAGACCGGTATACACCCAGCTCCGTCCCAACAGTAAGCTGATGATTCATCCACACATGATATTCCGGTTCGCCAAGTTCAGCAATCGCATTCGATATGCGGATGCACAGCTCGCTCGTCAACTGGAAGTCAGTTGATAGTATGCTCTCAAGGTAGCGAATTTACGATGCTGTCTCCAACGCGCCATCAGAAACCTGCATTTTGCGGCAGGCCCACGGATCCCATTTTTGGTATAGGCTGAAAAAGACAGTCTTGCTTGTGTTGATAGTGAGCCCAGACTGGACATCTGTCGAAGTGAGAGCCGTCGTCATCCGCTGCAACTCATACGAGGTGTATGCAAACAACGCACAGTCGTTAGAAAACGGTAACATACGGATGGTTGTCTCACACACTATGGTATTCGCTTGTAACTGGACAAAACATCATAGCATTTAGGTCAATATTAATCATGGCAATGGCTAAGATATGATGTTGCGTCACGCCAGAGACAACATCAAACTCATCCGAAGTTGGGTCACAAAACTGCACCTTGTCCACAAATGCCTGTGCAGCCATACAATTAGAGTTATAAAATGACTCGTAAACTAAACTTAACCAAAATCAGCCACAGTGCCTCGCAGTTCACGGAGCCAATGAACAGTTGGCAGAATATCACAAAACATGGGGAAAGGACAAGGGAAATAAACGAGGAGGGGGAGAAAAACCAGTCAGGGGAAAAGAGTCTCACAACACTTTTGTCCTTGGGTGCAGTTCCTGACCATGTCCGATATCGTATGCAATCAGCTGTACTCACTGTCATTGGGCACCCAACCTGTAAGTCTGGAATGCCCCAACATGGCTAAATGCAACATTAGCGTCTTAACACCACGGACCCAGGTCGCATGTTGGCCACCTCTTCGTGGCTTCAAACCAACGCCGGCGTATGCAAACGAAGCTCGGGGGGACCGATGAGTGTGCATACGGAGGACATGCCCGAGCCACCGGAACGCAGCAAAGAAATCATGCAGCTCAGTGGTCGGCGGAGACTGTCTGACTTGAAGATCCGACCCCGAACGTCGTCATTGCTAATACGATGTTGCCAATGTACACTAGCGATGCTCCGGAGGCAGCGGTGATTAAAAAAACAGACTGGCTTTGGACATCGCTCGCTCGAACAGGGCATGTCTCGCAGCAATGCAGGAGCACTGCTAGTATTCTATCGTTGTAGACTCGATCTTGTAAAGAAAGGCGGAGATCACGATGGCGCCAGAGATGTAGGAAGTTGGCAAAGGCTACTCTGGATTCGATGATGCGGAAATGGATCGTATCCGTTTGTCGCTAACACTGATGCAACATCCGAGGTAAATGAACTAGTTCATAAGTTCCAAAGGACAGCCAGAGAGGGTGAGGGGATGAACAGCTTCCAACCAGTCTTGGAGGAAGGCCTTGCACTTTGAAGCGGAAATGGTCACGCAGAACTGTGACAAAAACATCTCCAACCTGCGCAGCATGTCCTGGGAAACCTGAGAGGAGTCACAGATTACGGCCATGTAGTCAGCATACTCCAAGTTACAGAGCCGATCACACCTGAGTACCTCGACGCCACTACGCCCATAGTTTTCCAGAGCTCACTCTGTGATGTCATCCATAGCGAAGTTGAACAAGAAGGGGGATGCAGGTTGAAAGTCCGCAGAACACCCGCATCCGGGCCGAGATTCGAGAATAGACACTATATTAACGTACATCACGGACGCTTCCCATCTCAGTAGACAACTCCGGAGAGCAACTCTGCCAACTGAGTCCAATGCTGCACGTATGTCCAGGAAGCAGACGACGGTAGGCCGGCTGAAAGCACGACCGTGATCAAGCGTCCGGCAGGTCGTAAAGACATGAACAATACAGCCCCAAACCTGGAGGAAACCCAGCCTGTTCTTCACGTATGTACTGTTCGGGTACTCGATTGAGCCTCTGTGAAAGCAGAGAGGCTAACATTTTGGACGCAACGCATAGAAGGCTGATCCCTCTAGTTTGCTATATATATATATATATATATATATATATATATATATATATATATATATATATATATATATATATATATATATATATATATATATATATACAAGGATGCGGCTAGTTTTCGCCTGACAAGCTTTCGCCATACAAAAGTCCACACAAGTCTGCATCACATCACTGCGACATGGCGGATGTGACTCCTCGTTAAGTAGAGTCACTGCCCATTGCTTCATTCCGGTGGATCATTACACTCCAGCAAATGTGGGTTGATTTCATGGAGAGGACTGGATGTAGAAAATGAGCACAGTTGTCAGATCCCAATGGGCACCATTCCCTGAATTCGACTTATTGCGTCGCACGTAGACAAGGTGCCAGAGTGGTCCCCTAACTCAACTCCCTGCTGTGACTTGGGCAACCGGGTACTATCATGCCAAATGATGAAACCATGTGCCATTCATTTGCTTTATCACGCTCAATTTCTCTTGCTTCCGCTACTCATGCACGTTTCCACACTTCACTTATTCATTTTGATAGAACCCAAGGGGCAGGCGGTAATTGTTTATTGTTAAAGTGGCTTTACGCTAGGTGTGTTCGTACATACCTTGGAGGCGTCAGCTCATCTGCGTGATCTCCATGGAGTGTTCCCCAACTGGGGTTGTGAAACCTGGCCGCTTAAAGCAACGGACCTGAAGAGGCTAGTTACGTTCGACCACCGGTGCCTTCGTAATTTAGCTCACATTTGGTGGGAACACCGCGTGAGCAGCGAGCGTGTTCGATGCCTTGTTTATGGTAGAGGAAAAGGAAATGAACCGCTCAGCACCGTTATTTCACGCATCAGGCTCCGATGGCTCGGCCACGTGTTACGCATGCCAGCCCACCGACTTCCGCGACGTGTGTCGTTTGCGCGCCGGGGTGTGGATGGAAGAAGAGGAGGGGTGGCCAAGCGATGACTTGGTCGAGAGGAATGAAGGCCTTCACTTCTGAGCTGGCCTCGGTTGGAGCATCTCGGCTCCCTGGTTGGGGTCCGAAAGACGATGAACACGTTTGGTTGGACACACTTGCTGATATGGCTAGGAGCCGACCTCAGTGGCGTTCGTTTCTTTGTCCCACCCCACCCCTCTTAGCCTCCCCCTCCAACCACGATCTCATTATTTAGCCTTATATAATCTTGCATAATATTTTTTTGGGTGCACAGCAGCCGGCTGGTAGCTTACCGGAACGATGCCCATCCGTTACCGGTGGCTCGGCCAGCTTGCACCAGTTGCATCTTTTTCTTTGTATTGCGGCACAGTAGCTGAGGTGTCCCCCACCTCTAGCTAACGTGTATGATGATGATGATGATGATGATGATGATGAGTCAGTCTGTGAGGGATGACAGAGGCAAGAAATTTGGAGGCGATGGAGATCAGACTGATTCCTCTATGGCTGCCGCATTCCGATCGTGAGCCTCCTTTGAAAATTGGGACTATGATGGAGCGGCTCCAATCGGTTGGGACGGTCTCCTGCTCCCACATTCTCACTAGTATCTCGTGTAAATCATCCACAAGAGCAGGTCCCCTGAATTTGAAGAGGGCTGGAGGAAGGTCATCAGGTCCCGCGGCTTTGTTCAACTTCAACAGTCCGATCTCATGTTCGACTTCTGAGCGAGAGGGTGGATCCAAAGGAACAGCCCACGGAGCGGGGCGATCACTGGTAGGCGAGAAATCTAACAATTCCGACCGATTAAATTGCCTTTCAAAGTGCTCAGCCCAACGTTCCAGGCGTTTTGATAAGTTGTGGATAGGCTGTCCACTCTCGTCACGTATAGTTTCACTAACACCAGGTCTCCTGCTGCCCGTTTCCCGTATAAGACGGAATAACTCACGATGGTTACCAAGGGCAGCGGCCATTTCCATCTCTGTTGCACGACGAGACCACCAGGATTCGCGGTCTCTCTTCAGGCTAGCACGGAGTTTTGCCCGGAGCTCTTTGCGAGTTTCATTGTGTTCGCTCCCAGCCGGAATATGCCGGCGAGCATCTATAAGTGCACTTCACTAGTTAGTGATGAATGTTTACACAGCTCTCTTGCGGGATTTAATGACAGTATGCAGTGAAATCGATAAATTTTGCAGTGTCAGGGCGACTGGGAAAGCAGAGGGGAGGCCCTTATTATGCAAATACAATACTAAAAGTAAAGTAGTGGAACGTTCATAAGGACTGGCTTGTATTGGTGCATACTAGGCCTCCCACAACCTCCAACAAAAGTTGGATCATTCCGATCAGAATCAAATAGACTATCAGAGGTCTAGGAAAGCAGAAAGTTAAAAGCAAAGCTACGGTGCGGAGTAAAAAAAGCCGTATATTCTTTTTTTGTCAAAGTTGTTTCGGTACACGTTATCCATCCGAGATAAGGTTAGGTTACTAGTTGTAGTCAACTCATCCCCAAATTATGTTGGAGTAGTTGACAAAGTCTGGATTTGAGGGAACTGGATTTTTAATCAGAGAATCGACACGTTCGTTCGCTGCGAGAGAGTGCGGCTGTCCGAAAATGATTATGCTTGGTCAACAAGAAATAGAATTGGGTTGTTTACATAAAAAACACAGTACCAGGAAATAAGACGATGTTGGAAAGGTGTGCCTGAAGTATGATGATGTAAGAAAATGCGGAAAGAGAATAAAATATATGATTATTGTAATTGTACCCAGATAGAGAGTATGTGCGCAACTGTCGCTTCGTTACACACACACACACACACAGCTGAGAATTTGCGATGTTTATCAACAGTTGTGGCTATCAGAAAGGTGATTAGATCACGCTTCTGTTAGGGTACAATGGGTCAGATTTTCAAAAGCACCTCCCGGACTGACACAAAGCATGTATTCCCGTGTCGCACAAACGATCTTGAGAAGAAATTGGCGAGTACGGCTCATTCCGCTTCGGGGAGTCTACGGGGACTATTCCGTAAGGGCGATATGACACTTCTGTTCCCATAGCACTTGGGATTCCTCTCTGCTCGTTTGTGCAACTCCTAAAATGTTGGGTTCATTGAGAGAAGCCGGCTGGATAGAGGCGTACGGTGCACGCTGCGGTCATCACTTGTCGAGAACATTGCATTCAATAGACGAGTCTGCCGTTACGTTCAGCACTGTGGTACCTTCTAATACTACCCACTTTCATATGCTTTTCTTACACTAGTGCTCACAGGTGGCACGGAACATAAGTAACGCATACCGCATACGGTGAAAATCTGAAGTAAATGCAATCCACCGGTATGCCAATAGTTGATACCGTGAAAAATGATCGTTGAAGCAACTCATCTCAAATGTCAAAAAGGTGGAATTATATAGATCTAAGAGTTGTGGCTACTGATGATCTGAAACAGAAGCTTAACCAACTGCAAACACTGTAGTGTCTCTTACTACCCAGTGACACAGTTGACTTCAAGCCACTAAACAGGCTCACGTGACGCAGTATGCAGTATACAGTGATGAACAATGGATAATGATTTGTCACGATTAAAAAGCATGTGCTTGACAAGTCCCGTAGGATGGTTGGAGTACAAAGTAAAATTTGAAGGATCATCGAATAAGTAAATGGTGATTTCAAGCGTCCACCGACTTAAATGCATTACTGCATAACGATAGTTTGAAGTGGGAATGGGATGTGCACACACAAAATAGTATAAAGTGCCGTTATAGCTCGGTAAATCGGTGAGAAAGAAAAATGGAAAAGATAACGCTCACTCGTGTGTTGCTTCATTTGACAGATGTGGTATGTTAATCCAGTTCAGATGCATCTAGCTTACTCATATGAATACTTTTGCGTGTATCCTCACGGCCAAGTTGCGGAGAGGGCCGTTGAGCAGATGGTTAGGTTTTCGTTATTTCGTCCTCCAAGCGGAACGGACTATATCAAGTAATGCAAGTTGGAAAGCGTTTCATCAAGGCGTTTTTTGAATGGCAGTAATGTTGGGGCAAGGATAGCGTGAATCGGAAGGGCATTGCAGGCACGGGACACACGAAGGGAAAAACGTTTCGCTGACAATCAATTCGACTTTAGTGCGTAGCCAGCTTGAGCTGATAGCCTCTCAGGTTGGCATTTCGGCTCAGCTGCAACTAATCCCGACATGGGTGAGTTGGGTTCGTCAGTATTAAGTAAACCATGATTAGGTATCCTTACTGACGTCGATATTCACCACTGTTCAATCTCAGGGACTGCAGTCTGCGTTGGTAGGAGAGATGAAACAATCCTCTAACGAGTTTGGTCGCTCTACCTTCTAAAGCTTCAAGTGCATCGACGTCGCGCTTGTGCCAGTGACGCGAGATCTGGATCGCATATTCCACGTGAGGCCTCACGTAGACGTTCAGCATTTGCAGAAAGATTGATGGCTCAAAATTCCCGAAAGCCCTCCGTAAGGGTCCAAAATCTTAACTGGCTCTTCCGATGCCTTTTCAGCCTGTCTCGGGGAACCAAGATCGTGCTGCTCGATCACCCCGAGGTCGTTTTCTTAGGAAGCACGTTGTAACTGCTGGTCCCCAATTCGATATTCATAAATAGGCTGATGGCGTATGCTTACGACTTTGCACTTGGTCACGTTGAACTAGAGCCGGTTATCGGATGACCACGCATAAGCCCTGTCGAAATCGCTCTGCAATGCCATGTGATCATCCGATGTCCTGATATCATACCAAATTTTGACATCATCTGCAACTAGTAAGATATTTGACTGTAGTATACTGGAAAGATCGTTAATGAATGTTAGGAATAAACGTGGCCCCAGTACCGATCCTTGGAGCACGCCACACTGGACGTCAATTGGGTCGGAAATGGAGCTGCGGACTCGCGCATACAGCTGACGTTGTGCGAGGAAGTTGCCGATCCAACCGAGTATAGGGTCACCGATTCGTTAGCTTCGTAGCTTGTGAAGGAGAATGCGGTGGTCCAAACGATCGAACGCTTTCGAGAAGTCCAGGTAGACAACGTCGACTCCCACTCTGGCATCGGCTGACTCTGTCCAGCTTGCTCGAGCTAGCAGCAAGTTTGTAGTGCAGGATCGATTTCGGAGGAATCCGTGTTGCTGTGACAGTAGGATGTTGTTGTTCTCAATATATCACATGAGCGCCTCTGCAATTATACGCTCCATTACTTTGGATAAAACTGAGAGGAGAGTGATTGCACGCAGAGTAGTGACCAAGCCCATAGTCATGTGAATTCATACGGACTGTTGCACTTGGAAGGAACCACTGTTGCCCTTGCAAAGGCTTCGGAGTCGGCTGAACCTTAAGATAATCTAAAGGTTGCGCGTAACTATAAAAGTAGGGACATATTATTCCAATGCACTTCTCGTTAAACCCCGTACTCGATCGATCGCCAACTCAATTCAGAATAGTAAGAATCGGCTGACCGACTTAGAGCACAATCAGTAGTGCAAACTGTTGACGTGTTCACTAACCCTCTAAAGATGGTACGTTTCAGGTTGATGCAAACTGCTGATCCGGGGATGTTCTTATCAAGTATTCGCATGGGGCGTGTATCCTGTTAACCGGGACCCGAAATAGGTCATACAACCATTTAAAGCTGTCATAGCACCGAGGTGAGATGTGTCTAGATATGATGGAAATTTTCAACGAAAATGTGCGTAACTTGAGAGCAGATGGAAATAGTCTTACAAAATTCGACGGCGAACAAGGTAACATAGGATTTACGTCGGCAGTTAGAAATGCGAAAAGTGGAACTCAAGAGAAACGCTGCCGTTTGCGACTTCCACATTCCCAGAAGAGCCTATGATCACCGATGTAGTAGGTCCTAAAGTTCCCATTTGATAAGATAGTACAGAACGAAACTGGTATTCGTTAAGTTGACTCCAACCCACCCATAGAAATCCAAAGTCTTTGAGCTATACACGGAGCACAAAGATTCCGGGATACATCTTGTAGGACGACTTGTCTTCGAGACTGATGTTATCAAACAGCCGTCTCCCCACCAACTCGATGGTACTTGACGGAGATAGTATGAAGCCAGAGGCGAAGTGCACAGACGCGATCGACTTCGTAGCATCCCCAGGTCGCACGCAACGGTTGGTGGCCGCATAGCTGCAAAGCATCAGATGCAGGCACTAGCGAACTGTAGATGCATTTTTCCAGTTTGTGAGGCTATCATCAAGTGTTCTAAGGGACTTGGGCTACGCGTGTTTCGCTAGATGATGGCTACATCGGTTACCATCCGTAGGTCTCTTAAGTTTGCACTAGAGACCCCATGCCACTGGCGCAGACAAAGAAAAGTTATTCTCGAAAGGCCAAGTTATGACAGCTGAAAAATCTGAAGCTAATAGGAAGTGCGAGCTAAATGTAGCTCACACGGCACTACTTATAAAGCGTTTGGTAAAGCCGCTGAATCAGGTTCGTGTTGATAAATTCATGCATTCAACAACCCACCACTTAAACCTGGCACCATATTTTGTACTTACGTCTCATTGGTCTCGTGCTTATATGATCTGGTGAAGCTTGAATGAAGCTCGTTAAATAGAACTGAGGCCAATAACAAAGAACGGTAGTAAGATTGTATGAGTTGACAAGCTGCCGCATCAAAACAGACACATAGGCTAGTAGAAAGTAGAAGTCACGATTAAACTCCGCACAATAATCCGAATCTACGGGGAATCGAACCCCGGTCCCGCGAATTTCCGGTCCGCTGCTCTACCACTGAGCTACCGAGGGCTGACGATTAGGTGCGCAATTTAATACATGACTTCTGCTTGGTGCGCGACGTATTGCCAATGAGCTCACAGTAACTGTCCTGGTGTTGCAAATTGGCTCACTCACTCGTCACATCTCCATGGACCGAAGTAACTGTCCTGATGTCCAAAGGACGATGGTAGGTTACTTGAAGGATGATTGTGAGTGGCGTAAGGTTCGTAGAAAGTAGAATCCACGATTAAACTCCACACAATAATCTGCCTCGACGGGGAATCGAACCCCGGTCCCACGAATTTCCGGTCCGCTGCTCTACCACTGAGCTACCGAGGGCTGACGATTAGGTGCGCAATTTAATACACGACTTCTGCTTGGTGCGCAACGTATTGCCAATGAGCTCACACGTCGCGCACCAAGCAGAAGTCATGTATTAAATTGCGCACCTAATCGTCAGCCCTCGGTAGCTCAGTGGTAGAGCAGCGGACCGGAAATTCGTGGGACCGGGGTTCGATTCCCCGTCGAGGCAGATTATTGTGTGGAGTTTAATCGTGACTTTACTTTCCACCAACCTTACGCTACTCACAAACATCCTTCAAGACACATAGGCATAAACAAGTAACATATTAAACAGTCCGAGTAAAATGATGCCCTAATATGTACGAAATATTCAGCCATAAGTACATTCATAACATCCCTAGTTAATAAATGAGGGAGAGATCGGAGGCAGCTGTTGTGCCGCAGTGCAATAAAATTAGATGAGGAAAAGAGGAAAAATTGAACCGTCAAAGCAAAACAGACAAATAATATGATGACATGGTGACATGGTGGCTGGTAAGGGGGCTGAGATGAACGGGGAGGGACAAGGAAACTCACAACGTAAAAGTATTAAGTAAGCTCTTTGCCATGTTAACAGCTGTATCCACTCAGGCATGTTCGACTCGTGCGTCGTGCGTTGTTTGCTTACCGGGGATGTGGATGGAAAAAGAGTGGAGACCAAGCGACGACTTGGTCAAGATGTATGAAGTCCCTCGCTTCGAAGTTGGTGCCGGTTGGTTTCTTCCGATGAACACGTTTGGTTGGATACACTTGTTGACAAGCCAAACAGCCGACCTCAATAGCGTTTGGGTTGTGAGCTACTTTGTCCCTCCTTATCTCGCCTATCTTCCCCATCTAAGCACGATCTGTAACTTGAAGTTTACTGCGTTACTGAGTAATATGTTACCAGTTTTTGTGTTCTATAAGTTTTGGTATCTGCTTTGTATATATCTTTTATTTTGTATTGCGGCACAATAGTGAAAGTGTGTTCCTCACATTCAGCTAATGTGTAATGATGATGATGATTTCAGAAAGCCTGGTAGACGACCGGTTAATATATTTATTAGGCTACATAGCATTCATTCATTCATTATGCACGTTAGCTAGAGGTGGAAAACATCTCAGCTAACGGGTCGCAATACATAAAAGTAAAAATATGCAACAGGTGCATGCCAGCTGAGGTGCCAGTAACGAATGGGCCTCGTTTCGGGAAGCTACCAGCCAGCAACTACGCGACAAAAAAGTAAGTATTTATTATGCAAATATATGTTATGCTAAGAAATAAGATCTTTGTTGGAGGTGGGGGCTAAGAGGGCTGGGGAGGGACAAAGAAACTCACAACACAGATGTCATTGAGGTCGGCTCCTAGCCATGTCAGCAAGTGTATCCAGCCAAACGTGTTCATCGTCTTTCGGACCCCAACCAAGGAGTCGAGACGCTCCAAGCGAGGCGATTTTCGAAGTGAGGGTCTGCATTCCTCTTGACTAAGTCACCACTTAGCCGCCTCTCCTCTTCTTACATCCACACTCCGGCACGCTAACAACGCACATCGCGGGAGTCGGTGGGCTGGCATGCGTAACACGTGGCCGAGCCATCGGAGCCTGGTGTGTGAAATAACGGTGTTGAGCGGTTCATTTTCTTTACCTGTGCCAAAAGTAAGGCGTCGAACACGCTCTTTGCTCACGTGGTGTTCCCACCAGATGTGAACCAAACTGCGGAGGCACCGGTGGTCGAATGTAACTAGCCTCTTTATATCCGCAGATCTTAGGCGCCAGGTTTCACAACCACTGCATTGTACACTCTACCCTTCAGGGAGAGAGTTACATAGCATAATAAATATGTTAACCGGCCGTCTACCAAGTTTTTTGAAATGATGACTTCCAGATCGGTTCCAAATATGTTCCACGATATTGCATATGAAGATGATGTTCGACTTTCGGACTCCAACTCAGGCGTCTAAAGATACCAACCAAGAATATATTCGAAATGAGTGCTTTCATTCTTCTTAACGATTCATAGGTTGGCCCCCCGTGCCCTTCCATCCGAACCCGACACGCGCTAACAAGGAACACGCAGCACATGACCTAGCTATCAAAGGCCGGTGCATGAGCGGTTCACCTGACTTTCCGGCGCCAAAAAGGTAGTGAAAAGGATCATTGCTCATGTGGTACCTCCACCAGATGGAAGTGAACTACAAAGGCACCGGCGATTAAACGCAACTAGCATCTTTATGTTTACTGATCTGAACAGAAATTGAGTTAATGTCCTCTGAACGACAAATTTTGATTGAACTTTTCAGATGTCGCTTTCTCACCACAAGAAATTATGGGCACAAACTGTTCGCGGTACAGAGATCAGTGTGGCTTGACCAGTTTTTGAGAAGACTTTGAAATGGTACTACGAAGGAGGTAGCAGTGTGAAGTTATCCCTTTGCATCGCTTTTCAACAAATGATGCGACGGAAGTTCGTTTGTAACTCTGTTCTGCTTCATGTTTCATTGAACTTTACCAGGACAAAAGTTGCCCTAATATCGCCACATAAACTGCCACTGCTTCTATACAAACAATCCTATTTTTGCCACTATACGGGGTTCTAGATGTGCCTGCCATTGGAGAACAGCGTGTCAAGGAAGGAAGGAAATGGTTTCCATGCGCATCGTAATGTAAATACACAAGCGAACAATTGTCAAACAAAGAATGTTGAAGCCGAAGAACAAAATGAAAAATGGCTTAGCTATGTTGAAGGGTCAGCGGTTGATACGGATGGCATTCACCGGGTTCCACTATGATTACAGCAGAGTGAAATTAGCCAAAATAAAATCAGGTTTAGCCCACAGAACGCCTCGATATATGTTGCTTAACCACATCCGTAGACAAGAAATTATGGTTTTTCTTTGATCCAAGAAGCGTCAGCCAATCAGTGGTCAGGTGGACCGACAAACACGCATGTTACTCCCAATTAACTAATTCTTCAGATTTCCTACTTCTTGGTTGTCTGTTTCGTTCCTTGCATACACATGCTCACTACGATTGAATACCCATCACAACCTCTTTTCTTTGTCCTTCGGCGTGTATATTGCCGAGAGCTCTATGCGTTTTACCGCTTCACATAGCCTAGGACTGCCACTGTGTTCTTATCGCCACCCACCATAGGGTGATCTGCCCCAGGTCCACTTTGCCGTCCCCAGTTTCGCCTCAATGAATTCGCTTTTTCCTGATTATCCTTCTTTCATTGGTTAATTTATGTGACTATTCATAGACTTTGGGATTACCAAACTTTCCTTCCATAGCTATAGGACAGCGGCTGTTAGATAAATGCACATTTCCTCCCACACCGTCGGAGTGTCGTCTATGAGTAGTCATCATTGTGTAATAAAAAACCGCCCGTAATTTCATGTGGTGGCGCAACGAGATGTAAGAGTGTACCAGATGCAAGCAACGGAGTGCATGTCCTTATAATGCAAATTGCGGCTCTGGGCTCAGACTAACGTCCGACGAATTGGCATTCCGATCCTCCAGAAGCATAAGTATCCTCCTGATAACAGGCGACTCAGGAATGAGATGTTGATGTTTTCTTCAACTTTTTGACGTGATAGCCTTAAATCTTAGGCATCCATATGTGAAGAAACCCGAAGAAACCAGTGAAGCAACTGCTAGGTAGAATTATAAAAAACTAGTGGTATAGTGAAATAGTGTGCACACAGCGTGCTTCACAAATTCAGTCGTAAATTACTTTCCGCTGTGCCAAGCGTTGACCACGGATCTCAGTAGCGTAGTGTTCAGGGCGTCAGCCGTGAATTACTAATCTCTGAGTTCCACCCTAGCTCAGGCTATCTCCACCTGACGAGTCCAAGCTAGGACGAAACGGCGGTCGTGGTGTGCCAGTGCTGGGAAGAGCAACACCCAAATATTTCCATTCAGGATACCGTCCTCGAGATCGGAATCACCGAGGTTTACCTCAAAGTGAACCGAGGTCTCAATAGAGGTTGCGAGTCGCAACCCAACCACACAGCGTGCTTCATAAATTCAGCTTTAAAAATAGTGTGCACTTAGGTGTTGCCGTCTATATGTACAGTCTGTTATGCGTAACTGCTGAGGGAGATCGCACAGTATGTGAATGCGATAGAGTGTCCACTTCTGGCGCTCCGTGTTGCCCATCGGTCCGGTCATCTACTGCCCGAGGTACGTGCAGATTCTCATGGAACGATTGGTGCGCAACCTTTGATATTGATAGGTGACATCAACTAAGTCCCGCTGCCTACTGTCAAACATGCGACTTTCCAAGCAGTGTTCGCATTGTTTTGCAAATGTCCAAGTACTCAGCCGTTTGTACATACCGATGTATACTCTGCCATGACCATAATATATTTGATAAAGATCTGCATCGTACGTCTCCGGGTGCAGCCATTTGGAGCTCATAAAATGATTGTCGCTTTGCGTCGATCCCTTTCCGATGTAATATACTAACACACTGACATACCATTCTCACCGAGTGTAACATGTTACTTAGTCTATCCAACAGATTGACTATGTGCAGTGCAACTTCTGGTAGGCGTCTCTGCGCTTTCTCATTCCATCCGCTTAGTACGTACGTTTTCATAAGCCCCGATAAATTCTGTATGGCTGATGAACAACTAGAAATATAACTATTCTCACTCTGAGCGCTAACCTGCGGAGTGGAACATGAACTGTCGACATCGTGATAATCGCTAGTCGGTTAATTGGCGGGATTGTTCACTTGCCACAGAATCTCCAGGGAAATTTCTCTTCGAATGCATAGTCTAACGTGGTCACAAGTATGACAATTGGTAAGCATTGTGTTCCAAATGACAGACTTTACACTATATGCATACTGTAAGCAGCCAAGCGCTGGTACCCTTTGATTCGAACTGGAGACATACTCAATAATTTACCACGCAAGCATTGATCCGTATCAACCACACAATTCACTCGGAAACTCCGCGCGCACGTCAAATACGACTGAGCTCATGGATGGACAACCATTGTTCTGCGATGCACCGGCTCACTAAGCGTTGTGCTAGTTAGCATTGAGCAGCTGGTCTTGCTAGGTTCGTGTAATCTACAAATCCATTTCAAGGAGCAGAATGCAGATAGAATAGTCTAGTGAGTAATACTACGAAGGTTACATAGTGTTGTGAATCGCGGCCGAATAATAATACGAAGATACCGTAGCTCACAGTCTCGGCATGTCACCATACTAGACCCTACCTGAGAAGATAGCAAGAATAGTATAGGTTTCATGATGATTTCAACAATGTAATGGGCAACACATGAAGTCAAATCGATGTACAACCGAGTTAAGTAAGCCCAATAATGGTAACTTAGATGTGGCTCATCCGTTCTAGGCAGGTGCAGTAAAGATACTACATTGCAGCAGGTCCCAGGTCAGTAGTTAATCATTCTAGAATGAAGCTG
Source organism: Dicrocoelium dendriticum (assembly GCA_944474145.2). Lineage (NCBI taxonomy): Eukaryota > Metazoa > Platyhelminthes > Trematoda > Plagiorchiida > Dicrocoeliidae > Dicrocoelium > Dicrocoelium dendriticum. The sequence continues at coordinate 27,079,756 of OX104060.1, read as the reverse complement.
TACCCAAGCGCGACTTACATGCGGCATTTAGAATAAGGAAGAACACAATGAAACTTTTCAAGTTAGCCGAGAAATGGTACGATTAAGTCTACTGCTATTCACAAGCTCAGGTAAGTTGAAGTCCGCGGCGAGAGAACGAACGGGAATTATAGCTATGCTCACTTTAACAAAGAAGTAGAAGCACACTTGAACAGTGATGACTTATCGTTGGTGTGTGCTGTGGATGCCATCTCCTATATTACTAACTGCAGGCTATGCTTGTCGGAAGGTAAACCAGAGACCATTATAATCGTCTCTTGTCCGAGGTGAGCGAGAATCAACAGGGATGTAGAACTACCAGGCCATCCATCATGTGTTACTATTTATTTCCCCTTGGTCATTCGTTCTGACCGCTAGCATATCTCGACCAATTCATCAGTGCCTAGAATACTACCTGTACCCAGGCATTTCGATCTGGATGTCACATTGTGTTGCCGCCGTTTCGGAATCAACCTTGATCACTTGTCTGAATCTCAGTGCTTTTACCTGAAGGCGGCAGCAGTAGAAGAGGGCGTATAGAGGTACTTGAGATGGGACACATTGACCCATATTGCAACCCGTATTAAGTCACAGTGTCACACGAGAAGAAATGTAATGCTACCCATCTGTCAAGTGGGAACGTAGTGAAACACGAACAGATGTTAGTGGGATTGGTAATTTGGGCGAGTACCAGTTAGACATCAGTCTGTCAGGCTGAAGTGTGGCGTTTACAAGTGTTTCTAAATGGCTTCCGCTTAGTCATTCAACATGAGATATCAGTTGACATACCAAAGGTCTCTGGTTCGAGTTGCAGTACTTCAGTGTTGTGAACGAGCATTTGTTCACACTTGTGTATGGACTACCACAAACTAGATGTAGAAACAATAACCGTCATGAGCAATAACACTACGAACGTGCGCGGGTATGGATTCAATGTAAGAAAGACAGCCATACACCACTAGTGTTGTAAGATCTCACGTGCAAGTATAAGCAACCAATACGTCTATCGTTGGTTAGTTAACGTTTAAGCGTCAACCTAAAAATGGCAGTCATAAATTTAGTCAGAAGTGTGGGCATCAACAATAGATAGAGACAGATATGGAAATACGGAAGCAAATGCCATCAATACGGTTACCAAGTAGAATGATACACAAATAAATGTGCCGTAAAACACTGATGACTTATGGTTACTGTATATTGCAGATGCTGTCTGCTATATGCGTTAGTAGGAGATAATATCATACATTATCTGATGGCCCCTTTGACTTTATCAAATCACCAACCCATGTAGTAAATTCCGCTGCTCCCTGTTCCACCATCGGCTTTCGAAAGAGTGTGCAAACTGTTTTAGCAAATTTACAAGTGGTAGCTTGTACAAGATCTAATTACTCAACCGTAAGCAAATGTGGCTACATAATCTACTGCGGCGATAAGCTATTTATGTACGCGACAGATACGCTTGGGCGCGAGTGCCTCGTAACAACTCCCTTTGTTCAATCAAGAAACAAAGCCGAGACGTTATTTATGGTACAAGTAAACAAACTATAACTCAAGCGCAGTATGTACAAACCTCAGTCCCAGAACAACCGGACCTTTGAAAGACACAGAAGGAAGGCAAATAATCTCAATTGCTACCGTTCAACACAATCACAATACAAAGTACTGCGCGGAAATCGTCCGCCTCTTTAAATTTATTCAACAACCAGGCGGGATTGGTTAGCTTCATACCGCATCGAAAGGAGAATGTAGGGAATAACAAGGTAGATGACAATAAGTGACTGGAGAATATCTCAAATGGGTATGTGGTGGGACATCTGGGCACGATGGTATGTTACAGCGGGATTTGGAATGCAACTACTTAGCCATGGCTACGAAAACAAGGAACGAGCAAATTTCCGTATTCATGGTGGGATCGCAAATGGAAACATTGAGCACTGCATAATTAATCGCATGGGGGTAGACGAATAATGGGTATCAACAGCCTTGGCAGATAGCGCAGATAAGGTGCCTAGCTGAACGTATAACATTCCCTTGCTGCCGGCGCATAACCCCATCGATATTGCGGCGCTCAGTGAAACTCGGCACGCAGAGCAAAGTTAGATTCATAAAGCAGGTGCTGGCTACACATTCCACTGGGTGGGCAACGCCGTCTCAGTACCACCTGATCACGGGGTCGGATTTGCACTATCCGATCGCATCAATGGCCAGCTGGTGGGTGAACCAACGGGCATCAGCGCGCGACTGATGACTGGTCGCCTACGGCTCGAAAGAGGTACGTTTGCCACTTTTATAAGCACTTGCGCTCCGACAACTTGTTATCCTGATGACGCGTGATCAATTCTACACCCAATTATCTTCCGTGTTACGGTCTGTGCCGAGGAGCGACCGACTATTTCTGCTGGGTGATTACAACGCGCGAGTTGGGTGTGATGCATCGGTGTGGACAGATGTTATCGGTCCGCATGGTATTGGTTCAGCGAATGCGAACGGTGACAGGTTGCTCTCATTGTGTGCCACTCACAGCCTGACGATCGCACTCAGTGAGTGCGAATGATATGGCAACTTGGACACACGCACAGAGTGGTGACGCTCACCCGCTCGACTATGTCATCGCACATCAGTGTGATATGGGTGAAGTGCGCATGACACGTGTACTGCGTGGAGCTGAGTGTGGCACTGATCACAAGTTCGTGTAGAACAAACTGCACATATATTTTCGCAAATCTATATATTGCACTACCACCGTGAATCGGAGGCGTAAATTTAGCATTCTCTCCCTCGGTAGTGTGGAGAAACGTATTGAGCTGGAGAAGGCGATGGCTGCACGCCTGTGTGATGTGGAACGCATAGCCACATTGGGCGACATGTGGCATCACATTCACGACCAGGTGATAGCTGCTGCCGTGGAGACCATCAGGCGCGCAAACTGTAGGCCGCCTGATTGGTTTGATGACAACAATGCGACGATTGGCGCATTGATGTCGGAGGAGAATGCAGCATTTGCTGCAAATTTCACAGACCCCAGGGACTTGGAGGAGAAGAGAAAGTTTTGTAGAATTCCACTACGACTGACCCGAGAGCTCTGTCGCATTACAAATCATGGTGCACAGAGAAGGCGCAGCAGATGAAATTTTATGCCCAACGCCGCCAACACAAGGAATTCTTTGATTCTCTGAAGGCGGTGTGTGGAACGAGATTGGAGTCGCTGAGGAGGCTGATCGATGGTTGTTCAGACGCTACCTGCACACAGACTGCAGACATAATACAGATCTGGCGGAAACAGTTTGATTGTCTTTTGAACAAACCATCAGAGGTCGACTGGCTAATATTGAACGGCCTGAAGCAGCACGATGTGAAGGCGAGTCTGGTGTACACGCCGATACTGGATGAGACGCAGAAAGCACTTGCTCAAATGCGAAACGGTAAGTGTGCCGGGGCCGACGGGATTCCGTCTGAAGTATTAAAACACACGGGACCCGCCTTGCTGACTGCGCTGCACCACTTGGTGCAACGCGTCTGTACTGAGAAAGTGCCTTCTGAGCTGAAGGATGCCCTTGTGCTATCAATGTACAAGGGTAAAGGGAGCAAGCAATGTTGCACGAATTATCGTGGCATCAACTTGCTGAGTTGTGTGGGCAAGGTGGTTGTCCGAATCCTGCTCAACCGCCTCGTCAGTCAGGTTGTGGAACCGAACGTGTCGGAAGAGCAATATGGATTCCGTTCCGGTCACAACACCATCGATATAGTGTTTGCCGCTCGACAGTTGCAGGAGAATTGCAGAGAACGACACAAGCCGTTGTACTCGCTTCTCAATGATTTCACCTAAGGATTTGCTGCGGTGAACCGCGAGGCATTGTGGTTGGTATTGGGTAAGTATGGTTGTCCGCGTAAGTTTATAAGTTTGATTGTATGTCTGCACAGTGGTATGCGGACGTGAGTGCCGCTGATTGGAGATACCTCGGATGACTTTGCAGTTGTCTTTAGTGTGAAGCAAGGCAGTGTCTTAGCTCCTGCCCTGTTTAACATATATCTTCATGCAATGTTGTCTTGTGCCTTTGATGCCGCTTGTGCTTGCGGTGTTCGTGTGGAGCATCGTATTGATGGTGGGTTGTTGAACGTCCATCGTTTCGGTGCGAGAACCCTGGTCTGTGAGACAACTATCCGTATGTTGCTGTTTGCTGATGACTGTGAGTTGTTTATACACAGCGCGGATGAGTTGCAGCACATGACTAGTGCTCTGGCTTCGACAGCTGCCAAATTCGGACTCACCATAAACACAAGCCAAACTGTCTGTCTCTTTCAGCCTTCACCGGAGGTGCAATCTTCAATATTGCCGCAAAGCGGCATTGGTTACGAAGTACAGGAAACCACCTCCCGCTTCTGCTACCTTGGGAGTGTGATGTCGACTGACCAGCAGCTTCACAGTGAGGTATGTGTCCGCGTCTTGAGGGCAGCGGCGACATTCCAAAAGCTAGAATTCCGAGTGTGGAACAACCATCAGCTCAGTATTGGCACAAAGCGGATGGTGTACAAATCCATGGTGTTGTGCGTCCTTCTATACGGCAGTGAAACGTGGACCATATACCGTCGGGATGTGCGATATCTCGAGCGATACCATTAACAGTGTTTGCGATGAATTCTGCGCATCGTTTGATTCGACAGAGTTTCAGACACAGAAGTGTTGCGCCGAAGTGGAATGTATGCAGTGGACTGCATAGTTTTGCTGAGACACCTGAGGTGGCTCGGTCATGTGAGCCGTATGGATTCGACGGGAATACCGAAACAACTGTTATATGGTCAGCTGAGTATTGGGAAGCGGCATGCGGGGAAACCGAAGCTTCGTTACCAGGACATGATGAAAGTGAGCCTCTGATGTTCTAACCTTGAGTACAGGTCATGGGAATCGAAGGCGGTTGATCGGCGTGCATGGCGCGATCTGATCACGAAGGGAGTTGCCGAAATTCGGGAAATAGACCTCATGCATGCGGAGAAGAAGCGGCAATTGCTGAAGCGGCAGGCGCCGATGGGTTGTACTCCATCGACATCTAGCGCATGGTGCTGTAGCACTTGCGGTCGCTAGTGCCTGAATCAGGCAGGCCTAATGAGCCACGAGTGAGGCCACTCGGGGCCAACACCGAAGCGACGACAGATCCTGCAGAGAACGTATGCAGAACGGGCGCAGCGTTTGTAGGTACGCTGCATTCGAGTTACTATAGGCTTGCTTGCGTGCTGGGTCTCTTTATTTCAGGTGGTGGGTTTGCTATGTAATCTCTTTATTGCCTGCGTGAACTATCTTCTTTTAACTTTCACAAGTCGCTGAAGTTAATTGTAGTTAACTTTGATAACATTATCGCATTTGAGGCCTTTTCCTAAAATATATTTTTCAATGTTTCGGAACTATAGCGGAGATTTTGGCAACCAATTTATTTGATATGCTCATTTATTAACGAGGTATGTCGGCATGTCTGTATGCATTATTCGATTTATTTTATTTGATCTCGTCAGTTTAAGTGTTCGGCTGTTGCTTGATATCCCTGGTGTGATTGCGCTTGATGTGAATACTGACAAGGTGCTTCCCTGTCTGTTACTCACTACCTCGTCCATACTGGCTCCAGGAGACAGCTGGTCGTCGCTTGAGAGGACGAGGTGGAGGGTCCTTGTGACCGTGTTAGTCTCGTAGGGTGGTTCCATGCACTCAGTATAGAGCGGACTACGGTCCAGTCATCGCTTTGTGTGCGCTTGATTCCCAAATAAAGCGTGCTCGTGTTTGCCTGTGAAGGAGTGTGGGCCGGCTCCGTTGATGAAACGTGGCTCCCATCAACATGTTTTCCGATCTTATTCCTTCGGGTCTACACTGGATATGGGGTGTGTGGTTGGAGCTGTGGGTGATGCAGCGCAAGCCACCCATGGTCCTTCTGTAGGCATAGGCGTCCTGTGACTGGCCACAGTGACAGGCAAATCCGAAACCGGATGCCGCTAACTATATATATATATATATATATATATATATATATATATATATATATATATATATATATATATATATATATATATATAAGGATGCGGCAGGTTTTCGCCTGACAAGCTTTCTCCATACAAAAGGTAACACTAGTCTGCATCACATCACTGCAACATGGCTGATGTAACTCCTTGGGTGCTTAATGCAGACCGAAAAGGCCTCCAAGAGAGCAAACCAACACTTTGGCCTTCTGCGTAGAGCGTTTGGGAAGTTTGACGCCTCAATCTTTCCGAAAATGCTTAGTGCTTTTGTTAGACCGCACACAGAATACGCTATTCAAGCGTGGCAACCATGGCAGAAGTGCCACCTTACTGCACTCGATACTGCACAACGCAGAGCGACAAAATACGTCAAAGGTCTTTCCAGCCTTCCCTACCCACTCAGGCTGAAAACTCTTAACTTATACAGTGGACGTTACCGTCGTTTGAGAGGCGATCTCATATTGGTGTACCGGATACTGAGAACCCCCAACCACCCGTGTCATTCCCTTTTGAAACGTAGTCAAACGAATCCCTAAGAGGTCATCAGTTTAAGTTGATCACACAGTACAGTCGACTGGAATGTCGACGCAATTTCTTCTCCCTCCGAGTGTCACAACCTTGGAACGCCCTTCCAGAACATGTAATTAACGCTCCCACCCTATCCCTTTTCAAAAAAACGCCTTGACGAAACTCTGACACGATTGCACTATGTGATATAACGTGCGACCATCGGATGATGGTATTAGTGAACAACGAACGTGGACGGAATCCACTTAAAATTCCTATTGGATTACTTGTTTATGTGCATCTCCAATCCCTTGGTGAGTCATGCATTTCACACGTACTTTCATCGACACGATTTTTTAATTTTACTATGTTAATTCTCATCATCCTACGGGACCTGTCAAGCATTGCTTTTATACCCGTCATAAACCATTGTTCCATTGTTCCATTGTTCCTCATTAAGTAAAGTCACTGTCCTTTGCTTCATTCCGGTGGATCATTACACTCCAGCAAATGTGGGCTGATTTCATGGAGAGGACTGGATGTATGAAATGAGCAGTTAGTTGACGGATCCCAATGTACATATAATTTGCCATCGGCACCATGGCGGAATAAGCAAACAGGGTTACAGTAAAAGAAGGAATAAAACAATTAATTATTTTGCCCATTGTTTCATTCACAGTTTTTGAAATTTGGATGCTTTTTATTGGGGTGGGAAGGGGAATTACCGCAGCAAGCAGAGATACACGCCTGCCACTCAGTTCGGTTTCGAGCCATGACTTCCAAGGTTTCCAACTAACTGCACTTAGCATTCTTCGGATGCCATCCAGGGAGTTGGGAGGAACAAACCGTGGCCAGCTCTTTTGTCAACTTTTTCATCCTGCTTCTCCAAGTTGTAGGCTGTTCACCACATCGCCTCCTCCAACCCTGTCCAGCGACCGCAAACAAAGCACGACGCGGAAGACGCGGAACGGGCATACGTATCCGAGGCATCGTAGTTGGCGCAGCGGAACAAGAGTCTCGAGGGTGTAGCTGTCTCCAATCAAGACACGTTTTTTGACTTCAGCGTTGCTTACGTGTTTCAGCCACCGCACACGGGCGATGGACCGCAGGCAACGGTTCCCGAATACAGACCGTCGGCGTAGGTCATCGGTACGGGCAGGGCAAGACTCGCAACCGTACAACGGTACAGCGCGGTCAGTAGCACTATAAACCCGTCCTTTGATGGAGAGACGGATGTCATGGCGGCGCCATAAATGCCTCCGCCTAGAGTAGAGGAGACGAGCTCTTGAGATACGCATTGAAATCCCCTTTCCAACAGCCTCACCAGCAGTTATGCAGCTTCCCAGGTAGACAAAACTCTGTATCATTTCTAACGTTTCCCTATCAATGGTGAGTGCAAGCAGGGGCGCATACCAGATTTAAAAAGGCGCTTTGCACTTGGCTGATGAAAAGTGAATGCCATACTTCGACGCTTCAATCGACAGGCGGTTAAGTGCAAGTTGGATGGCCCGCGGACCGTCAGCCAACAAGACGATATTAGCAGTGTAATCCAAATCAGCCACCCGAGTACCTGAGAGGAGCTCAACGCCAGCGTTCAACAAGTCTTCTAAAGCATTTTCGAGGACAACCTCAATGGTAAAGTTGAAGAGGAATCGAGAGATAAGGCATTCTTATCAAACCCCACTGGTGACAACAGAGGAAGGAGAAAGCTTTCCATAAGCCATAACTCTACCCGAGGTTAGACTATGGAGAGCACGTAGAATGGAAACGAACTTCCCGGGAATACCATTCCTCAACAGACAGTGCCACAATCCAGCCCTGTCGACAGAATCGAAGGCAGCTCAGAACTCTGTCAGATGCGACCAGTTAGCTGCTGATTTCGGTGACCGGGGAAGAGATAGGTGCAGTTGAGGAACGGGATGTGGGACGATCTGTGAACGGATGTTACGCAAGAGACAGTAAAGCCAGCAGACATAGCAAGAGGGAAAGCAGTAGTGTAATCCATCTATGGTTCTGTTTGCATAGCTCTGGCTTCAGTCAGCTGCTAGAATAGAACGCTTAATGTTTGCATGTTCAAATAAAATGTCATTAGTGTTAACTGTGTAATATAAATGCTGATTGAATACTACTTAGACCGTCAAGGGAGAGTAGTCGGGAGGTCTAAAAACAATAAGCGTGGCAAAGAGAAGCTTGAGTCTTTTATGAACAGACACAGCGATACACTCAGGCTAAGATTGTGTCAAAAGATGTCAAAGAAGAGAACAAGTTTGTCAAGAAAAACAGTCTGGGATATTTTGACAAATAAAACGAAGCAGGGTCGGATGTCCCACTGTCCATCTTAATCAACTGCGAGGAAACCAATTTGTCGGACGATGTTAGGCGGACAGAAGTAATCTTTAACAAAGGCACCAAACATCTCGAGCGCAGTATGAACTCGTAAAAGTCATCAATTAGCCTGTTGTTTGCTGGCACCGCTAATGGAGAGTTACTGTCGCCATAGGTAGTGTACAAAGATGAAAGCATTTGGGACACTTAGACGCAGAATGGTCCAGCAGGTACACAGGTCAAGGTAAAGCTGGTTTGACAATACCTGCTTTTTGGACTGATTTCAGCAAGTGGCATTACCTTTCTGTCACAGAAAAACCAGTCGTTTTGTACTTTCGGGTAACAATCACAGATCACATTTTTCTATTGACATTGTCGGACTCTGCAATGAAGACAACATAGCTCTTTGTCGTCTCCCGGCTAACTGGATGTGCTTCTGCCAGCCTTTAGATGTATCATCCTTTCGCCCTATGAAGATCCAGTGGAGGGCCATCCAGAAAAAATAAAAAACCCGGGGCAAAATTGCCCAAACCAACCAGAAGGATAGGTTTCCGAGGCTGCTCAAGATGCTTCTGCATACCATGGGTGAAGATATTGTAGAAAAATTACGGCTAGGATTTAGAAAAACTGGCATGTACACAATAAATCCCAGCCTGTCCTGAGCAGAATGTCAGAGGAAAATGAAGGAAATGCAGATGCCATCAGGACCTCCGTTTCAGGGGTATTCAAGCAACAACTGAAAGAAAGGTGCTTTGCCACTGGTGAAGAAAATCTGTCACAACGCAAAAAAAGCCCTGAACGTCCAGCTTGGGAAGTGTCTTGGGTTCAGCCGAGGAGCTTGTTATCGGAACCGAGCATGTGCCGAACCAGAAAGTGACTCGGCTGCCAACGTTTATCTAAGAGAAGCCGATTACTTGCCATCCATGGGTGATATCAGTGACACCCGACTAGAAATCTTTCCTGATTGTGATGACGGGTTTGCTCCACCGTCAAAGAAGTCCTGCCCAACTCGGAAAAAACATTTTATAGACATTTACTTAAGTATTTAATAATGTTATAGATGCGTATTGTAATTCTATTTTTACATATAAACAGTGGCCTTGCTTTATACAACATGGGTTCTGGGTATGTGTTCTCTTCATGACCAAAGTATCCCCGTTGAGGGATAATTTTGGTCATAGTGCCTATTTTAAAACAATTATCTTAAGGATACAGAACTGCATCAATTAACATTTTCTACAACATTGTAACATTATAACTCAAAAACAGATCACTTAATAATTTTAGCAAAAGCACTGATAAATGTGTGGTACATTCCAAAGCAAAAAGTGAAGCAAAGTTACTCGGTTTTACGGTATTGCTTTTATTTATCCCGGAACTCTTCCTTCCGATCTTCAACTTTCCCGCATTTAGATTTGTTGTTGTTTCGCAAGCAATACTGCGATGTACTCTGGAGATTAGCGTCATGCTCTACTTCAGTCGGGGATTTAATCAGCAAATTGTTTGCCATAAATTAAACCATCTCGAACAATGATCGCTTGCAACTGCTTTTGGAATATTTCACTAGAAAACTTTAGACTGGATGGTACACACAGTCAACGATGACGCAAGAATGGCCTGGTGAGGGTAATCAGGAAACTATATTCCACATACAAAAATGTAGAGTATAGGCCTATCTGTGTGAAATACTTGACCTTAGCCAATTGCAACAAAACGGCCTCTAAATTCAGCAGAGCACAGTTTTCTCAACGCAAAGCCTCATTAATCGGCCTCGGATCAATGCACCCTGGTGATTCGACACTTATTCGTGATGAACGCAACCTGACCAATTCAGTCTACCAGTCCGTCAACGTAGACAACCATAACCTCCTCACCACTTCGCCCCTTTCGTCAGTTCATTCGTAAAACGAACGAAACAGTACTAGACGGTAACGCAGTCGGTCGCACTGAGATACCTGGCAACAAGTGAGTGGCACACTCAGATTCCCCAAAACCCAGGACAATCAAAGACGGATATAGAATGCTAATATTATTTCCAATCAGGCAAACATGCGCAAAATGATCGTGCTTGAAACGAACAATGGAAAGAGGTTGAGTTGAATCAATGCCGCGAGTCGTTTTTGTACCTATCTCTACTGTTAGGATATCCAGTATTTCCTTGGGAAAACCACCTGGAGCGTATTCGAGACTTGCGAATACAGATTGCCGTCATTCCATCCTTGAATTTAGCCTTAATCGGGCTGAATAGGTATCTCTGGGTACTATATAGTTAGTGTGATCTTTACTCCGCCGAAATTGTAGGTTTCTGTCTCCCGTCAAAAGGCACTAGCAAACGTACTTCTAAGGCAGCTGCAACTGTTTCCTGGAGCCAGTATGAACGCAGTGGTGGCTAGTAGACAGATAGGCACATTGTCAACATTCACATCAGACGCAGCTACACCAGGTAGCTCAAACAAGATCTACCTTCTGAAATGCAAGTATGCTCATCACGCAGGCAAACGTACAACATATACCGCCTTATTAGCCTGGGAGAGTACGCATCGTGCTTCTTGTTGGCGGCGTTCGGCGTAGCGTTTCGTCTGCTTCGTCTTCTCCGTCCACCATGCATTTATAATGCGACAGAGCTCTCGAGTCACTCGTAATCAAATTCTACCAAACTTTCACTTCTTCCCCAAGTCCCTGAGGTCTGGCACATACGCAGGAAATGCCGTATTCTTCTCCGACACCAATACGCCAATCGTCGCATTGTTCTCAGAAAACCAATCAGGCCACTTACAGTTTGCGCGCGCGATGGTCTCCACGGCAGCAGCTATCACCTGGTCGTGAATGTGATACCACAGGTCGCCCAATGTGGCTATGTATTCCACGTTCCACAGATGTGCAGCCATCGCCTTCTCCAGCTCAATACGTTTCTCCACACTACCGAGGGAGAGAATGCTAAATTTACGCCTCCGATTCACGGCAGACACACTGTACGTACTTTTCAGCAAGTAGATGAACAATTTGGTCTGCACCAATTTGTGATCAGTGCCACACTCAGCTCCACGCAGTACACGTGTCATGCGCACTTCACCCATATCACACTGATGTGCGATGACATAGTCGAGCGGGTGAGCGTCACCACTCTGTGCGTGTGTCCAAGTTGCCATATCATTCGCACTCACTGAGTGCGATCGTCAGGCTGTGAGTGGCACACAATGAGAGCAACCTGTCACCGTTCGCATTCGCTGAACCAATACCATGCGGACCGATAACATCTGTCCACACCGATGCATCACACCCAACTCGCGCGTTGTAATCACCCAGCAGAAATAGTCGGTCGCTCCTCGGCACAGACCGTAACACGGAAGATAATTGGGTGTAGAATTGATCACGCGTCATCAGGATAACACGTTGTCGGAGCGCACATGCTGATAAAAGTTGCAAACGTACCTCTTCCGAGCCGTAGACGAACAGCCATCAGTCGCGCGCTGATGCTAGTTGGTTCACCCACCAGTTGGCCATTGATGCGATCGGATAGTGCAAATCCGACACCGTGATCAGGTGGTACTGAGACGGCGTTGCCCACCCAGTGGAATGTGTAGCCGGCACCTGCTCCATGCAACTCACTTTGCTCAGCGAGCCGGTTCTCGCTAAGCGCGGCAACATCGATGTTGGAGCGCGCCGGTTTCATCACGATGAGTACAGTGCGTCGTTCCGGGCGCCCACTTGAGTTCCGGTCCAGTAGTGTGCGCACGTTCCAGCACCCGATGCTGATTGCTTTGCGCAGGCATACTATTGCACTGGTAGGCAATCGCACGCGTTGTGGTGGTTGTGCTTCAGAGGTTTGCTTGAGTGACTCCACCCGGAGCCTTTGACTCAATAGCCTGACCCACAAGGCAGTGGTTGATTTGGAGGTTTGTTTGAATAGGTTGACTCACAAGGCTGTGAGTGATCTGGAGGTTCACTTGAGGGACTCCTCTCGGAGTCTTTGACTCAAGAGTATGACGAACAAGGCAGTAGGGAGCAGATCCAGCTCGGGAATGTGATTGCAGAGACAGATTGGGATCAGCATGAGGTCCATCACACGCAGCTTTTGAAGTGCTGGAACAATACACATATGTTTTGTGACCGTATTAAGACCTATGGCCACGGCCAGACGCAAGAGAGTTTTGGCGGGATTGAGCCAATTTGATCAGGGGCTGTCTGGCTTCAGTCGGACAGCAGCAAAACCATTGAGCATCCGGAGGTGTCCTCCCATCGTCAGAGACAATGCTTGGTGCTCGTGCTCTACACCAGTCGAGCGGTGAGTTTATAACCCGTTAAACTGTTGTCATTCATGTCTAGGTTTTGGGGGAAGAGGACGGTTGACCAATTTCTGACCTCCGAAGAGGATGGGGTTTAGACTAGGCTACTGGCATGGCACCCACCCCTGACAAGAGGATGACTCGGATCCACAGCCACAGCCTTCAATTAAATGTACGCCCGAAAGGCAGCGGGTCTAGCACATGGTCAGTTCATTGACTCTTGCGGGCTGGTGTCATGGCTCTTAGCTAGGAGAAGGGTGTACACCAACTCCCATCCATTGATCGCCACGACGAAGCTTCCAGGACATGAACCCATGGCATAACAGTAGCAGCAGTGGGTATACCATCTGACGCGAACTAGCCACCACAAACCTCAGCACACTATAGGCTCTCCGGCCTTCTCTCTCTCGATATATATATATATATATATCTTGTATATTTATACAATGTAAAGGTGGCCACAAAGGCCCAGAACACTCCACATTTATGCATATACCTACGTTAATCAGTGCATAAATGTAAAAAATTGTACATGCTACTTGTCTAGGAAAAGAAGGGCACTTCGCTGAGCAATGAATTTTATTGAAACAAACATGTGCTAGCCTATGTGCACACTGTCATGGATCCAATGTGTCTATGTGTTCACCGTCATTCTCCGCACATAGACGAATGCGTCTTCACGTGCGTGCTGAGATGCCTTGCAGAACATCAAGGGAAATCGAGTTCAATGAAGCACGGATTGCAGCTTTAAGATTTTCTGTGTTGTTTAACGTGTTTTTCTGATGTCTTCTTTCATCATGCCCCACAAGGCATGTCGCATGATGAGAGGTCAGGACTGCGAGCTGACCATTGATGCTGTGATCCACTGGCCAGGGAAATTCTCATCCAGGAACAGGCGCACCAAGATAGCAAAATGTGCAGGGGCACCATGTTGCTGCAGAATGGTTACATGCATGATTCCAGTTGAAATCAATTTTGGAATGAGCCAGGTCTCTAACATTTCTCGGCAGCTGAACTGATTCCCTGAGTTTTCGAAAACAATGGCCCGGTGATTTTGGCGGCTGACATTTCCGCCCGTGCGGTTGGTTGTGGGCGATTTCTTCAGCATAGTATGCTTTAATCTTGCTCCAAATGTAAACATTTCGTGATGGTCAACTGAGATAGACAACACATTCATCGCTAAAGAAGAGATGGTGACAACAGCTTTTGTGGCGAATTCCTGGAGAAGATGTTGACACGCTTCCATGCGATTCTGTCGATCCTTATCAGACAGTTCACTGACCTGTATTGGCCTGAAGGCTGACATGCCTAGGTTAGTTTTGAGTACCTTTTGAGTGTGGAACGGGGAATATGCAATTCAGCAGACCTCTTACGAGTCGATTTCCTTGGAGAATTGAAAACTGACTGCTGAATGATTTCCACGTGCTCCATTCGGCAGGTAGGGCTTCCAGAGCGATGGGTATCCAACACAGATCCAGATAAAAATGTTTTCTTCCATGCCAGTAATGTGTCCTTTCTTGGTGCAGGCTTCCTAAAACGCTCCTGGAATTTAGTGGAAACGTCAATCATTGCTCATTTTTCTAACACTCGATCATGTATCCAAACAGCACCTACGAGTCTTCCTTCAATGGTGTAGGGAGTTGTGTCGGTCATTTTTCGAATGTATGCCTGAAAATAGAAAGGCATAAGTATCGTACAAATATGCTACAATTGTTGTGATAAATGCGCAAATATTAAATAATAAATGATATTGCAAGAAATAGCAGTTATGAACAATGACCAGGGACTTCGTGGCCACCCTATATATATATATATATATATATATATATATATATATATATATATATATATATATATATATATATATATATATACAAATATTTCGTTGGTAATTTTAAGGTTTGAATTCTTTTATTAGTTCGCGCTTTTCCAATTTTATATGCCGTTGTCATAGCATTTTTTCTTCTTTATCAGTGCTATTAATCTACCTTAGTTCATCTGAGTAGAAGATCAGAAGGGCAGAAGAGCAAACTTACGACGTTATATTCACGAATCAGAAACAATGTGACGAGCACGAGCAAATCAAACTAAGGAATACAAACAGAGAATGGCTCAGATATGTGCCGTGCGAATGGCAGGCAGACTCGAGGAGATAAGATTACGAAAATGATCATGTTCTGTAGATTCAGATATGCTTGCTTCTCAACAGAACATTCGCGACAGGCTCACAGTGGATGACAGTCGTTAACAAACAACAACAGATCAGTGTCATACATGACCACGTGCACAGCGATCGGACAATCTAAATCGCCTAGCATTCCGGCACAACCCAGCGTTGTCACTGTACGCTCATTCGAACCGGATTTACCAGCTCTACACAGTGATCCCTCATACGTGGAAATATCTTCTACGATTAGAGGCTGTGCCATCACTAAGCTTTTTCACTGGCATCTGTGATTAAGCGCAAGCGTTTAATTCAATCGTATTGAGCCGATTGCCATTCTGTGTGACACCATTCGATACAGAATTATCGAGACAGGCCGAAAAGCCTAAGCTTACTCTGATCCAGTGTTTCTCAACACAGCTGTGAAAGAATCTGTGTTCAGCGCTCTATTCAGGTTGCAGTCACTCGCCATTCCTTGTGACCTTGTCAGCCAGTGCGGCTGCATTACCCATCACACGGACCGCGCGACCACGCCGACCGCTCATTTGACCTTGCAACCACCACGCTCGCCTGACCGATGTGCGCCGCTCTCAAAGCTGTAAAAGTACAGAACGCTAACCGACTCACTGGGCCATGTAACGACAGCAAACTGAATGGCAGAAAGGCGAAACCGAAGAGACTCCCATCGAAAGGCATTTGCGGGTTAGGAGAATGTCATCGGGTAGTAAAAATCGGTCTGGCTTGTTCGCACTGTTTGGAATGGTACCATACGAAATGTGCAAATGTGTCCCAACAACAGTTACGGGAGCGAAATAACTCCCAAGATGCATTTTGGTTCTGTACTGCGTGTTCCACCATCCCCCTCGTTAAGTGCTTCCTTATCCTAGCTGAGGAATGCGACCGGTTAATCGCAGAAGCAGAGCAGAGGATAAACAATGAGATTGCTTCAATGGGAGCGAGTATGGACCACAGAAGCGTAGCGGCTGCTAAGCAACGGAATGCTGAACAAATCGATTCGCCTGCACCGCAATCAGCCATGTTTCCATCTCTGTTGTCTTCTCCAACTTTGGTAGAACGCCGGGCGAAAACAGACTGTACCTACGTGAATCAAGCAGTACTCACAGCAAAGAAAATCAGGCACCATTCAAAACGTCTGGTTAAGCATATTCCACTAGACCTGACATCTAGTATTAACAAGGATGGAGCAGCCAAACACCAACCCTTGGTACCTGTAGCTCAAATATCTCTTGTCGAGACAGCCTCCCAGAACATCGGTTACATATGCAGAGATTGCTGCAAGGGTCCATCGAGAGGCCGCCGTTGCGTCCTCTTCCATTGTAAACACCGTTACCGCAAATGGAGAGAAAAACAGCAAACAATCACTTGTCAACCAGTCAAGACAAATGAGTACCATACCTTGTAGATCGATTAACAAGGGATCCAACAACAGTGCCCAGACTGTTGTATGCTCAAATGTCCCTGAATCTACCGCCATCACATTGCGAGATAAGTTATCAGACGACCAAGACCAATGGAACTCATTGTGTATGCAGATGAGTATCAAAGCCAAGCCCATAAACTTGTTACGAATTACTCGTCATCCGAACTCGCCACACTATGGTGAACCCAGACTTATTCGAGTAACTCTAGAATCCTCCACCGACGTGGAAAATGTTTTGCTCTCCGCAAGCGCGCTAAAACACGAATCCTGTGCGATACGTATCTATCCTGATGTCCCTTGGAGCGCGCGACAACCAAAACGAAACACCGAAGAGGGGCACAGCAAGCAAGACCGCCTAAACACAGTCTTCATACATGGAGTGCCAGAACATCCTTCTAACCATGTTCAAGAGACCGGAAAGCACGATTTAGAACAGTGGCGGTTCATTCGTGAAACACTTTCTTTGGATGATGTTGTGGCACTATCGCTCACCAGGATACCTCTCTCATCGAATTATAGAGGATGCGGCCCTAGAATCCTAAAACTTGTGGTTCAGTCAGAGCAACAAGCAAAGGATGTTTTGGATCGATGGCGAAGAAATCGTAAACATCTTCCTTCCGAAATTCGGTTAAAGGTCGCAAACAATTCACACAGCTCAAGTATTAAAGCAACTGAAGCAGCAAGCATCCTGACGAGTGTACAGAAGTGTAACTTGACTGCTGCTTTAATTGACTCTGACGTAGGTCTAAACGAAGGCTGGGACGCACCTTGGCCGAATCAAGTTGCAAACGAGGTATCACTGACCCATCAAAAAAACGAATAACTGCCGACCTCCCATCGGTCGGCATTCTCCCACACTTGACAGCTTCACCTCTCTGCGGGCTCCTAGAGACCGAGAAACTGGCCTGCTTGTATACAAATGCTCAGGGACTTTCTAACAAACTGGCTGAACTGAAAGATCGCCAAGCTTCCGGCTCGTATGATGTCATTGGTATCACCGAGACATGGTTGCACACGGGAATGACGGACGCTGAAGTGTCGCTACCCGGCATGTCGCTGATCCGGAACGATAGTCTCACAAAAGGAGGAGGGGTAATCCTGTACTACCGAAACGACTTACAGTGCGAAGCCGTGGAGGATTCAGACTCGCAGTTCTCCGACTCTCTTTGGTGCCGGTTGCAGTTAAAAGGCAGGGACGCTTGCCTTATTATCTTGGTGTACCGCGCCCCTAACTCAACACCCGAAACCGACTACCACCTAACGGCTGCTTTAAGGTGCAGTTTACAACAAAAGTACACTCACATTCTTATCATGGGTGATTTCAAGGTACATTGTTTAGAAGCCCCTGCCACAACCGGCGAACAATTCAAAACCGATTTACAAGATCTAGTAACTACTGCTCCTCTTTACAACCACATCACTTTGCCCACTCGGTTCAGAACTGGTAACAGGCCATCTGTGCTGGATCTTGTGCTTACCAACGAGGAGCATATGATTGATGCGTTGGTTTTAGACTGCCCGTTGGGTCGCAGTGATCACGCAGTCATCAGTTTCAACTTCGTTTGCTATGCAGAATATCGGAATGATAAAGATGATACTGTGCGAACGATCACAAGGTACGACCGACTCGCCCAGCTAGTCAGCGCCACAACATGGTCTTTCCTCGAAGAAGAACCCCCAGAAGTCGCCTGGCTCGAGTTCGTCAACACATTCAGTCAGCTGATTGCACAGGCTTCAGAGATAAAAGCTTGCAATAAGTGCAAATCCGTTTCTTTCGTTAGGAGCAGAACCCGAAAATGGATGACAGTACGCAACACAGCATGGCGAGTGTACAGAGAAGCTCCAGCACCAGAAACTTGGGACAACTACGTAGCCCAACGTAACCACTGCACTCAACTGTTAAGAGAAGACAAAGCCGCCTATCAGCAGAACATCGCAAAAACCTTCAGTGCTAACCACAACCCGCTGTACAAGCACGTTTATAGCCTACGAAAGGTGCGGCAAGGATTCCCTCCACTCAAGACGGCTGATGGCCCAACAAGCACGTCTATGGAAGCTGCAAACGCGCTGCAGATGCAATACGCCCCCACGTTTCAAACGGTCTTGCCACCAAGCGATATACCAAGCTTTGTATTCTGCTCACCAGGACTAACCCACATCAATTTTACCGCAGAGGCTGTATTGCAAAAGCTGACTTCTCTACGCAAACACAGCTCGCCGGGTGTCGACGCCATTCGTCCTGAGGCATTAGGAGCAGCAGCAAACCAACTGGCAGGACATTTAGCTCAGTTTTTTTCAGCACTGCTTAGACCAGAACCAAGTTCCCGCCATGTGGAAGCTTGGAATAATAACCCCGATTCACAAAGGTGGAAGCAGATCTGACCCCTCCAACTACCGCCCAGTAACCCTTCTTCCTATACTCTCCAAGGTCATGGAATCCATAGTTGCCGATGCACTGGTGTGCTATCTGGAAAACTGCAACCTCATCACTCCTGAACAGCACGGTTTCCGTCGACAGCGGTCATGTACAACTAATTTACTAATTGCACGCAGTAGTTGGACCGAGGCAGCCGACGCTGGAGAAGGTGTTGATGTGATCTACCTGGATTTTTCCAAGGCTTTCGATCGTCTAGACCATCGGATACTACTATCCAAGCTACAGCATTAAGGGATCGGCGACCCTCTTTTAAGCTGGATCGCCAACTTTCTATTTCAAAGGCAATTAGTGGTCAGAGTTCGGAGCTCTTTATCCGACCCCATACAAGTCGAGTGTGGTGTGCCGCAAGGCTCGGTTCTAGGTCCACGTTTGTTTCTGGTGTTTATTAATGACCTTGCACAGGGAATCGCTTCAAACTTCCTAATGTTTGCCGACGATATCAAGATCTGGCGCAGGATCCAGACGAACGCCGACCAACATGTGCTCCAAAGTGACTTAGATACAGTGTATCAATGGTCAATCCAAAACTTGTTGCATTTCAACGTCAGTAAATGCAAGGTGCTTTCCATCCGACATCAAAGCAGCTACTCATACCGACTCGGAACGGGTGTACTGCAACAATCAACTCTGGAACGTGACTTGGGTGTCCTGGTTCAAGATGACTTGGGTTGCTCCAGGCAATCCGAAAAGGCCTCGAAGACCGGGAACCAACACGTTGGGCTGTTGAGGCGGGCGTTTGGACAAATAAACAGCTCCATATTTCGACAAATGCTCAGTGCGGATGTTCGTCCCAATGTCGAATACGCAATTCAAGCCTGGCATCCATGGCTGAAACACTACCTTAATGCACTGGAGCAGCCACAACGCCGGGCATCTAAGAACGTAATTGGAATGCGCAATCGGTCCTACCAGGAGAGGCTGCGATGACTAGGATTGTTCAGTGGAAGCTATCGCAGGCTACGAGGCGACCTGATTATGACATACTTGATTCTGCGAGACCCACATCATGTGTGCCGCCCTATACTGCAACCCAGCAGCAATACAAACCTGAGGGGCTACTCATTAAAACTCACAGAACAATACAGTCGTCTGGAGTGCCGCAGAAATTTCTTTTCCATCCGTGTCTGTCACCCGTGGAATGCTCTCCCAGAATCGGTCGTCTCTGCACCGACATTAACAATATTTAAAAGACGGTTGGACGATGCACTCATCCACTTACACTTTGTTACTTAACACTATGTCTCCATCCTACACCTGGAGTTTACCCTGGAATTATTTGTTGTTAACTGTGGGTGTTGTGAATCTAAGTGGATCGCATGACTGCAGCGAAGCAAACGATAAGTCCTTATTTTCGTATTTAAAGTATTAACTATTTTACTATCCTTTTCATCATAATTGTTATGTTGATATCCCCACCAACTATCCAACGGGGCTTGTAAAGCAACGCTTCTTAACCCGTATAAATTCATTGTTCATTCTCATTGGCGCCATGACTAAAGTGTGTCCGTATTGTAATTGTCTGTATTGAAATTTAATGGGGAAACGAAAGGAATGTGCTGCGTTGCAGGAAAAATTAAACTGTTTCAAATGGAAGAACCGCCAGAGCCATTAAAAACTTTGTTTGTCGGAGATACCGCGGAATCAAAACATTTCCTCGCTAACATCAGGAAATACAACTCATGTTTCCAAATGACGTGTTTCGTGCAGAAAGCGTAATAGCTCCATTCATGCCCACTTTCGAAGTAAAAGGACAGTTCTATAACAAAGCCAAATCCATGCTTCCTTTTCCAAGTGATCAACATAAACTCCTACAAATGTACTTTATCGTTGATGAGAACGATAAATTGAATACACGCCGCGGAATTTATACCGGCATAACAGGCTCATCATTTCCCAATTGCAAGAGCTTCTTCACACAAAAATAAGTAAGTGCGTCTGTTCAAAACAGCTATTGACATGATGACATCTGATACACACAAGATTGTTATTCATGCTGACAAAACGCCAACTGGAGAACATGTGCGAGGATTCAATGTTCCAAATATAAACGAAGTTGCAATCGTTATAGTCGGAGATCAATTCCAACCGAGAGATATTGTTCTTCATCGGAGAAACGATCAGCTGATAAAAGTTGCCGAAACAGATGTTACGATGCTCTGTAATATCCTATCATGTTTTGGTATGGTGCTGATGGATATCACTTCAACGTCAAAGTGATACATCCAGTTAGTGGCGAAGATACACCTAAGTAATGCAGTGCAATGAACCTTTATTCACATCGATTAATGATTCGAGAGAATGAAGACAAGTACATTATGAAATGCCGTCAATTGTTTCACCAATACATCGTCGATACGTACGCCAAAATCGAAACGGAACGTTTGTTATTCGTCCGCATGAATCAGACCAAGCTTCGCTCTGAAGAATACGTTCATTTGAGAGATGCAGTTGTGAATGACGGCAATGCGGCTGAGGTTGGGAGACACAATTTTGCCATCTTCATATACAGGCAGTCCGCGCCATATGCATGAGTACGCTTTAGACGTTATTGCGTATGTTTGTCATTATGTGCGTATTGAACTATTCGTTACATTCACAAGCAATCCAACTTGAGACAATATACAACAGCTCTTAATCTCTAGGCAGTCGCCGGTGGATAGACATGACATCACAGCAAGTGTTTTCAAACAGCAGGTGAAATCGCTAATGAACTTCTTGGTAAAACACGAGGCGTTTGGGTCGGTGCGTTGTTGGATGTACTCTGTGGAATGGCAATAGTGAAGACTGCCCCATGCATATATATTAATATGGCTTTACAACAACATCAGTTCGCTGAAATACCCGATCCGTCGATAAGGACTTGCAAGACGTTGTGACGAAAGACACGGTACATGGACCCTGCGGCCCACTGAATCCAAACTGAGCATGCATGATAGACAAAAGATGTATGAAGCGATATCCTCGAGTATTGTTTCTAACACGGTTGCAGGAAATGACGGGGACCTCTTATACAGAAGACGATCAACAGAAAACGGTGGACCCGTAGTTACTATACAAATTCGAAACGGTGACATCGAGGTAGATAACGGGTGGGTTGTTCCATCTTCGCCTTTGCGATCAAAAACGTACAAAGCTCACATAAACGTGGAACACTGCGACCCCGTGAAACCCATCAAATACCTTTGTAAGCACGTGAACAAGGGCAGCAACATGACAGTTTTTGGCTTAAAAACAAATAGTGGTGATATGAATACTGGTATACATATAGATGAAGTCGCTCAGTACCGGACTGGAAGATACATGAGCAGCAATGAAGATGTATGCCGCATTCTTTCATTTCCAATACGGGAACGAACTCCAGCTGTCCATCACCTAGCAGTACAACTGGAGTACAGACGTGTTTATTTCACGACTGCAAATGATCATCAAATGGCCTGAATCCACCAGCTACAACGTTAACTGCTTTCTTCACGTTATGTCAGCATGACGCGTTTGCGAAACAACTGCTGTATCCCGATGTGCCCAAGTAATTACACTTGGAATACGAGTAAAAGATCAGTTGAAAGACGCAAGCGGAGTGCGGGTCGACGGACAACCAGGGGTCTTCAAGAAAACTACCATGGGTAGACTGTAAACCGTGCATTCCAAGCAAGGTGAATTTATTTTTTCTTCGCATGTTGTTGGTCCATGTACCTGGTCCTACGTCTGTCCAGCAATTGTGAATTGTTAGCGGCGTTACACATGCCACGTTTCCCAGTGCATGCCAAGCTTTGAATTTATTGGAAAACGACCGACACTGAGATTTATGCAATAATGACGCATGCAACACATCACATCCTAATCAAACTCGCTATTGTTTGCAAGCCGTTTGACCGCTTGCCCTCCTTCTTCTGCACCAGAGCGCTGGCACAATTATAAACCGCACATGGCTAAAGATATTTCCAGTCGAATAAGCAAGGAAAATGTAGATAGGAACATGGAATTTTCAGCAAAATATAAAAGTGAGCGTTGATGATGATTGGATTTGTGTTTATAAATCGCGAACAAAGCTGTAAATCAATTGAGAATGTTATCACCGATTCGATCTGCTGCTGCTTCGTTTGATGACGAATTGCGTAGTGAACTGAATTACAACACAGAGGATCTTTCGTCGTGTGTAATCTAACATTCCTAGGTTAACACTTGAGCAACAAGGCATTTACGATCAAATACTGCAAAACATGAGTGACGCGGTTGGAGCAATGTTTTCTTAGATGCGCCTGGAGGGACTTGTAAAACGTTCCTTCTTAGATTGAATCTTGCAGCAATTAGATCGCAAAATAACATAGCCTTACCTCTCGTGTCCTCCGGAATAGCTGCGACATTGCTACCCGATGGAAGAACGGCTCATTTCGCTTTGAAATTGCCATTGAACATGCAATTCATTGAAACTCCCACAGTTTCACGTTGGCATCACACCGTGCGGCCGCACTTTAACTCGGCTCTCGCTCTGCCCTCTGGGGCCACTCCAATTCTCCCCATACAATATTGTGTGGGCTCGTTCGAATCAGTTCGACGAGCTCTGCTCAGTGCTTCCCAACTCTTGGATTAAACCTGTGTGGATTATGCTTGTGATCCAGTTCTCAGTTCTCGCAATATTGTTTGCCGAGTTCCACCTGTGTAACCACATCAAACCGGTTTTTCGGAAAAGATTTTGGTCTCATTCGGAAGAAGAAGCTGAGGGCTCCCAAACTACATGGCAACCATCCCTGCAAGTTGCAGTATAATAAAGTTATAGCCCTTTTGCTCCGCTTATCAACTGAACAGCTCTAGGGACGCTTATCAGCGCTCCAGCTGCATCGTCGCTTAAGGCAGGCCGATTAACACACGCTGCCGCTTCGTGTGGGTGTGTGGGTGTCCAAGTGCGAGTCGATTGATCGCTGAACCCGACAGTCTGCGTGTCACGAACTCCATCTGCCTCTACCGCCTGACCTTGGTGCGGTTGAACAACTCTCAATCCGTGTGCGTGTTCTGACCTGTTCGTGCGTCACGCCTGGCGAAAAGAACACGCATCAAGGTGAGCGCTTAGATAGGCCTTGCTGTAAACAATGGTTCAACGTCACCTATGTTGCGCAGACAATTGCAGTAAAGTCCTTTAGATCAGTTTAAGCTGTCCTAGCTGCATCAGATCGTACTGTCCGCAATGTGCAGGCAAATCCGTCCAAGAAGTGAGACAGAGAAACAAAGTTATCAAATGTTGATCTTTGCGCATGAAAAAGTGCGATAGGATGACTGAGATAATCGCGTATTTTGTAAATACTAAAATCGCTCCTACGGAGGTAAAGATGGCCACGATAATACCTCACCCAGCCAAAGTATCTCCGAATCTAAGCCAAAGAAGAGAGCTAGACGCTCCAACCGCACTGCAGCGTCTGTGACTCTAAATCCACTAGGTCACCTCACTCTCTTAAGTGGACAAGTCTCAAACATGCCTGCTTCCACTTCTCCAACCATAGACGCTTCCCTTGGAGATTCAGCCATGACACCGACAGCTCAGAGCCGTAGGCCATTTGATGCAGATAACAAGCAGGTAAAGTACGCATCGATTGCCTCGACAAACACACCGGGAGCGACACACATAGGTCCATCTTCATTACCGAGCACGCGCGGCGCAAATCAGCTTTCACCGTCAACTCCAGTGGTGTCTTCTAAACAACCCGAATTGCCGGCAAAAACTATAAAGCCAACACTCGCTAGACAAAACCACGCTGCGTTAACTCTCGTGTGCATCAATGTTCCCGAATCCAAAGCTGGCACAATAAAAGTCAAGTTGCAAGACGATCGCAACCAGTGGAGTTCCATCTGCGAGGCGAATGGTATTCGGGTTGAGCCTGCAATGCTGCAACGCATAGCGCGTCACCCGACCTCAGTGCACTCTGGTGAACCCCGAATTCTTCGAGTAACAGACTCAGCAGATGAGACAGAGGCTGTCATGCTCTCAGCAGTTCGTCTTCGCAACTCACCGAGCGGAGTGTGCATATTACCTGATCTACCTTGGAAAGATCGCCCAAAAGAAGCAGTTGACCAATGCGACATTCCTAATAAAGGACAGCAAGAAAACAATATATGTTCATGGTGTTCCCGAGCATCTGCATTCTTCTGATCACGATGCACAAACACATGACCGAGAGCAGTGGTGCTGCATCCGCGAAGCACTCTCTGTTGAAAATGTTATTGCCAACTCCTTGACAAGAGTTCCGTCGTCACCTAACTACAAGGGCTGCGGTACAAGACTAATGCAAGTAATACTACACTCTGAGGGAATGACGCAAGTTCTGTTGGATAGCTGGTTAAAGTTTCGAGCTAGGTTGCAAACAGAGATCCGGCTAAAGGCAGCAAGCGAACGGCCAAAAGTCGGAAGCAATTCGATGGAACTTGCAAACGCTGCAAATTCTTAATCTGCACAGTCCTGCGGAGAGACCGACACAACAGGGCCCACGGCACACAAGAGGACCGAGCACAGCACGAGTGAAACGTCTGTTCAGGAACGCTCAATAATGCCATGCAACATGACTGAAATACATAAACCAAAAACGATTAATGGCCGGACACCTAACGGCCGGCTTAAAAACTAACACAAAGTTGACATCCATCCACGCACTGCTAACAACAAAAGCTTTATCTTACATGTACACAAACGCCCAGGGCCTTCTAAGTAAGTTGGCCGAACTTAGAGAACTCCATGTCTCACAACCACTGGACCTCGTCATGATTACAGAGACATGTTTGAACCCTGAGATAACCGATTCTGAGATCAATTTACCCAGTATGTCGCTGCTTCAGGCAGATAGAACCGGAAAGGGTGGCGGTGTGATTCTTTACTATAATACAAACCTCCGATGTGATGTTGTCGACCACCTGAAAATCCTCGCTCCCGATTCGCTTTGGTACCGCCTATGGTTGCGAACCAAGGACACATGCTACTAGCCGTGATTTACGGCCCACCAAACTCAACGTCGGAAATGGACTCCAAATTGAACCATATCTTTCAGTTTGCTTTGAACAAGTCCTACACCCACATTCTTATCGCGGGAGACTTTAACGTGCACGACCTAGAAACGCCAGCAACCGACGGTACGCAGTTTAAAGCCTGCTGGCAAGAGCTAATTACTAGCCACCCTCTGTACAACCACGTAACCCCTCCCACCAGATTTCGGACTGCAAACAAGCCGTCGATACTGGATCGTGTGCTAACTAACGAAGAACTCATGGTTGACGGGATAGTTACAAGCACACCACTGGGTCGTAGTGATCATGTTACTCTACTCTTTGACTATATTTGCTATGCGGAGTACCCTGAAAAGGAGGTCGATATAGTACATACTGTCAGGCACTACAGTGTGTTATCTAAGCTTTTTTAAGATACATCTTGGACTTTCTTATCCGAATGCCCTCCAGATGTTGCCTTGGAAACCTTTACAAGGACGTTTAGCACACTGGTTGAGCAAGCATCGGAACTGAAATCCTTCCAATTCAAAAAAGCATAAGTCATTTCTGAGGAGCAGAACACGTAAATGTATGTCCTTGAGGGATTTGGCATGGCGAGATCACCAGGACTGCTCGAATGCGGAAACCTGGACTGCATACATGACGCATCGTAACTTCTGTGTGAAACTGATCCGCGAAGACAAGCTCACACATCAGCAGGAGTTAATGAAGCGATTCCGCACGAACCACAAACTTCTGTACAGGCACATTAACGGCCTTCGAAAGGTGAAGCGGGGGGTTCCAGCACTCGTCACGGCTGATGGATGCAGGTGATCAACAATGGAAGCAGCTGATCTCCTACGGCTTCATTACTCCCGAAAGTTCCAGCAGGTAAGGCGCTCAAACATTCTCCTCATTTATAATACTCCACCATCTGGCTTGGACAACATTATCTTCACTGCGGTAGCTGTGTTGAAGAAGTTGTTATCCTTGCGTATCCACAGTTCTCCCGGAGCCGACAACATCCGACCAAAGGCTCTGCAGGCGGTAGCTAGTGATCTAGCAGAACCACTGGCTGTTTTCTATCAGCGATGTATAGAAGAGAACCGTATTCCACCAGTATGGAAGCGAGGGGTCATCACTCCTATCCATAAAGGAGGTAACCACACTGATCCTGCCAACTACCGTCCAATAACACTACTTCCCGTACTATGCAAAATGATGGAATCAATCATCGCAAATGCGCTGATGCAATACCTGGAAAGTCACAATTTAATAGCCCCAGAGCAACATGGCTTTCGTCGAAAGCATTCGTGTAATACTAACCTATTAAGTAACTTGAAAATCCCCATTTGTGCAAATGAGAACAAAAAGACCACTTGGTGAGCAATTGCTTTCGATGATTGCACGTAATAGCTGGACTGAAGCTGTTGATGATGGAGTAGGAGTCGATGTCATCCACCTGGACTTTCCAAAAGCATTTGATCGCTCAGACCATCGAATTATCCTTCAGAAGCTTCGGAACTACGGCATTGGCGACCCGATCCTGAGTTGGATTAGCAATTTTCTACAAGAACGACGGCTAGTGATGAGAGTCCGAGAATCATTATCGGATGCAATGGATGTGACGTGTCGGTTTTTGGACCTCGTCTATTCTTGGTGTTCATTAACGATTTGGCGAGGTCAATTGCTTCCGATTTCCTATTTTTCGCCGATGATATCAAGATATGGCGAAGGATCAGAGGACCGGAAGACCACGAACTGCTCCAGTACGATCTTAACACGATGTAGAACTGGTCAGTTCGAAACGCCCTACCATTCAACGTAGACAAATGTCGTGTTGTACAATTACGCCATAGACATAACTACACCTAATTGTTTGGGACGAACGGATTGCAGACCAGCTCCCAGAGAATAAGTGACCCCAACCACGTACGCCGCCATTTGCTGAAACTTAGTAACAACACGCAGCTCAGGGATAACTACTTAAAATTGAAGGAACAATACAGCCGTCTAGAGTTTCGACGGAATTACTTTTCCCTTCGAGTTTACCAACCCTGGAACGCACTCCCAGACTCAGTTGTATCCTATCCTATCTTGAACGTTTTCAAAAAACGTCTAGATGTTGCTCTTAGCTCCCAGCATTTTGCTACCTAAACTTCTCTATTGTGGATTAAGCCAAGCATGCTTTTCAACAGGATTTATCTATCAAGTGGACCCAATGCGCGACCATATTTTACTTTTCTCACTCCTTACATCAACGATCACTGCACCACAGTGCCTTTCTGAACGTTTACGCCAGCTTTTTTAATTTTACACTGATGTAATTTATCAAAGTGTACCGTCCGTCGGTAAATATACAAATTTATTTTTTATTTTTTTATTTATTTTTTATCTAGGCAGACGTTCGGTAGATGACCCAGAGATATTTTGATTTCATCATATTCACCCCAACCATCCTACGGGACGTGTCAAGCACTTGCTTTTATCCCGTGATAAATCATTGTTCATGCAACATTTCTAAATCGTCCAGCGTGGGAAAAATATTGTAGCAATGTAAACTTATTGGTCGGGATGGATACATAATGGCGCCCAAAAATTGACTAGATGCACTTGATCAATGGTTGCAAGATTTATGAGGAAACAGATTATTATTATTCTCGCTTGCAGGAGATTTCAGGCAAACGTTGCCTGTAATTCCTCGATCTGCACCCGCGAACGAAATAAATGCGTAATTAAAATACTCTTCTTTGTGACATCAGGTTAAGAGGCTAAAAGTAACTGCAAATTTGTGTGTCCAGACTCAACACAAGCACTTATCTGAGGTATTCGCACTGCAAGTGGATATTGAGAACGAAAATTGCCCGTTTGTCTGACCTTAGGAAGAATTTCATTGCTTCCTAACTTCTGCAATTTTGTGACATCAAAAAAGCACTGGTTGAGAAAATATTTCCCAATCTCCAAACCAGTTATCCGAATCATGATTGGCTGAGTGAACGGTTGTTCTTGCGGCCAAGAACAAGGACGTCGATGAACTGAATCTTATTATTCAGTCTAACATTACAAGCGAGGCAGTCGCACATAAGTCCGTCAACATTAGGTTGAAAGCAGATGAGACAGTTAAGTATGAAACAGAATTTTGAAAGCACTCGAGCTGCCAAGGATGCCACCGCACGTACTTATCGTGTTGCGAAATATCAATTAGCCAAAGCTTTGTAACGGCTCGCGGCTTACGATAAAAGGATAATTCAGGAACGTCGTCCAGGCAACAATCTTGACCGGACCTTTCAACGGTGAAGATGTCCTCATCCCACGCATTCCGATGATTTCTACTGATAGGCCATTTCAATTTAAGAGAATGCAATTCTCTATTCCTTTGCCGCTTGCAATCGCGAGCAACAAAAGTCAGGGTAGTCTTTTGAAGTCTGCGGCTTAGATCTACGCCCCGACTGCTTCTCACATGGACAGTTATACGTTGCGTGTTCTAGAGTCGGAAACCAGTAAATCTCCATATCTGTACAGACAACACAACAACAAATTACTTGGTCTATCCACAAGTGTTGGGAAATAAAATCTTTTACACAGGTGAGATTTTGATTACGTAACATTTTCATTTAATCAAACAAAGGAACAGTCAAAAACATTGCATACCCACAAGTTTCGTGAGATTACGTCTGTTTCAAAGGAGAGATTTTTCTTTTCTTTCATCATTATTTAACCACAATGAGCCACAGCAACGCGTTTGTAATCACAATCTTGGATGCTCATGGCAAACCGTTCCAAGCGTGCGAGTTTGATCTACGCACGGACTGCCACTCACATTGACAGTTATATGTTGCTTGTTATAGAGTCGGCAAACCTGACAATTGCCATAACTGCACAAAGGAAAAGTTTTCCACTTACTTTCACCTTCAGTATAAGCACAATGAACCACAGCAACCGCATTGCATTTTAAGAGACTGCAATTCCCTATTCGTTTGTAATCATAATCAACAAAGGGCAGAGCCAGATGTGTGCGGGTTAGATCTACGCACGGACTGTTACTCACATGGAAAACTACATGTTGCGTGTTATAGAGTCGGAGGTCACAGTGGCAGGCAAAAACGGATACGGACGCCGCCAAATTTATATATATATATATATATATATATATATATATATATATATATATATATATATATATATATATATATATGGTTGGCGGCATTCGGTTTCCGGATTTGCCTGTCACTGTGGCCAGCCACAGGACGCCTGCGCCTACAGAGGGACTATGGGTGGCTTGCGCTGCACCACCCACAGCTCCAACCACACACCCCATATCCAGTGTAAACCCGAAAGAATAAGACAGGGAGGCATGCGGATGGGAACCACGTTTCATCAACGGAGCCGGCCCACACTCCTTCCACAAGCACGCTGTATTTGGGGAATCAAACGCACACAAGGCGGTGACTGGACCCTAGTTCGCTCCACACTGGGTGCATGGAACCGCACTTCGAGCCTATCACGACCACAAGGACCGTGCACCCCGTCCCCTCCAGCAACGACCAACTGTCTCCTGGAGCCAGTATGAACGATGTAGTGGGTAATAGACAGGTAGGCACCTTGTCAACATACACATCAAGCGCAACCACACCGGGGATATCAAACAACAGCCAATCACTTGAAACGACAAGATGAAATAAAATAAATCGAATAATGCATACAGATACGGTGGCATAACTCCTCACTAAATTAGCACATGAATAAATCGGTTAGCAACCAGTACGCGGTAAAGAAAAAATATCCACAAGTTACTTAAAAATGCTACAAACGCAACAAAGTTACCGAAGATAAGAGCAACTAGTGTGAGCAACATGACCAGTTAATAGAAGATAATTCAGGTAGGCAGAGCAAACCAAATGAAGTGGAATGAAATTTATCTAGCTTAAAAAGACCTAGTTTAAGTGTTATTGGTTTAGCCCAAGTGCGGTGAGGAAGCAGCAAAAATGCAACATCAGCTTAGCATGGGGCAATGTATATATATATATATATATATATATATATATATATATATATATATATATATATATATATATATGCGGCAGAGCATATGGTTCGCAGATGCTGGTAGTGGCTAGATCCTGACAGATGGTCTACCCACTGTCGCTACTGTTGTGCCATTGGCTCATGTCCTGGGCGCCTCCTCGTGGTGACCACTGGGTGGGAGCTGGGTTACCCCCCTCTTTTCCTTGCAAAGATCCAGGACACCAATCCTCATGAGTCAATGAACTGACCATGTGCTAGACCCCCTGCTTTCCGGGTGTTCATTTAATCGAAGGCTTAGGCTGAGAGCCCGAGTCATTCACCTGTCAGGTGTCGGCGCCCTGCTACTACCTTAGACCATCCACTCCGAAAGTTAGGAAGTGGTCGATGGCCATTTTCCCGTAAAACCTAGCCATGGGAGACAACAGGTCTACAGGTTATAAACTCACAGCTCGATTGGTGTAGAGAACGAGCGCCACGCACCGTCTCTGACGGTGGGAGGGCACCTCCGGGTGTTTAATGGTTTGCTACTGCCTGCACCAAGCCATGCAGCCCCTGGTCAAATTGGTGCAAACCCGCCAAAACCCACCTGCGTCTGACCGTGGTCGCAGGTGCGTATCCTACTACGGTCCCAAAACATATATAAATCATTCCAGCACCTCAAACGCTGCGTGCGACGGCCGTCAAGTGGATCCCAATCTGTCTCTGCAATTACAATCCCGAGCTGGATCTGCTCCCTACTACCTTGTCGGTAAGGATATTGAGCCAAAAGCTCCGGGTGGAGTCCCTCAAGCAAACCTCTGGAGCACATCCGCCACCACGCGTGCGATTGACCACAAATGCAATCGTGTGCCTGTGTGCAAAGCACTCAGCATCGGATGCTGGAACGTGTGCACACTACTGGACCGGAACTCCAGCGAGCGCCCGGAGCGACGCACTGCACTGGTCGCGATGACACCGGCGCGCGACAACATCGATATTGTGGCACTCAGTGAAACCCGGCTCGCTGAACAAGGTACGTTGTATGAAGCTAGTGCAGGCTATACGTTCTACTAGGTGGACGCCGCCGCCTCAGCACTACGTGATCATGGGGTCGGATTTGCAATATCCGATCGCCTCCATGGCCAACTGGTGTGTGAACCAACGGCATCAGCGCGCGACTGATGACTGTTCGTCTACGACTCGGAAGAGGTAAGTTTGCCACATTTAGGAACACGTACGATCCGACCACGTGTTATCCTGATGACATGCGTGATCAATTCTCACTCAATTTTCTTCCGTCATACGGTCTGTGCCGAGGAGCGACCGACTAGTTCTGCTGGATGATTTCAACGTGCGCGTTGGTCATGATATATCGGTGTGGGGAAATGTCACCGGTCCGCATGGCATTGGTTCACCGAATGCGAACGGTGACAGGCAGCTCTCATTGTGTCACTCACGACCTGACGATCACGGACATTCGGTTTGCACACAGTGCGAGTGATATAGCAATTTGGACACACCCACGGAGTGGTCACGCTCACCCGCTCGACTATGTCATCGTACGTCAGCGTGATGTGCGTGAAGTGCGCATGACACGTGTACTGCGTGGAGCTGAGTGTGGCACTGATCACAAATTGGTTCGGACCAAACTGTACATATATTTTCGTAAATCGATGTATTGCACTCCCGCCGTGAATCGGCGTAAATTTAACATCCTCTCCCTCGGTACTGTGGAGAAACGTATTGAGCTGGAGAAGGCGATGGCTGCACTCCTGTGTGATGTGGAATGCATAGCTACATTGGGCGACCTGTGGCATCACATTCGCGACCAGGTGACAGCAGCTGCCGTGGAGACCATCAGTCGCGCAAACTGTAAGCGGCCTGATTGATTTGATGACAACAATGCGACGATTGGCGCATTGGTGTCGGAGAAGAATGCAGCATTTGCTGCATATGTGGCAGACCCCAGTGACTTGGGGAAGAGTAGTCAGTTTCGCATACTTCGACAGCGACTGACGAGAGAGCTTCGTCGCATTAAAAATGCATAGTGGACGGAGAAGGCGAAGCAGATGGAATGCTACGCCCAACGCCCCCAACACAAGGAATTCTTTGACTCCTTGAAGGCGGTGTATGGACCGAGATTGGAGCCGCTGAGGACACTGATCGATGGTAGTTCAGGCGCTACCTGCACCCAGACTGCAGACATAATGCAGGTCTGGCGGAAACACTTTGACTGTCTCTTGAACAACCGTTCAGAGATCGACTGGCCTACATTGAACGGCCTGAAGCAGCACGATGTGAAGGCGGATCTGGCGGATACGCCGAGACTGGATGAGACGCAGAGAGCACTTGCTCAGCTGCGAAACGGCAAGTGTGCCGGAGGTGACGGGATCCCACCTGAAGTATTGAAACACGGCGGACCCGCGTTGTTGACGGCGCTGCACCACTTGGTGCAACGCGTGTGGATTGAGGAGGAAGTGCCTTCTGAGCTGAAGGATGCCCTTGTGCTACCACTGTACAAGGGCAAAGGTAGCAAGCAATGTTGCACGAATTATCGTGGCATCAACTTGCTGAGTTGTGTGGGCAAGGTGATTGCCCGAATCCTGCTTCAATCGCCTCGTGAGTCAGATTGTGGAACCAAACGTGGCGGAAGAGCAATGTGGATTCCGTTCGGGTCGCAGCACTATAGATATGGTGTTTGCGGCTCGTCAGTTGCAAGAGAAGTGTAGAGAACGACACCAGCCATTGTACTCGCTTTTTGTTGATTTCACCAAGGCATTTGATACGGTGAACCGCGAGGCACTGTGGCTGGTGTTGGGTAAGTTTGGTTGCCCGCGTAAGTTTGTAAGTTTAATTGAATGTCTGCACAGGTGTATGCGAGCGAGGGTGCAGCTGAGTGGAGAGACCTCTGATGACTTTACAGTTGTCTCTGGTGTGAAGCAAGGCTGTGTGTTAGCTCCTGCCCTGTTTAATATCTATCTTCATGCAATGTTGTCTTGTGCTTTTGATGCGGCTTGTGCTTACGGTGTTCGTGTGGAGCACCGTATTGATGGTGGGTTGCTGAACATCCGTCGTTTCGGTGCGAGAACTCTAGTCTGTGAGACAACTATCCGTATGTTGCTGTTTGCTGACGACTGTGCGTTGTTTTCACACAGCGCGGATGAGTTGCAGCACATGACTAGTGCTCTGGCTTCGACAGCGGCCAAATTCGGGCTCACCATCAACACAAGCAAAACTGTCTGTCTCTTTCAGCCTTCACCGGAGGTGCAATCTTCAATATTGCCGCAAATCAGCATTGGTGCTGAAGTACAGGAAACCACCTCCCGCTTCTGCTACCTTGGGAGTGTGATGTCGACTGATCAGCAACTACACGTTGAGTTGCGTAATCGCGTGTCGAAGGCGGCAGCGGCGTTCGGGAAGCTTGAGTACCGAGTGTGGAACAACCATCAGCTTAGCATTGGCACGAAGCTGATGGTGTACAAATCCATGGTACTGTCCGTTCTTCTATACGGCAGTGAAACGTGGACGATGTACCGTCGGGATGTGCGATATCTCGAGCGGTTCCATCAGCAGTGTGTGCGACGAATTTTGCGGATCGGCTGGGGCGCCAGAGTTGCAGACACGGAAGTGTTGCGCCGAAGTGGGATGTATGCAGTGGACGGCATACTTTTACTGCGACACCTGAGATGGCTCGGTCATGTGAGCCGTATGGATTCGACGCGGATACCGAAACAACTTTATACGGTCAGCTGAGTATAGGGAAGCGGCATGCTGGGAAACCCAAGTTACGTTACCAGGACATGATTAAAGTGAGCCTCACACGTTCTAATCTTGATTGCAGATCATGGGAATCGAAGGCGGCTGATCGTGGTGCATGGCGCGATCTAATCACGAAGGCAGTTGCTGAGGTGCGGGAGAAAGCCCTCATGCATGCAGAGAAGAAGCGGCAAGTGCGGAAGCGGCAAGCACCGATGAATTGTACTCCATCGACATCGAGCGCATTGTGTTGTAGAACATGCGGTCGCGAGTGCCTTAGTCAGGCAGGCCTAGTGAGCCATGAGAGAGGTCACTCGGGACCACTGCCGAAGCGACGACGGGTCCCGCAGTGAACGTAGGCAGCACCGGCGCAGCGTTTGTAGGCACGCTGAATTCGATTTACTAACCGCGTGCTTGCATGCTAAGTCTCTTTATTTCAGGTGGTGGGTTTTCGGTTCTCTCCTAATGCCTTTCTTTCTCATATAAGTGTCTAGTGGGCCATGCGCTGTGTCATTTGGGGCCACTACAGAAGCGACGACGGGTCCTGCAGAGAATTACGACGAGCCGGCGCAGCGTTTGTAGGCACGCTGAATTCGATTTACTAACCGCATGCTTGCATGCTAAGTCTCTTTATTTTAGGTGGTGGGTTTTCGGTTCCCTCCTGATGCCTTTCTTTCTTTCTCGTATAAATGTCTAGTGGATAAATGTCTAGTGGGCAATGCGCTGTGCCATTTGGGGCCACTACAGAAGCGACGACGGGTCCTGCAGAGAATTACGACGAGCCGGCGCAGCGTTTGTAGGCACGCTGATTTCGATTTACTAACCGCGTGCTTGCATGCTAAGTCTCTTTATTTCAGGTGGTGGGTTTACAGTTTGTGCCTAATGCTTTCCTTTCTGATATGAATATCTCCATGTACTCTATTCCATTAACTTGCACACATAGCTTCAGCCAATTGTATTCGATTTCCATAACATTTTTGTGTTCGTGGCATTCCGTGAACTATACTTCCTGACCTCGTGCACTTAGCTAGGATTTGTTTGTAAACAACTTATTACGTGTGCTATTTAATTAACGTTTATGTCACCGTTTCCTTATGCATTAATCGAGTTTTTCTCTTTTTCTTTCTCTTTCTCTCAAGTGTTTGGCTGTTGTTTGATATCCCCGGTGTGGCTGCGCTTGATGTGCATGTTGACAAGGTGCCTACCTGTCTATTACCCACTACCTCGTCCATACTGGCTCCAGGAGACAGTTGGTCGTTGCTGGGGGGGACGGGGTGCACGGTCCTTGTGGCCGTGCTAGGCTCGAAGAGTGGTTCCATGCACTCAGTGTGGAGCGGACTACGGTCCAGCCACCGCCTTGTGTGCGGCTGATTCCCCAAATACAGCGTGCTTGTGTTTGCCTGTGAAGGAGTGTGGGCCGGCTCCGTTGATGAAACGTGGTTCCCATCCGCATGCCTCCCGGTCTTATTCCTTCGGGTTTACACTGGATATGGGGTATGTGGTTGGAGCTGTGGGTGGTGCAGCGCAAGCCATCCATGGTCCCTCTGTAGGCGCAGGCGTCCTGTGGCTTGCCACAGTGACAGGCAAATCCGAAACCGGATGCCGCCAACCATATATATATATATATATATATATATATATATATATATATATATATATATATATATATATATATATATATATATATGCGGCAGAGCATATGGTTCGCAGATGCTGGTAGTGGCTAGATCCTGACAGATGGTCTACCCACTGTCGCTACTGTTGTGCCATTGGCTCATGTCCTGGGCGCCTCCTCGTGGTGACCACTGGGTGGGAGCTGGGTTACCCCCCTCTTTTCCTTGCAAAGATCCAGGACACCAATCCTCATGAGTCAATGAACTGACCATGTGCTAGACCCCCTGCTTTCCGGGTGTTCATTTAATCGAAGGCTTAGGCTGAGAGCCCGAGTCATTCACCTGTCAGGTGTCGGCGCCCTGCTACTACCTTAGACCATCCACTCCGAAAGTTAGGAAGTGGTCGATGGCCATTTTCCCGTAAAACCTAGCCATGGGAGACAACAGGTCTACAGGTTATAAACTCACCGCTCGATTGGTGTAGAGAACGAGCGCCACGCACCGTCTCTGACGGTGGGAGGGCACCTCCGAGTGTTTAATGGTTTGCTACTGCCTGCACCAAGCCATGCAGCCCCTGGTCAAATTGGTGCAAACCCGCCAAAACCCACCTGCGTCTGACCGTGGTCGCAGGTGCGTATCCTACTACGGTCCCAAAACATATATAAATCGTTCCAGCACCTCAAAGGCTGCGTGCGACGGCCGTCAAGTGGATCCCAATCTGTCTCTGCAATTACAATCCCGAGCTGGATCTGCTCCCTACTGCCTTGTCGGTAAGGATATTGAGCCAAAAGCTCCGGGTGGAGTCCCTCAAGCAAACCTCTGGAGCACATCCGCCACGCGTGCGATTGACCACAAATGCAATCGTGTGCCTGTGCGCAAAGCACTCAGCATCGGATGCTGGAACGTGTGCACACTACTGGACCGGAACTCCAGCGAGCGCCCGGAGCGACGCACTGCACTGGTCGCGATGACACCGGCGCGCGACAACATCGATATTGTGGCACTCAGTGAAACCCGGCTCGCTGAGCAAGGTAAGTTGTATGAAGCTAGTGCAGGCTATACGTTCTACTAGGTGGACGCCGCCGCCTCAGCACTACGTGATCATGGGGTCGGATTTGCAATATCCGATCGCCTCCATGGCCAGCTGGTGTGTGAACCAACGGGCATCAGCGCGCGACTGATGACTGTTCGTCTACGACTCGGAAGAGGTAAGTTTGCCACATTTAGGAACACGTACGATCCGACCACGTGTTATCCTGATGACATGCGTGATCAATTCTCACTCAATTTTCTTCCGTCATACGGTCTGTGCCGAGGAGCGACCGACTATTTCTGCTGGATGATTTCAACGTGCGCGTTGGTCATGATATATCGGTGTGGGGAAATGTCACCGGTCCGCATGGCATTGGTTCACCGAATGCGAACGGTGACAAGCAGCTCTCATTGTGTCACTCACGACCTGACGATCACGGACATTCGGTTTGCACACAGTGCGAGTGATA
Organism: Dicrocoelium dendriticum; assembly: GCA_944474145.2. Classification (NCBI taxonomy): domain Eukaryota; kingdom Metazoa; phylum Platyhelminthes; class Trematoda; order Plagiorchiida; family Dicrocoeliidae; genus Dicrocoelium; species Dicrocoelium dendriticum. The sequence goes on along the minus strand of OX104060.1, from coordinate 27,041,737 downwards.
TAGCAATTTGGACACACCCATGGAGTGGTCACGCTCACCCGCTCGACTATGTCATCGTACGACAGCGTGATATGCGTGTGACACGTGTACTGCGTGGAGTTTAGCGTGGTCCTGATCACAACTTGCTGCAGACCAAACTGTACATATATGTTCGTAAATCCATATATTGCACTCCCGCCGTGAATCGGAGGCGTAAATTTAGCATTCTCTCCCTCGGTAGTGTGGAGAAACGTATTGAGCTGGAGAAGGCGATGGCTGCACTCCTGTGTAATGCATAGCTACATTGGGCGACCTGTGGCATCACATTCGCGACCAGGTGACAGCAGCTGCCGTGGAGACCATCAGGCGCGCAAACTGTAAGCGGCCTGATTGATTTGATGAGAACAATGCGACGATTGACGCATTGGTGTGTGAGAAGAATGCAGCATTTGCTGCATATGTGGCAGACCCCAGTGACTTGGGGAAGAGTAGTCAGTTTCGCATACTTCGACAGCGACTGACGAGAGAGCTTCGTCGCATTAAAAATGCATAGTGGACGGAGAAGGCGAAGCAGTTGTAATGCTACGCCCAACGCAACGCCCAACACAAGAAATTCTTTGACTCTTTGAAGGCGGTGTATGGACCGATATTGGAGCCGCTGAGGACGCTGATCGATCGTGCCTCAGGCGCTACCAACACACAGCGGAAATATGCCTGCTCGGCCCAAATCCGGGATTCCCGTTCCGCAGTGCGGCGACGAATGAGATTAGTGACTTTGAAAAGCGCGGAAAGAAGACGAAGACCAGTATATGTATGCATTTCGTATTGTCTCCTCAGTAAGATTAATAATAACCGATAGATATAGCTAACAGTGGGTACAACCAGACAAGCTTGAGGTGTAGAACGAATGACGGAAGTTCACCCCTACGTCCAAGACAGCTTTAGACTGATAAATAATTGCTTCATCCGGCTTATAGCGACCGCCTCAGTACACCGGAGGCGGGGATTAGCGTGACTTAACACAACTTTGTACCCTGAGCCTAGCTCTATTCGGTGACCCGCGACTAACAGGTGTTTGCCTACCGAGGAAGGCGGTGGTCTACGTGAGCACAGAATTTGATGGGGCTAAGAAATCTTGGCAAATTCACGCTGAACCCATCTCGGCACATGCTCCTGTATTCTGGAAGTCAGTCCTATTACTTCTGCCGATGTAACTGGTTCCTCAGTTACACACAGATTTGTATACACAGTTTGAGTTGGCCCTGATAGGCTGAGATTCCTTCGTTGGAGGTATGGGCAAACCTCGGTTTCGGATGATGACGACAACTTGTACGGCATAGTAACTTCCTTGTGTATCCGACATTATACGCTTAGTTGTCTTCAGCATGGCCAAACCACCTTTGAGTGGTAATTTGATGTACACTTTCTTTTTGGATGCCGTGTGTACCAAGTCCTTTTTCCCTCCCGGTTGGCTGTGTTTCTCGATAAATCTTCGATGTTAGCCGTTCGCTATCAGTGTTTCTTTGATTAATACAGGCTCATTGTCTAGACAGTCGGCTGAACAAATTCGTCTGGCACGAGTAAGCAGAGTTTTCACAAGTGTCCATTTGTACCGTACAAGTGTAAAGCAGGTGACGTGCATGTACTGACCGGACCACACTAGTAAATGTGTCACTACCGGCGTTAAGCTAATAACCTTCGGTTAGCACAGTCAGTGCAGCTAACCTTGTACGTTTCCACTATAGTGAACTCACTCCAGTTAGCCTGGATTGTGTCTCTCCTCTACGTATGTTCGGAAAGGTCGGTCAGCGCATTGTGCTGGACCTCACCGCCATCCTTAAATGGTGAGGATGCGAGGGAACCCGGGCCAACAGCCCGAAAACGATGGAGGACTGTGATCACGTTTAGTACTTCAGCCTCTGACGGAGCCTCCAAACCTAACAGGTCATAACCCAGCCTGCACCACCTGAGTAGGAAAAATGTCCGGAACTGCTTCCGAAATTGCCGTGCCCAACGAGCCATATGGGGCACGGCACCATCTCTGATGTTCTTGATAACGCCTAGTTTTATAGGTCCAGTGGTAAGAATAAGTTGGATGAGCTTGCGACAATTGCTGAAAGCCCCCGCATCCACCAATCCTGTTTGTCAGCGCACAGGCTCCGCTTTAGTTCGCATCTAATATTCCTTTTGGTCACATTGTGCTCAGAGTCAGCAGGGAGTTTACTTCTGGATTCCAACAAGCTCATCGACTTAACGGATATTCAGTGACTAATGCAGTGATGATTGATAGTGCCGAAAGCAGACTACCACAACGTGCATTGCGGCCAAATTCCTATTTCACTGAAGCCCGATGTCATTAAAACGTGAGAGCAAAAGTTGGTACATAGGGCATCCCGGTAGGCATGTCTCATGGAGGACTGAGATAACTTCACAAATGTCAGTAGTGGGAGGCGGGACAACGCAATTTGCCCAATCTATCTGGAGATTGCCCGCTATTGATTCCCCCTCCCCCCAACAGGATCAACCAGTACTGCTTTTCTTTATTTCACCTTGCACGATAAAAACCCGTTACGCTGTCCCTTACCCACATCATGAACATTGATTAACCACACGAGTTTGCCCATCTTGCGTTGCCTAATGTTTGCTCAAGCTTGCTACCCCGACTCTCTGTCTTACCCACTGTGTGTTAGCCCAGCCAATTCTACGGCAGATACGGCGAGGAACGTATCGGCTGTTCTAAACCTGTCTACCTTGTCACATTCAATCCATCATATGAATTGCGCTATTGGTGCATTTTGTGCTGTCCAATCATTGCTGCCTTCAGGCTGGCTTCTGGTTACCTAACCTATGTGGTATGCGTTTAGTCAATCAGCTTGTGTCTTGTCTTGGTTTGAAACGATCCTTTGCTGGTTCGCTCAGCAGTTTGTTTGCATCATTTTGTGCTTGAGAACCCCGATTGAGGTTTGTCATCTTTTGATATTGTATGTGCATCGTTCGTTTGCCACGACCGAGGGCCGCATTATATACACGCTCTGCGTCTTTCATTACAGAAGTGACATACATCTTCAGGCATTACCTTCAGTCTAATATCACTCGGATGGTAATACGTTGCCCCATCCACTAAGCCATTTTGTATAAAATAACCCCAAAGGATAATAATTCGATCAACTTTAGCTGTTTATGTCAGCTGTGGTGTTTATACCAACACCTGAAAACTTGTTACCTGCGAATTATTGTATTAAATGTGCCACGCTGCACGGAAGAACATTATCAGAGCTACCTACTAACTCCGGAATCGCTCTTGTACAACGCTGCTCATAGGAATTACGGATCAATGTATGATCCATTGCTTAATCATCAGCAGTGCCTTCAATTCACATCCGGCTTCAGTTTCCAACGTCCACCTACTTAGACGACCACTCTAAGCGATCAAGCGAACAGTTTGCTCCTTCATTCGTGTGAACGCGTAGATACACACGCACGAATTTGCGACAGACATCGCCTGTACCCGCAACGCGCTGCTGTTTTGTCAGGCGACCAGCTGTTATTTGTTCAACCAATATCACGCACACCTTGATCGTTCAAGGCTGCAGCAGACCAACCAATCAGAACGGTGCGTACTGCGTATCTTTTTCGCTACTCAACTACCTTTCAAGTAGGTCAGCTTCACTGACATCTCATTTCAGTACCAGTAGCTAGTATACTCTACTGAACTAGTTTTGAGCCCTGGTAACCTGTTTGTATTGCCTTTAAGCTTAATTCGTTATGGACCTGATAAGACCTAATCGTGTTCGACAGAATAAGGGTAGTGCATAATCAACAATCACGAATCACACGTTTAAAAAACAAAACAATAACTGAACCTTTCGGGAATCGTCAGTAGTGCGCATTCCATCGGACCCTGGTAGGGCTCGAACCCGCAACTCGACTGTTGCCAGTCCGTGGTTGAGATCACTGAGCTACGGGGGACGGCAACGACCATCGTGAATAAGTCATTAGATGTGATATAGCGCCGCTCACTATTCACTGACTTCCACGTTACTGCCGTGCAGAGGACAGGGTAGCCCCTTCACCAAGCGACAAGCTTATCAAACTTAAGGATGAAACGCGCGTACAGTGCTTTTCCGGGTGTGTGACGGCTGTCTGAGCGAGTCTAGATGTGACGAATATCTACCTATACCAGTTAACTCCCCCTACTACTCTTCTGTAATAACTGGACCACAAGCTAGCTACATTCCAAATGCTAAGCTTAGCTCAGAGCTCACTGATACCATCTGCTCATAGGAATCCCAAGTTGTTGAAATGCAAAAATCATTGACATTTATTGAACCCTACAAAATGCATCTATTATACTGGATTCTATTAGCAACCATTTGAACAAAACCGATCCGGCACTGCTGACGAAAGCAGGACAATTAATTGACTCCATTGCAGCTGAGGTAAACGAGCGAGCCCACAGAAAGAAAAATATGATTGTCTTTAACATACCGGACAAATTAAGTTTAGATAAAGATAAAAGTAAATCAAATAATTCATCATGGTCACCCTCAGTCAGCAGGCTTAGGCTAGTATGGAAAAGTACCAGACACCGGTATTTCGACATTCTAGGTCTCATGAGGTGTGCGCCTTCCAGCGGACCCTTGTCGGGTTCCGCCCCCATGACTTTCGGATGCAAGTAGTTATTGCCACTTCGCCATCTGTGATGGCACGAACCTGCATGATTGACAGTTGACTATGATATAGCCCGGCTCATCTTCCAATGCCATGCCAGTTACGAACTGTGCAGAGGACAGCAGCTAGTCCCACGAGATAGGATTTTCCGCATAGCGCTTTGGCATGGCACAAGGACTTAGCAGCTGTAAGGACAGATTTTTATAGCGCTAATAAGTAGTGGGGATTTCGGTATAATTCAGATAACTCATCACAGTCAGCCTCAGTCAGCAGGCTTAGGCTAACCTGGAAAAGCAGCAGACACCAGTGGTTCGACTCACTGGGTCTCCTCAGTGGGGCGCCTTTCAGCGGACCTTCGCCGCCCCCATGGCTTCCGGATGCCAGCAGCTAATATTATGCTGAAGTCTTGCAAAAAGTCCGAGATCAAGTGCGAATGATTACGTATAAAAAAGAAAACACCAACACATTGCTGTCCCATCAGGTTTAAATGCTCGAAGGAAGGATCAGCAGACCAATTTTTCCGCAATCAATCAGTCATTACACAACAGATTCAATCCAATGATTTGGTGATCAGTCCGGATCGTACGCCACTGCAACGTGCACTTCTTGCTCTTGATCATAGTATGCTAAAGAAATATGATACAGAGAAAAGTATGTCCCTTCCCTAAACCGTTGGATAGTAACATACAAAGCGGAGGACCCAAGGCTTCTGATGTGGACCTTGATAGTCCCTACGTCGGGGTCACTAGACCGGGCACTAAGACTTCAGGTCCTATCGCATCAATGCCGAAACTCCTGATCTTGACACCAGTACTCTCAGCCACTCTATTTCTACCGATATACTAGCTTTACAAGATTCTATCGATCAAGAAAAGCCTGGTGAAAACGACCCTAATTACGGTATAAGCATGACGATGTCCAACATCAACTGTTTCCCATTTTCGACTACTGATACTCACAAGACGTACTTAAGTATGAAAAAGCCAACAGTTACTAAGGTGATGGCGCAAAACTTCACTTACTACCATAACACTACTTGCCATCCTAGTTCAAGCAAAATCAGAGCAACTAGACTCCGACCTAACCCTATTTGTTAACTCCCACGGCAAAATCACTCTTTTCCGCCTTCGGGCTTCTACAACCGTAAACAAGATAACTACCTGAAGAGTACCGAACATCGGATAACATTACATGCTGCCAGACCCCAAACTTGCAAATCCCCTCGCAGTTCACCACCGAACTACAATCCTTTTTTATCAGATGCGGGAGTGGTACCACAACCCCTCCCATCATTGATACATCCAAATAGAAGCAAACAATCAATGTTCACTGTTCTCGCAGTGTATACACGAATGAATCACTACCAAGACAGGAACACCCGGCCTTCATGCATCCTTTCTTTCCAACCAGCAATAGCAGTGATCCCGGCAGACAATACACCTGCTTGCTTAACTGCATCGGCCCTTTCATATCTGTATTCATCTTTTATACCACAAGTTTTTAATCTTTAATTCTGAATCTAGATAAATGTTCCTAACAACTATCCTAAAACGCATATATCGTTTTCCCTACTTCTGTGCAATGCGAGATCTAGTAACAACAAACTTCATCTTTTAAACAGGATTGCACAGTTGAGCACTCGTAGTGACGAGTGGTGATCAACCAATAAGTTGGATTAAACTTTAACAATTCCCAACTACCAACTATCGCTGCACCTGGCGTGGGGGCGAGTGTATTATATGTATGCATCGAACATTCACAACGATGTACTTGACCCTCATAAGCTAGAAAAAGTTTCAGAATCTCTGTGCTTACTTTTCACTAACACTTCCCACCATATACTTTTGGATGCATCTACAACCCTCTGAATGCTTAATCTAGAGATGTTGGCACCATCTGCTCCGTATTATATTTCGCATCAGTGTTGCCGTACATACAGTAAATAATAGATGAAAGGTGCGTTGAAAAGTTCGGTGAATGGTCCAAACTGTTAAAAAACCGCGCTGGACAGAATAAGGGGACTGTGCATACGTATTGAGAGACATGTCAAAAAGCCCCCTATCGTAGAAATCATCAAAGTGAATCAGTGGTGCACACTGCGACCAAGCTAAAGGAGTAAGTGTAAGAACTGGAGTCATTGCAAAATGGATCAACGGGTTAACATGAATGTTGCTTCAAGTTAGGCAAAAGGTTTGGTGATTTAATCGACATGTCTGACATGAATTCGCAGTTTATGTAAACCATCATTAAAGGAGATAAGATATCGTGCTACCAATACAATCCGGAGACCAAGTAACAGTCAGTGGCATGGTTGTTATCGTCTTCCCCACCTTCCAATATGTCGGCTGACAAAATCAACGATCAAGACAATGTTGATTGTCCTTTTTGACAGAAAGTGCTTGCTCCATCATGCATTTTTACCCGAGAAGTAAACTGTCAACGCGGAGGTTTATGGGAGAGTTTTATACGCATGCTGCAACGCATCCGGAGGGTTCGGCCAGAACTGCACCCGAGTTGACAGTAAAATGTCCTCCCCAACAACGCCCGTCCGCACACTGCGAGATCAACTTTCTCCTTCAATACAGGGTGGCTGTTCTTCGACATCTTTCGTATTTTCCAGCTTTGGCGCCGGCTGACTTCTTTTTGTTTTCTCGCATTAAATTAGCCCTGAAAGGCTTAGACTTCACACAGGTATGTGGATATCCAACAACGCGTGTTCATAATGCAACGGGAGATTTCACAAGCAGCGTTTTCTGGCAGTTTCCAACAGCTTTACAAAGTGTGTTGTAGCTAATGGTGATTAGTTTGAAGGACAGTAAAGGCATTTTGTTTCTGAGACCATTCACTAAACTTTTCGGACGCGCTTCGTAGCGTATCGTCGCAGTAGAGAGCACAGCTATATCCGTCAAAATGCAGAGTAAGAGTACATCGATGCCAACTATGCTACTTTTTGGAAAGTTTTTAAACTGCGTGAATAACTTTTCGCAAGCCGGGCATCGGGTAGTTATTTGCGGTATTATTCCTGTGGTCGCGCCAAACCGGCTATAAGTGTAGGCATCCACTCGCTCGAGGAGCTCGTACGGCTGCGGTGGCTTGGACATCTACTGCGGATGCCCGCTCATCACTTTCCGTGTCGAATGTTGTTCGCGGTTGCTGGACAGGACTGGGAGAGACTACGCAGTGGACAACCAACAATATGAAGAAACCACATGAAAAAGTTTACGAAACAGTTGGTCTCGGTCGGTTGTTCTCGGCTCCCGGTTAGGATTTCAGATACTGAGTGTCGCTGATTGGAGACCCTGGAAGTCATGGCTCAGGACCGAAGTCAATGGTGGATGTGTATCAGTGCATGTTGTGGCGGTTTCCCTTCCCTATAAAATAAAAATATCGAAGGTAGTGTTAATACCTCTCTGATTAATGGAAAGTCCAGAGTTAGCCCTATCCGTAACATGTCTATACCAAGACTATGGCTCACTGCTGTCTTAATTTCCGTGCGAATGGTACCGAAGGTCATCGAGGAAGTGAGTATCCAATAAAGAACAACATTTGGGAGAGATTCGATAATGGTTCTGAAGCTGCTTCCTAGTGCTTGTGTGCGATTTCAGACTTACATTGGTAACCTAATTCCTATTACACAATAGTATTCCCACCCAGGTCAGTGACGTTTATCATCATCATCAGTAGACACGTTAGCCAGTGGGAAACATCCTATCTACTGTGCTGCAATACATAAAAAAGGAAAAAATGCAACAAAAGCAAGCCAGCTGAGCTACGGATGGGCATCGTTGCGGTAAGCTACCAGTCAGCTACTTTGCACCAAAAATTATATAAGGCTAATTAGTGAGATCGTAGTTGGACGAGGAGGCTAATAGGGATGGGGTGGGACAAAGAAACACAACACGAACGCCATTGAGGTCGGCTCCTAACTATGTCAGCAAGTGTATCCAGCCAAACTTGTTCATTGTATTTCGGACCCCAACAAGGGAGCCGAGAAGAGTCATTGGCGTTACGGGAATTCAGAAATACCCGGCTGATATAGCTTCACGAGGAATTGGTACGTCACAACAGAAAGAAGTAAGCAGCTGATTGCATGGTCCGCAATTTCTTCTTCAGACTGAATCGTGGTGGTCCATGCCTCCGGAGAACCTGGGGTGGATTGCCGCCGGAATAGTTACGGTCTGAAACCAGTCACGTCTTTTTGGTCGTAGTTGAAGAACACTGGATAAGTAAATTCAAAATGTGCCCGACCTGGACCTCGCTGCCTAAATGGTCCGTTATTCTGTTTCGTTTTAAATTTCATTTCGCAGTGAAGTTTCTGAAAAGCACGCTGCGTTATGCCAACCAACTGCTACTAAAAGCGCTGAATTTCATCAAGCTACGCTTCGTATTGTTAGATACGTACAAGCGAAAGTCCGTCGAAGCAATATGTCTCCTTTCACCTGACGAGCCCAAGATAACAGTATGGAAGTTGAAATTGGAGTAATGCAGATCGAGAGGACTTTTGGCTTTCATCTGTAACGGGATACTGTGAGTGGACGGAAGACTGAAGCAACCCTCGGTGCCAAACGAAACGAGGTATCCGATACTACTTCCGGATCGCCACTTTGGCAAAGATATCTATACAGCATTATCACTACACCAATGAACACTCTGGGGTTCGGCTTACATTGTAGGAACTTCAGCGACGTTTATAAACCTTGGCAGGAGTTTCCGCTGGGAGGCATGTGCTGTTCAACTGTGCTAAATGGCGTACAAAACATGCGAAAGCATTGAGCCAGCTGATAGCGCCGATCATAGCTTTGCAGTGACTGGCCTTCTGCCTACCATATACTGCCGTTTGGGTTGATTACTTTGGGCGTTCAATACTACGACGCGGCTGTGTGCATGAAAAGAAATATGGATATCTATTCAGCTGCTTGACTACACGAGCAAATCACATTGAGATTACTCATTCCATGAATACCGATTCATGCTTGCTGCTTTTTTGGGAATTCCGGCTAGACTCGATTGGCCGACCGCGACTGCGATAATGGATAAATTTTTCGCAGGCTGAAGCTGATTTACGCAGCCTTCTGAGGCAGTTGGGCCAGGAGAAAATAACGAACTCCATAGTGTTACGAGACATTGGTTGGAAGTTTAATCTTGCTTGTGCTAGTCGTTGTGGAGGTCTTTGGGAACGACTGATTTGATGGACACGAAGTGCTGCGTAGCATGAATTAGTTGCTCGGAGTGTGACTGTGGGTTTCGCAGTGCTATCCGAGTTGAATGATTATTTTTCAAACATTTCGTTGCCAGACTAGGCAACATCGTCAGCGCGGCTTTAAGGGCCTGTTTCGCGGAGTCTCGTAAGCGAGTTCGAGATCTAAGTGCTTATTGATCGACTTCTGCTTTGAATACCAGGCCGCGGAATTTTCTGCTACCACGCGCTGGATCCTGCTTTTTCACTGGAATTACTGTATTTTACGTGTGTTGCTGTGTTAGTTGTGCACCAAACTTTTTAGTTTCGTGTGTTCATCAATCCGTGAAAGTTTCGTGGAATTCCGCTTGATATCTTCGGAGATCTCAGTGATTTACTGCTGTGCCCGTCATTTTGGAATTTGTGATCGACATCTTGCTTGTCCTCGTGCTTGAAAAAATACAACAACTATGCCGAATATCATGCAACGAGGTATCTGCTCTTCAACTAATTGCGGCAAAGCCCTTAAAATGGGTATAACGTGCCGAAACTGCAGTGGCTCGTTCCACCCGAGCTGTATAGGAAAGTCCGCCCAAGAAGCAAGGCAAATAAACAAGGCTACTGACGCATTTTGGTTTTGTCCAACTTGCCAGTCAACTCCAGTGGTCGGTTGTTTATGTGCACTCATGGAAAGGTGCTATACTTTGAATGCGGCAATCGCTTATTTGTTGAACGCCAGGCTTGCACCACCGGCCGCGAATATGGACATGATTGTACCACAGTCGGTCAAAGAAAGCTCCACCTCGAGGCCGAAAAAAGGGCTAGACGCTCAAGTCGCGCTGCAGCCTCAGTTTCTCCAAATCCCTTGCCTCACTCAACTCCTAAAAGCGGACGAACATCCAGAGTACTGATGTCCACACCTTTGAGTCACACGCCCCACCTCCATTCAACAGCAACCGCGGAAGCTCCGGGGCAAACCTCTTCCGCCGTAGAGAAAAGTCGGGCGTCGAACGCCTCAGTCGCCTCAATGCATACACCGGCTAAATTACCTCCGACTCCGGTGGCCTCACCAAGCAACAGTAACTTGACCAGACTCCAACAACCAAACAGTCCGTTTAACACCGTGTCTGTAAGTCATGGCAAATCTGCATCCAACGCAAGGAGCCAAGGCGCGTTAACCGTTGTGTGTACAAATGTTCCTGAATCACAGGCGAGTACAATAAAGGGGAAGCTGTTGGATGATCGTAATCAGTGGAAGTCTATATGTACTGCGATTGGCATTTCGGTTGAACCTGCAATGCTGAGACGAGTCACACGTCATCCAAATTCAGCGCACTACGGTGAACCCCGACTTCTCCGGGTGACACTAAACTCCATCAAGGACACAGAGGCAGTTCTACTATCGTCCAACAGGCTTTGTCATTCATCACTCGAGGCGCGTATACTTCCTGATATCCCCTGGAAAGAACGTCCGAAAAAGATGAGCAACCGTGAAGAAGTTCGTAAAGCTGAGGCGAAACGGACGATAATTGTGTACGGGGTTCCTGAGCTCCAAAATTCAACCTCTGATGCAGCGGATGCACATGACCGGGAGCAATGGAGTTACATCCGCCACGAAATCTCCCTCAATAATATCATCGCTAAGCGGTTGACCAGGATTCCATTTTCACCCAACTACAAAGGGAACGGTCCCAGACTTATGAAGGTGGTGCTTCAATCTGAGTTTATGTTACCGCTCGCCTTGGAAAACTGGTCCAAATTCCGCATGAAGCTGCCAGCTGAAATTCGGTTAAAGGCATCAGGTACGCTGCCACGGATTACCAACGGCTCACGGGGAGCGATCAAATTGTTGAACCATCCACTCATGCAACTTTGTGAAGGCATAGATTTATCGACAACCACAATATCCCACGAAACACGGCTGAACACGGGAGACCAGCAGGGCCCGGAACGCCGCGATCAGTCGTCTAACCGAAAGCAAACTCAAAGGCAAACGTCACCACAAAGAAAAACGGTTAATGGCCGACCCGTTAACGGTCGGCACAAACTCCATTTCTACCACAACCTGTGCTAGCTCACTCTTGGTTACAAAAGCACTATCCTGCATGTATACTAATGCACAAGGCCTCATAAGTAAGTTAGTAGAACTCCGTCACCGTTTGGCTTCGGAGCCTCGAGACATCATAACGATCACCGAAACCTGGCTGAGCGGCGAAATCACAGACGCTGAGATTGCCATACCGGGTATGTCACTTCTCCGGAACGACAGAACGGGCAAGGGCGGTGGCGTGCTCATTTATTTCCGAACGAACCTTCGTTGTGAGCTCATAGACGATCCTCAGACTTGTGTCACCGACGTCCTTTGGTGCAAACTGTGGTTGGAACGCAACGACGTATGCCTTCTCTCTGTGGTTTACCGACCACCGAAATCCACTCCGGAAAGGGACAACAGACTTATCTCCGCTTTTCGCTCCGTGCTTAATCAGAAGTACAGCCACATCCTCGTTGCAGGGGATTTCAACACCCACGACTTGGAAAATCCAGCATCAGAGACAGAGGTGTTCAAGGCATATTTGCAAGAGCTACTCTCTAGCACCTTCTTGTATAACCACGTCACCGTTCCAACCAGGTTCAGAACAGGAAACAACCCATCGATATTAGATCTAGTGCTCACTAACGAAGAGCTCATGGTCGATGGACTAAAGGTGTGCAGTCCTTTGGGCCGTAGCGATCACGTGACTTTGCAGTTCGATTACATCTGCTACGCCAAATATCCAGCTGCGGAGCTCGAAACGAGGCAATCTGTTATCCATTACCACGTTCTGTCTGCCTTAGTTGAGAATACCAGTTGGACGTTTCTAGCTAACTGCACCCCAGAATTAGCCTGGGAGACATTTGCGAACACCATCACGTCACTAGTCATAGAAGCCTCAACACCAAAAGTTTCCCAACATCCCTGCACAGCGAAATCATTATTGCGAAGTCGGACGCGAAAATGCATGACTCTAAGGGATCGGGCATGGCGCACGTATAAAAGCAACCCCAGCGCAGAAAACTGGACGGAATACGTTTCGCATCGCAACTACTGTGTGCTTTGGTTCGCGAAGACAAGAGAACGCATCAGCAGGAGCTAGCCAAACGATTCTGTGCGAACAAAAAGCTTCTTTACAAACATGTGAATGGACTTCGCAAGGTGCAACGGGGAATCCCACCACTTAATACGACCAATGGGTATACACATACTGCGAAGGAGGCGGCCAACGCATTACGGGCCCAGTACTCCCCAATCTTCCAAGGTGTACAAGCCTCGACGTATATTCCGCCACTAGTTACCCCACCGCCCGTTTTATCCAACGTCACGTTCACTGCAGAAATGGTGCTGCAAAAGCTGCTATCCTTGCGTCCACACAGCTCTCCCGGGGCCGATAACCTTCACCCGAAAACATTACAGGTAGCTGCCATCCACTTGGCAGAACCACTAGCTGCATTTTTTCAGCGCTGTTTCGATGAGAACATCGTACCTTCGAGGTGGAAACAAGGTGTAATAACGCCCATATACAAGCAGGAAGTCGATCGGATCCTGTCAATTACCACCCCGTAACGCTTCTGCCGGTGATCGCCAAAGTCATGGAAGCGATGATAGCAGATGCGTTAATGGGATACTTGGAAAACTACGGCATAATTGCGCCAGAACAGCATGGGTTTCGTCAACATCGTTCATGTACGACGAATCTGCTGATAGCTCGTGACAACTGGACCGAGACTGTCGATGAGGGAACAGGAGTCGATGTTGCATTCTTGGACTTTTCGAAAGCCTTCGATCGCCTGGATCATCGAATCCTGCTCATTAAACTCCAACAGTACGGTATCGGAGACCCGTTGTTAGGATGGATCGGTAACTTTCTCTCTGAACGGCAGTTAGTAGTTAGAGTTCGATCATCCTTTTCCGATCCGATTCGAGTGGGATGCGGCGTACCGCAGAGTTCGGTACTTGGGCCTCGTTTGTTCCTGCTTTTCATTAACGATCTAGTAAGAGTTATTACGTCGAAATTCTTACTCTTCGCGGACGACCTCAAGATTTGGCGGGCGATAAAACGATCGGACGACCATGAAGTCCTACAGCGTGACTTGAATGAGGCCTGGAATTGGTCGGTGAGAAACGCCCTGCCGTTTAATGTGGACAAATGTCGCGTTGTTCATATCCGCCATCGACAAGTCCACGTCTACAAGCTTGGGGCACACGATCTGAAGACCACCACTCAGGAACGCGACTTGGGTGTGCTGGTACAGGAAGACCTCGGGTGTTCCAAACAGTCAGATTCCGCTTCTAAAAGGGGCAACCAGCAGGTTGGACTCCTGCGAAGAGCATTCGGAATTTTGGATCCATCCATCTTCTCTTTGATGCTGAATGCCTACGTGCGTCCTCACGTCGAATATGCAATCCAGGCCTGGCAACCCTGGCTAAAACGTGACCTTGCAGCGCTCGAGACCCCACAGCGTCGAGCAACGAAAATCGTCAAGGGCTTGCGCCACTCTCCTTACGAGGAACGACTGGAGATTCTCGGAGTGTTCAGCGGACGGTACCGGCGACTTCGTGGAGACCTCATACTAGTGTACCAGATATTGAGCGATCCCAGTCACGTATGCCGCCACCTCTTGAAGCTCAGCCCGAACACTAACCTTCGCGGTAACAGTTTAAAGCTGAGCCAACAGTACAGTCGTCTAGACTGTCGGAAAACCTATTTCTCCCTCCGGGTCTGCGGGCCCTGGAACGCCCTTCCAAACTCAGTAGTTTGTGCCCCCACATTAGATACGTTTAAAAAACGATTGGACGTCGCACTGAGCGCCCTGCGCTTTGTTTTATGAACGAAAACGCTTGTATATATTTAGGCTGACTAGCTTCTTTGGATTTTTACCCCAAATTCATGGTCGTAAATCTGTGCGAACCGGTGAGTACTCCATTTTATTTGCTACCATAACCAACGATAACAATTTCTTAGCCAGTTTTGCGTCGTACCACTTTATCCCCCTAACACTGTTATACTTCTACCTTTTATCTCACTGACACTCCTTACTTCAACCACTTATGTGGTTTGCCAATTTGTTAGTATTTCTATTGCCAACCTGCGGGACTCGTTAAGTGTATGCTTTTTTACCCGTCATATACCATTGTTCCATTGTTCCATAAACTCACGCGCTTACCGGATTGTGGCTTTTTCGAAGACATCAACGCGATCTAGGCCGAACTGCTGGCTTTCGGCAACATTTGCACGAACATCAAAGAGTTGATCATGACGACGAATGGCTAGCCTATGTTTATGTAACTGTGTGCCAAGCGTCCATCTCGTTTGTCTTACGTAGTATCTGTCACAGTTTAGACAACAGATCTTGTAGATTAGACCAGATGCTTTCCACTTGCTAAGTTTATCCTTCACTTTGAAGAGTTTATTTCGATTTGTTTCTGTTGGATAGTGGGCAATTTTGACCCCAAAAGATAAAACAAGTCTCTTTGTCAGTTCAGAGATTCTGTTGATGCAAGGCAACACGGCTCGACTTTCAAGCGTTGCATTTGTTGAGGTCTATTGCGTTGCCTTGTGCGAGACCAAACAGCGCAATATGAAACCTTTTGAGTACGAATTCCGTTTGAACAGGCTGAAGAGATGGTTTTCCTCGGCCTGTCTCAGCTACGGCGTGCTACAATGCGTCCGTGCTCCTTTGAAATGAGGTAGCACGCAGCTGTGCTTGTGGACTGCCGGATGATTGCTGTTGTAGTTGAGAATCTGGTCCGTATGTGTTGGTTTTCGATAGACGAATGTGTCGTCTACA
The DNA here is from genome assembly GCA_944474145.2 of Dicrocoelium dendriticum. Classification (NCBI taxonomy): domain Eukaryota; kingdom Metazoa; phylum Platyhelminthes; class Trematoda; order Plagiorchiida; family Dicrocoeliidae; genus Dicrocoelium; species Dicrocoelium dendriticum. The sequence goes on along the minus strand of OX104060.1, from coordinate 27,026,085 downwards.
TAGCGTATCCAAAGTTTTGGTTTCGTAAATGGGAGAGCTAGTCGTTCTAGCGCCTGCATCACCGCTTCGATTACCAGTCCAGAAATCGGCAATTCTATTGGTGTACCACTTATCTGCTCGTAGATTTGGCCGTTGAAGGGTGTTATTATACAGAATCTCAGCAATATTTATCTGGAGTCGATTTTACTGCTTGTGTCGAAAATTATGTGTTCCTGCGATAGAGGAGTCATTGTTTCATCAAGTTGATGTCGATCGATGTGAACAGCGCCGTCACATTAAAAGAGATTATTATTCCGCTTCGTTCTATGGTTGTGGTTTTGAGTTTTGCTAGGAACGGTTCTGCCGAGTTGAACTAGTTTTCTAATCCCGCAATTAGATGTTTTAGCCGTCTCCAGAGCACTTGTGCAAGTCTGTAGCTTAGTGCTCCAGGTAGCGACACGATGGGGCGGAGGCACTCTACTTTTGTGTACTTTTGGTAGATCGTAGAATCGAGGTAGTATCGGATCTTGCGGTTTAATCAGTTTGCGTTCCAATTTTGCGATTCGCTCCATTTGTTCCAGCTTTAGCAGACTGCGCTTGATGTTGCCTTCTAAGCGTTTTGTCTGGTCTTCCTTTATCGGTTGGTATCGCTGAGCGGATGATGTGCCTTCATTATGTAATTGGTATTACTCACTAGAACCGTAAGGCCTTCTTTGTAGGCCGGCAGTATAACTATGCTCTTGTCTTTTTTGAGGCTCATCAGAGCTTTTTATCCGTGGCGCTGAATATGTTAATTTCAACTTTATGATTGAGAGCCTGGCTGATCCTGTGTTTGATCTAGTGTAGTGCTTCAGATGCGATGTTGTATGATTTTAGCGTTGGTTCCAGTGCAGCGAGAAAATAGATGGGATTAGAGTCCTTGGCATTGAGTTGTATACCTCGGACAATGACTGCTTTTTAGAGTTCGATAAAGTTATTTTTGATAGGTTCGCATTTTCACACATCGTTTTCCTAGTTGGTTTCTGTTGAGTAGCATTGTCAGCGGCGAGATGATAACAGAAGAAGTGCTTATGACGAGGCTTGCTGAAATTGAAAGGATTTTGAATGATCGATCTTTAGTAGGGGTACTTGACGCACCTGACCCTCATGACATCATATCACCGAGACAACTATGGACACTGGCGAACGACTAGCCCCATGAAAACCGAACGATCAACTCATCGATGTAACTGAATAGAAAATGGAGACAGGTAAGTCATTTTTCCGGTGTTTTCGCGTAGATGGATTGGAGTGTGCTTACCGAAACTACAGCAAAGACAGAAATGGTTAACTAAAGTTAGAGAGTTAAGGCAGGGTGATCTAGTTATGCTTTGTGATTAACGCACTTCAACAATTCTATGAGAAAAGGCAATCGTAGAAGAAAACATGCAAGGCAAAGATCAATTGGCGCGGCAAGTGTTGATGAGGACAAGCTAAGGTATGCTGCGAAGGGTTGTCAGACAATTCTGCTTGTTAAGAGCATACAAGGAAAAGTATGAGGAAGTTGTGGAAGTCAATGAAGGGAATAGAACGGCCCCGGGGAGTGTAAAGTCTAAACAAAATTTTGATTATTAGGCCAAACTGCATGACCTACTTGATGATATGATATACCTGTTCCCAAACCCTTCATTTAATTCCTTATAGAAATTTACAGATATTTGCTTCGAACACTTATATCACGAAACACTTCACGTTTCCATTTCGAACAATTGCTATATGCTTGGCTCTTCAAGGTGGAATATTACACATTGACAGACTGCAATGTAGCAAACTGCTGCGTTGTACCGTCTCCGCACGTCTTCCAGTTTTCGCCATTTTTCACTGCGACTGTAAACCTGTTTTGTAAGTCGATCACACTTTACTTTGAAGTATAGAACTATGATAACATGAATTTACGTTTTACTTTCTCTGCCCAGGCTGTGCGTCTAGTATGAATACACTAGGTTATAGTTTTCATATCCCATCTCATGTGATTATTTCTTAGTCTAGGCTTCGCGTATGGTAGCCACAACGTACATGGCTACCTTTGCGCCAGTGCAGTTGTAAGTATCATAGATGCAGTTGTGAGGCCCATTAGGTGGGTTTCACAAGACAATCAGACACAATGCATGCATACTACCTGCGGAGTACTGTACTGCGATAACAGCGATCAGAGAAAAACATGTATCACAGTAGTTGGACAGGCAGTGACTGGTGAAGGAAGAGAACAAGTAACCAGGCCTAAAGCGTGATAAATATTCGAAAATGAAAATGGTACTAAACTAAATAGAAAAAATCTCGGAGTACAAGAGTGTTTATCGGTTTGATGAAGCTGACGAGGCCATGTGAGCCTTGTGCTGTTTTCTGCCGCTGTAACGCGCTATGTTGATCGGAAGTGTGGCAAAAGTGGTGTGCTGAGAAGAAATGAGGGGTACGAACGAAGCGTATTGGGAGTGAGCAGAATCGGTTCCCGCTGCGGCACGACTTTCTTCAGGTAAGGAATGACCGACCGGTTCCGGTCGCATCAAAAGTGAGTATAGATGAGAACAGGAGCGCAGACACCGTGATACGCCGGAAAGCACCTGAGAATGGCAGAAATCCCAGTCAAAGGGATCAACCAGAGTTTGCAACAGCTCCAGGAGCTCCGTGGCTGTCTTTCGCACACTGGCTGATTCGTCCCCAGATTTAGCTTCACTTGTGACCTACAATGGGACCAGAACGGTGATGGGAGTAACCGTAAAGTAATAATTGAGATCTAGTCAAAATAAAGGCTAAATGCAAATATAAGAGTCAAGGAGAGGATAAAACCATAGGTACAGCGTTGGATACGTCAAGAAGTCGAACTGAGTCACATACCGGTGGGAGTAAGGTGTCGCAAGCTGCATGAGGCCAATTCAACAAATGCAACAAGAAGTGAATGTCAAAGATAAGTTGTAAGGCAGCGTCTTGCAGGTTGGAGCTCCTGATAGAGGGCGAAAAGGAATCCTGCTCAGAAGCCCGACTGTTGGAAGATCCAAGAGAATCCGACTCCCTTTGTACGACTATGTGTTGAACGACTCGTTTATAGACACCCAACAGCGCAGAGCAGATACTCAATGACAGTTTTTGGATCGACGGAAAGCTGAAAGGAGCACATGAGTAAACGCTTTAAGCCTTGGATATCGGCTAAAGACAATGAGGTAAGAAAATCTGCAAGTTGAGAATGAATAGGGAAAAGTGGTACAGGTCGCACTGTTGGGTTTTTGGAAACAAACAGCTGTGTATATGGACCACGATACGTGAACTCAACCTGGACCGTATGTGAAACGCGGACATTTCCGGTGTTACACTCTGTCACTGACTTCGCTCTCAACTGGACTCACCCTTCAGGTGAAGACAGTAAATATGGGAGTCGAATTCGGGAGGCAAATAAATGAGGTAGGCGCCTACACCACGGAGTTCTGTGCGTAATGGATTATCAAAGTAGTCAAAGAATCGCTGACCAACTGTTTAGAGTTCTTGTTATGTGGATGGATTGTGACAAGTAAACCCAACAAAGGTGATTCCTCAAATTGACCGAAATTCACTCCGGACACCGGGACGCTTGCGGTGGCAGCCGAACTTCAGGCATTTTTCGTCTACAACTTTAATGAACTCGAGGTGCACGTAGCTCATGTGAATTACCACTAGGAAGAAAGACTGTAAACAGAAACCTGATGCAACTAGGTAATGTTCTCAAAACAGAAATCACTAAGGCTTCGAAGGATGAGGGGCGTCAGTGGTACGCCTGCACATCCTACCAAACTGAACATTGCACCGACGCTTCGCTGTCATGTGATCGCCCAATCGTGTGTGGGCTGGGCGCACTACGAGGTCGAATCGGCAATCTCCGGATTACGAGCCAAGCGCGTAATTTTTTCCGCTACCGGCCGACGTCACAGTAAAGCTAAAGGATACAAAAAGTGGCCAGTAAGTGTCAGCGTAAAAGCGGCTCGCGGGAGAAGAAAAATGTGACAACATACCCCGGTGTCGCAGAGATAACAAGCTGACTGATGTCTTGTACGACAGTCAGCAAGAATTGATGAAGCGGCAGTGTGATGGACGACGGGACACGTACCGCAGTGAAATAACCATTTTCCGGTGCCTCAGCTTCAGTTTTTATTTGTAAGTTGGTAAAAGGCTGGGAGGGAAGAAATAGAAGAGATGAGCCTAGAGAACAAAAGTCTATCGACGTCGTCAATCTGACAGACAACTTATGAGGCAGGTGCTGGCCCCACACCAACCACGATAACAATGAATAGCACAGGATTTTGTAGCGCGAACATGGAGCTTAAGTTTGAAAACAAAAGTGCACATTGCTTGACCAACTCACTGGGAGACTTTTGGAGCAGGTGCCTAGCTGGTCGTTTTCAAATAGTAAACCAGTGACCGACTGAAATTGTGTGTCCGAATTTGTGGCGATGGAAGTGAAGGCGCGCAACAATGAATTGTGAAACGAGTCCAAATGTTCTGCGGAGACTGTAGCCTTCAGAAGACAGTCTAGAGCAATGTGTGTGGATAAGCGTTTCAGTGGAGAGCAGGACGAACTCCAGGCGGTGCGTAGGTAGGAAACGTTGGACCAGGAGAATGAAGGCTGTCTGCGGAAGTTTTGATTCAAATAGTGAATTTGGAAAAGTAAGTAGGTACGACATGTACCGCTTGCTCTAAACAGCAAGCGACCGTAAAAACTCATACTCTGTACCTAGGCAACGCCAATGCTTTACTGAGGGGTAGTAGAAAAAATGTGCTTCACATTTCTCGTACTGACGCTTCTATGCCGCGCGACCACCAATCGTCGCTTGCGGCAAGGAACGAAGCGAGATCGTCTACACATGTGCAGATTTAAAGCGGCCTGAAACACTCGGCGATCGACCGACCGACCGGTGACAGTGAGAACTGGTGGCAAGTCGGTCCCGAAGTGTAACAGCAAGTTGCATCATGCGAATGCAGATGACAAAGGAACGACTGGAGAGAATCATTCAGTGAGGGATGCAAGTCGATAAAAACGGAAAAGATATGAAATAATGTTAAATTCGGTCTAATAAAGAATACGAACAGTGAGGATGGGACGCTGAACGTACTCCTGGTTGTGGTTTCCATCAACCACGGTGTCGTATGGGCCGCAGATCTGGTGTGAGTGGTGAGCTGACGCGATTACGCCAGTGCCCGCGATCACAATAGCTCCAACAGAGGGGCACAAGTCCACCAGTAAGTCACACGCACGCGCCAAGCAAAGGCCGGACGCCACATTCAGTTTTAACGATGGCCAAGTAGTGGAGTCGCCGGGCACCTCATGGACAATTGCCGAATACGCCTCGGATAGAACCCATTTCTCGGCGCTGCAGGAGAGACGTTAGGGTCGGATAAAAGTGTGGTAAATTGGACAAGGAAGACGCTTCTAACAAATGTCAAAGTTTGAGTTCAGTATAGTTTATTTAAATTAGAGACAGAAACAACCAACATTTTGACACCGGACGGAGGTAGGTAAATGTTTGCAACAAAAAGCAGGGATCCAAAGGGAAAAGTGACAGGGATTGGTATAGAAGTAAATACGGGTAACGCAGATTGTCCATTTGTAGCGATGGATCGTTACACCGCTACGTTACACCAACGCACTGATGTCACTTCGACTGCTGACGAAACGTTTGCGACAAAATCGCCAAGCCCAGAGAACAGTTCGTCTAAGAAGTGATGGGTATATCATGAAAGAGAAATGTGATGAAACAACCTGCAATCAGAAGCCAGCAATCGCATGTGTAGGGCACCGGATCGCCGCTGATGGGACCACATCCGAGCTATGTAGCAAAGCAAACAGAATGCCACCGTTGGATCCAACGAATGCGTAGAATTGTACCGCGTACTTCGCTGTTACAAAGTGGATGCATTAAAATTTTATACGAAAGGGCACATCGTCACCAGTCAACTTATCAAACTAGGTGGTTACCAGATATGATAAGAATATGACATGACCAACACGGGAGTCGTAGATTCATCGGACTGCAGAGTGGCACTACAGGGTTTGTTGCAAAGACCTGTTGGCGGATCACTCACTAAGTGCTCCGGTCAGTTATGAGTACTGCGTAGTAGAAACTAGAGACTCGAAAGTAAATCTGCAACTTCTAAAGTTAGAGGGAATTTCATCAATGAGACGCCAAACAACAACATTCAAGGCAAGGAAGACGACAACAACAAACCGTTTGTACTAAAACGTATAAACAACTGAAGCATAAATTCTGGGAAGAAAACTACGACAAGTTTTGTTGAATCGACTCCCACCAAGCGTACTAAGTCACCGTAGCTCCCACGGCAACTGTGACGAGGGCAGCTGGTTGGTGTTTCTTCCGTGTTCTCAAAAGTATGAAACAAGAAATTCCCTTTATATATCTAAACAGAAATATCAGAAGACGTAAGCTGTGAGATGACCCGGTCATTTCGTGCCTATCTCCTCAGTCAGGTACAAGGCAACTAACAAGTTGAAAACAAGCAAGGTCGGATGCAGTCGATTGGTGGTCAGCTTATGGTTAACTATTACTGCGGTACTACCACGGCAGCCTCAATGTTACCGTCAACTGCTTCTGTACGCACAGACGTTTTGCTCATACGAAGGTTGGATGGTTTCACCAAGCGGTCTGTATAACGGAAAGCAAGCTGAACGGGCCAATAGCTAGATGTTAAAAGCTTCTCACCAATACAACATAAACGTTCTCTGGTCCGAACACTGTTCCATCGAACCAAACCAATTTGTACGCCGGACACACTTGAAATAGAAAGAGGTTTCCTGTTCGACACGTTGCAATCCAATGGTTACCCGTTTCAGTTAATAGAGAGCGTCTGTGATACGACGAAGCGAGAATCAATGACGACTGTCCAGAGGGAACCGATTTTCATTGACCTGTCGTTCAAAGGTGATCACATCATGAAAGTCGCCATGAAACGGATAAGCGCCTCGTTGAAAAAGGCTTATACTGCGGCAGAGTTGCGGTTGCTCACATCGACAAGACCATTGCTTATGTGCTCATTGAAAACACCGAGGACGAAGCCGTGCATGTCCCATTGTTTACACACAAGTAACTGTAGCTGTGAGGATAGCTATATTGGGCGCACTGACCGAAGTCTAGGCGTCAGGAACGATGAGCACAACTCTAAATGGTTGCGCAAGCGAATCGGATCTCAGATGGTGGAACCGCGTGAATACGGAGGCCGGATAGCCTCGGCAATTACAAAGCATCTACTGAACAGTGGCCACCAGGTCAACCCAAGTGACTCATTCACTATCTTCATGCGTAACCAAAGGTCACATATACTTAAGCTACTTGAAGCCACTGTAATCGATGGCTAGCGGCCGCCTCTTTGCGTACAGAAGCAGTTGAGCCTACCGTGGTAGTGCTGCAGTAATAGTTGGCCATCAGCTGACCACCAACCGACCGTATGCGGCCTTGCTTGTTTCCAAATTGTTAGTTGCCTTGTACGTGACTGAGGAGATATGCACCAAATGACCAGGTACTCACAGCTTACATCTCCTGATATTTTTCTCAAAAGTCCTCGAAAAGCTACTAGTTCCACGGATTTTACAGCCAATAGTGCTGATGATGTCTACCAGTCTGCGATTAAATCCCAGCGCTCCACGCTTGATGCTGTCTCGTACCTTGTGCATTCAATAGCCTCTGCGCTGGATAACAAGTGCAGGTCCGTATGAGTACTTTTTCTTGACAATCCAAATGCGTTTGGGAGCCTTGATCGATCAGTTCTGCTTAACCTACTTTATTCGAACGGAGTCCATCCTGATGTTTGTAAGTTGTTGCGTGACTAGTCCACTGATCGCGTTCCTTTACCCAGTTAAACGACAAAAGCACCTCTATGCCAGGCACTGACTGGTGTTTTGCAGGGCGCGATACACTTTATATGTCAAAAGTCTCCCCAAATCAGCAACATTCATTGGATGAAAATATGCTGACGATGTCTTGGGGTGCAGATCTCCCTCCACTGAGACGTCTACGCTTCAATGTGGTTTAGATGAACTTGTGAGTTGCTTCTCAACCAGGTCCCTTAACCTTAAGGCTCTGAAATGTACTGAGGTAACATTTTCATTTCACCTTCCTGATAAATTGCGAGTAATTTCAGATGCCTGTCCTCTATTAAGTTTGGAGGACAAAACCATTCATATTTCATCCACTGTCAAATATCTTGGTGTCTAGTTTTCACAGAACATCTCTTGGTCCATGCACGCGTTGGATACATTTAACAAGGTCAAAAGGTTATATTTTATTGCTTACCGACGTAAGAAGTTCTCCGTACCGCGAAGCGTAATTTTGAGATTTGTAACTGCATGTATACTACCCTACTGGTTGTATTGTTCCCCAGTAATCTCCCATGGACTACTGCAAAAGGGCTATGTTTTGATTGCGCGGTCGATTAAACAAATTTCCAGATGTGGTGACTTGCCAAGAGATTCCATAGTTGATTTTATTGCTGGCAAGCATTTTGACGCTTGTACGAATTTTGCTTCTAAGGTCCTAAGTGACCGCTTTCATCCGCTACATAATGCTCTCCCACAAACTTCATCCGTGTTTCATACATGCACAAAATTTAGGATTTTATTCTCTCGCACTTCCTCGTATCGTAACATAATCGCGCCTTATTTTCACGCTTTCTTGTCTACCCTAGGTAAGTCACAAATGCTTTCTGCATGCGGTTGGTTGTTCAACATCCACATACCTTTGACTATTTAATTCTTCAATTTGTGTTTATGTATTTTTAACTGGGCCAATTTATTTAGTGTATCCGCAGAGATAGTGACAACGCCGATAATGCACCTAGTTAGGTGTATAAAGCCTATTTCGACTTGACTGGAGTTACAACAGACCATGTTTTCTGCGGGTGCGTCAACTTGTGGTCCTGTTCGATCGACAGGTAAAAGTTGGGACTCGGTGACATCGTCGGAACTACTTGATCGTCAACGGCTTATTCCAGTCAGTGTGGAGCACAATGAACTCCGACTGACCAGTTCTCAATGATTAAAAGCAAATTTTCATCGTGAACGGAAATTGTGGTGCTCCAAACATTTGTCACTAAAGTCTCCGGTCAATGGAGAGATCGGTTATGGAGCAAGAGAAGCAGAAAAGGAGATAATTCCTAGAAGAATCGTCGCATCTACATGACTAACAAATGTGTGTTAAAGTATTGCAAAATCGACTTTCCCTAACAGGATCCAAAAGCATGCATTTTCTCTGAGGCTTAAGGGAAAATAAGAAGACAGACATCAGTAGTACGCTGGCACACTGCATCGACGCTTCGCTGTCACACGACCACCACAAGTCCTGCGTGAGCTTGGCATGCCACGAAGTCGCTAGGACATACGCGGATTGGAACCGATGAACTCCATAATACCCTCGGTCAACTCGAATCCTAAGGGAACTGGAATCCACAACAGTCACCTAAGAGGCAAGCTACTAAACCAATTTATCATGGACAGTAAATGACGCCATGATCCGGTTATTTGTCACAGGATAACAAGACTCATCCTTCGCTGCCCACCTTTTCAAGCCACCAAACAGCTTAGCGAACTAAAAAACAGCTCGGATGATTACTGGTTATTGGGAGCAGCATATATGTGAACGGGTGGCAGTTAACACTGTGCGGTTCCGGTGAGTAAAAGCTACCATTTGAGATGGAGGTAGACACTGTCAAGAATGCGGTCATTCCTATGGAAGGAACACCGCAAGGCAGAACAGATGGGTTTCAGTCTGTACAGTGCCAAAACAGTCTGCCGAAGAGCTAGGTGTCTAAGTCTGCTTAAAAAGGATGATGCGATAAAGGTAAAGAGATAAGTGTCACCACATCACTGTTGAAAACCTACCTCTTCAAAAAGCGATTCGCCGAGGACAAAAGAAGACCCCATATGGCCTGCCAATCCCGACGAGGGTCCTTCGATACGGAAGTGACCAGCTCGATCAGTTTGTTGTTCAATCGGGTAGTAATTCTAGAAGTAACAAGCATGGCAAAGTTGGTCAAACGGTGGTCCACAGAAATAAAGAAGAGTGAGCTGAATTGAAGGGTGCAAAATGACTGATAACTGAAAGTAAGTTTGTTGATGATATTTGCCTCGTAAAAGTTCACAAGCATACTATATGCATCGACATATCCATGTGTAAGATAGGTGGGAGCAAGTAAACTTCAAATGAGGGGCTTTTTCAAAGAATCTCCGCACTTGATTGTCCAACAGAGAGTGGGGCGTACTACTAACCGGAATCGGAGTAATGGTTTCGATTGTGCATCGGTCACATGAGAGTTGCGGAACATCTACGGGTTAAGGTCAGAAAATATCGAAAGAGCGTACCGGTAGAAAGTCCGGCTAACGGACAAGCGGTGGAACGCATCGTCGTTGTAGCCCTCCACGAGTCAAAGCAAAGGATGGGCTGTGATCAAAATCATCCATTCATGAACTATGAGGTAACCGATACTGGGCTTACACTCAAGATGCAATTTCCATGTGGTAAATCTCCACTGGGTATCCTCCACCGTAGCGTTTCATATTAACTGCCGCTGTGATCAGTCCAATTCACGTCTCCCCTGCCCGGAGTCACGTTACTCGTGATCCATTGCAATTCATATCTAGCCAGTGCAATTATGCTGAGCCAAAGTAGGCGGTAATCGATTTGGTTTCCGCCCATTTAGCTAACCAGTGGCCATTGCATGCCTTTTCACCGGCCTAGATTAGTAAGCGTGCGTGTGTAGTTCGCTCAAGGTCCTTCCATATCTGCGACAATGTTGCACAACGCTTGTGCTACGTCAGATCCAATCCGGTGCCATTCTCTGTACCGTGCAGCTATGGTCAGTTACCGTGTGCGGCATTTCGTTGACCCCCTGTCCATTGGTACTGCGTCGATTTCGATCATCCGAACCACCTAGGTACCAATACAACCAACTGACCTAGAGTGGAGCATTAAACAGTATTTGGTGATCACACATCAGGATCCGCTACGCCGACTGACTGGCAGTTACGGAGAACAACAAACTTTTCCTAGATGCTGAGATGATGCAAGAGATAAAAGGGTGAACTTAACACAGGTTAGATGGTAGAAAAAGGACGAGGATATTCAAAGCGATCATGGAGCTCGAAGCAAGCAACGCGACAACTATCGGAAAGAGACTAGGAAGCAATTCAAAGATTGAGAACCTGAGTAACCCACTTGCAGTGTTAAAATATTTCCGCGCAATGATAACAGTTATGGTTCTGTATGAGCGTCATCACTAAGTAACTGAATTGATGGTCACTGTACAACACAGCGAGTGACAACAATGAGATGATAAACACGAATGTCGTCGAGCTCCGAATAGTCAACAACAAAAATGAAATGAATAGTCGCAATCGTCAAAAGTTACCTAGGCAGGTGTAAATAACGCGCAGAACGCAAGACAACCTTTGAATTCGGAACCATACCAAGTCATAAAGGACCTTCAAATGGAAGGCTCCACACAGAAGGACAGCATGTATTAGATCGATGGAGCTTTTACGCTAATTTCTTCACGACCGTTTACCATATGACTGGTTAACTCCGACGGAGTCACACTTAACCACATGAAGCAACCGGAAATAAAACGCATACAGATGGAAATTTGCCGGGCATGCAAACAGCAACTTAGTTAAATGCGCAGTGGACGTCAACTGTGTGTGTTCACAAGATGTGCTAACTAATGGTGGTGTATCGCTAAGTTGGTGAGAACATGATTATCCACTTGTAAGATGGATGATGCTTAAGCATCACATGGTGAACAAAACACAAAGAAAATGCAATGATAACAAAGAGCGAAGGAAGGGTAACTAACTTGTACAATTCGGATGAAGCCAGAGAGGGGTGGAACTTAGTTGGGGGCCTTATGCAAGAGCCCGATGAAGAAGAAACGGCTGTTAGGAACAACGAAACTAATCGCTGTAGGAAAAACACCAGATGAACAGGAGGGGTTGGCGATGCGGTGTTTGTGTTTGAGTTTGCAGAAAGAGTACTGTTCATAACGGGGTCTAGATGGCCAGCAAGTATGGAGAAGACAAAGAAACCAGTATTGTGTGGTTGGAGTGCGTGAGATAGTTGAGCTACAAGATTCGAGTGGGGAGTTTGATAGTCACACATTTCTTTGCCAGGGGCGAGCGGCCCACCATTGTTCGTTGGGGGGGTGATATTTGGTGAACGGTCTCCAAAAAACACATCAGGTAAGCGGTCACTCCATATGGCTTCAGGGACGGCGTAGAACTGAGCGGGATTCGTAGTAGGGGGAACCTGTAGACAAATGTGATAGAATAAATAAGTTAAAAGGAAAAATGAGCAAACTAATTTCGAGGAGGAAAATACAACCAATAAAAGCATATATCGCTAAAAATCATGAGGGTTTGAGCAGATGCCGATACGCAGTACGAACGCTTCGCTGCCGCGCAATTACCATCGGTCGCACGTAGACTAAGGATACGGCGATGGCCGCCCTGTTGCTACGCAGACTCGATCCTGAGCCATCAGATCAGAAGACAAGTTCGTTACCTTAGGTTACGGGCCGGCTCATTTCTGGTGGAACCAATGTGCAGGCAATGTCAAGGTCCATTTGAGGGCGTTTAGGAAAAAAGCTAGTCGAGGTGGACTGCACTGACCCCTGAACTAGTGCGATATGCGTTTAGATCGATTTCATGTTACGTCTACCGCTAGAGTTGGCACAACTATCACGATAAATTGGACAAACATCGTCCAAGGTTTCATATCAGTGGTGTTTTAACATTGTCTCGCAGCAACACAATAAATTAGAAGCATGACGTGTGCGCCAAATTTTGCAGTGAGCGCAAAAATTTCTGAACAGACATTTAGTCTCACAACCACATCTTTGGCATATTCGACACTTAACAAATGATGGCTGCTGAACTGTTCGCTGAGCTTGGCAATTTTGTTGCAAACGTTTCGTCACCAATCGAGGTGACATCATCAGTGCGTAGTGGAGTGGCGTGCAATAGCGTAGAGTAGCGTAGAGGTGCCTCGGTGAGAGTGCGCTGAGCGTGGTGTGCGTGCGTTTTTATACCGTCGTGGTTGGCCGTGGATCCGAGCAATCCTATTGGTTTGGACTTCGATCCGTGTTCAGCTTGCTTAATGGGCAGATGACCTTAACCTCACCTCCTTTGTCCGCTTGCTCATGCGAGCGAGTTTGCCGCCAGTTCGGGTTGTCTAGTCACACGTTCCACCGGATTCAATCGATCAAGTTGTCGTTCTTTCTCAGTAGCGTGGAGTATACTGCGTCAAGTTCGATGTGCCGATTGATTGCATGCGTTGTAGAGTACCAGGCTTCCAAAAATTCTCTCTCGTGTTTTGTACTTCCATGTGCTAGGATCTTTACCCTCTCCAGATCGAAATGGTGACCTTCTTGATCTTCATGCGCGGAAACCAATGAGTGTGGATCGTGCCTTCTGACGGCCGCCTTGTGTTCGGTGATTCGTATACAAAGTTTTCTTCCAGTTTGTCCGACGTAGATTTTATCGCAGTCACTGCATTTTAGCTGGTAGATGACATTGCATTGGTCGGCTTCATTGACTTTTCCTTTGGGTCTTGAGATCAATTTCCTTAGGGTGGCACTTGGCTTGTGAGCCACAGAGATTCCATGTGATTGCAGCAATCTTCCTGTTAGTTCGGAGACGTTCTTGATGTAGGGCAGCACTATCCGTTTGTTTGATTGATCAGATGATTGCTGCGGTTGCTGAGGCATTCGTTTCTTTAAGCTTCTTCTGATGAAAATTCTCGGATAACCGTTGTTTCTAAACGCTTGATATAGGTGATGCTCTTCCTGTTTCCGCGATTCGGCTGTGCTGCAGTGCGTTTCCGCTCTCTTGAACAAGGTTTGAATGCAGCTCTTCGGGTGATTGCTGTAGTAGTTTAATATCTGATCCGTATGCGTTTTCTTCCGATATACGCACGTTTCGACAAATCCGTCTCCATTCCCAGTGATCAGTACATCCAAAAAGGGTGGCTTGTTATCCTCCTCTAATTCAAGCGTAAATTTGATATCCTCGAATGTGCTGTTGAGCAAAGCATGAGTGGCCTGTACTCTGTTCCGTTTTACGATGACAAAGGTGTCGTCCACGTATCGTATCCAGAGTTTCGGGCTGATGGATGACAGTGCAATGCGCTCCAATTTCTGCATTACGGCTTCTGCAATGAGCCCCGAAATTGGTGATCCCATGGGTGTTCCTCTCAGTTGCTGGTATACTTGTATACCAGAAGAGCTATATCAGAAGAAGACCTATATCAAGCGTTTAGAAACAACGGTTATCCGAGAATTTTCATCAGAAGAAGCTTAAAGAAACGAATGCCTCAGCAACCGCAGCAATCATCTGATCAATCAAACAAACGGATAGTGCTGCCCTACATCAAGAACGTCTCCGAACTAACAGGAAGATTGCTGCAATCACATGGAATCTCTGTGGCTCACAAGCCAAGTGCCACCCTAAGGAAATTGATCTCAAGACCCAAAGGAAAAGTCAATGAAGCCGACCAATGCAATGTCATCTACCAGCTAAAATGCAGTGACTGCGATAAAATCTACGTCGGACAAACTGGAAGAAAACTTTGTATACGAATCACCGAACACAAGGCGGCCGTCAGAAGGCACGATCCACACTCATTGGTTTCCGCGCATGAAGATCAAGAAGGTCACCATTTCGATCTGGAGAGGGTAAAGATCCTAGCACATGGAAGTACAAAACACGAGAGAGAATTTTTGGAAGCCTGGTACTCTACAACGCATGCAATCAATCGGCACATCGAACTTGACGCAGTATACTCCACGCTACTGAGAAAGAACGACAACTTGATCGATTGAATCCGGTGGAACGTGTGACTAGACAACCCGAACTGGCGGCAAACTCGCTCGCATGAGCAAGCGAACAAAGGAGGTGAGGTTAAGGTCATCTGCCCATTAAGCAAGCTGAACACGGATCGAAGTCCAAACCAATAGGATTGCTCGGATCC
The DNA here is from genome assembly GCA_944474145.2 of Dicrocoelium dendriticum. NCBI lineage: Eukaryota > Metazoa > Platyhelminthes > Trematoda > Plagiorchiida > Dicrocoeliidae > Dicrocoelium > Dicrocoelium dendriticum. The sequence continues at coordinate 27,011,074 of OX104060.1, read as the reverse complement.
ACGGACAACCACGACGGTATAAAAACGCACGCACACCACGCTCAGCGCACTCTCACCGAGGCACCTCTACGCTACTCTACGCTATTGCACGCCACTCCACTACGCACTGATGATGTCACCTCGATTGGTGACGAAACGTTTGCAACAAAATTGCCAAGCTCAGCGAACAGTTCAACAGCCATCTGAACAACCTGAGCTACCAGTCTTCAATTCTATAGCCAACTTAACAAATGGTCGCTTTGTGACGTACTGCGCAAAATAAGCAGCACGTCGTTTCAGTGTGAAGTAGATTTTGACCAGAACCAATCTTGAGTCTTGCATTCTCGAAGAGCCAAGCGACAGTAACCCTGATGCACTTCACGTGTGGAGAGAAGCAGTGGATATGAGCACGCAAATAACTTAGGGAGAACAGTAGGGAATGCAGGAGAGAATGAATGCTAACTGATAAGCAATACGGAAATAGAGAATGCAATAAACAGGCGAGAGTAACTTGGAGGAAATAAGACTTAGGTAAAACAATGCGGCAGTGGTGAAATGTATCTGTCTCAAGTGTGGTGTGGAAAGAAACTCCACTTTCAACTTTTTAATCTCTAGGTAACTAGTGAGCAGGAGCTACGATAAACCACATGGACTTGATGTGAGACTGCGGGTACCAGTGGGATCCAATGACGCCAGCCATGCGGCACGTTACAGAGCATGCAAAACTACGCATACCATAGTGATGGAGCGCTTGAAGAGGGTCAGACGCAGAATTAACTTACTATACAAAAGACGAGCTGGATAAAGTAGCCTCAGGTCGCAAAGCCTCAGTCTTAGAGAACAAAATTTGGCTGATTATGAGCCTGCGGTGCACTACTAATGAGTAGGATGGTGAATTAGCAGGCACGAAGAACTCTGCGAATAATGGATCACCGCGGACGACGAGCGTGTAGTGCAGAATCCAACTAGCCCTGAAAATGGATGGCACTGGAGCGTTGAACCTATGCCATAGCGTGACGGCAAGCTGAGTCAATAGCGCAAGGCGCAGCATGGAATCAAATGATGAGCGCAAATGAGTCCGACTATTCCATGTTAGGAACGCTATACCATGTAAACGTTCATTCTCTACGACACAACTCGTTCGCGCCGCCCTGCTTCCTCCATACTTTGCTGCTGTGACCAGCAGGTGGTGGGACATAGTCCCAGAGCCACAGCCATTTGAGGATCGGGATGCATGGCGATTCCTGGAGGACTTCGATGTTGCGGTAGCAGTCGGAAGCAGGAGCGGGCGTAACTGGTTGCGCTTCAGAGTCTGCTCAGGGGACGGACGAATGCGATCCTGGAGGTGGCGAAAGGAGGTCCAGACAATTTGGAATGGGCGACCGCGAATAAGGCGCTGATCGCGGGGTCGGACAGTCCGGCGGACCACCAGGATGCTATGCGGCGATTCATTGCGGCCCGGCTTGCGATAGGAGCAGATCTGGTCGTGTTTGTGGTCTATCTCAGCGGGCGCTGCCAGCTTTGGACGACGACGTAAGACAGCAACTGTTAGTGGAACAGTTTCTTGACGGTCTACCTCCATCGATTGCGGATTGTGAACGTCACCCAGAAAACGGCCGTGGTGGAACTTGCTCGAGTGGCAAGTGTTAGTACAAGAGTCAGCGGCAGCATTCAGAAGACAGCAAGCGATTGGACAGGTTAGAAGTTGGAGCAGATTGGCGTACCTTAGTGCCGTGACTTCGTACATCGAACGCTCTGTAGCTGGACGCGTTGACTCGGATCAAACGATTGTCATTGTAACTGTTCCGAGTTTGGAAGCATAATTGTTGTGGTATTTGTCGTATATAGGCATGAATTCATTTGTAAATAATACCGTTATCCAGTTCCTGGTTGCTGTTCCTTTGATCCCCGTAGAAACGTGTCACTCGAACCTTCCAAGCGAACTTTGTTGTTTACGGGTGCTTCTTTTGTGGGAAACTGGGGCAAGCGGCACTACACTATTTGTACCAAAAGGTACAAACAGTATTGTTCTCGTGCTGTAGAGTGCATACTTGGGACCCTGAACAAAGGTACGATTGAAGCTATGGTAAAGATGCATGGAGCAACAGAGAGGTGTTTAATCGATACAGAAGCCGCAGTCTCCTTGATCAAGCATCGAGATGAAGTGAAAACCCAGTTGTGTTCCATGGTAATGAACGCGGTCGGTGGTTACGATATATGCATAAATGGTATGGCGGAGCACGTGGTTGGTATCGGGAGAAATAAATTCAACCATCCCTTTGTCGTGTCGCCGGACGCGAAACAGAACATGCTTGGGGCAGACACTCTCCAAGCCAATGAGGTCATCGTCGATCTGAAATGAGGAAAGCTGATGACGAAATACGGGTATATACCCCTCGCTGATAGAGAAGGATCCACCGGGGAGTGCTCAGTTGTTGCCGTTTTACACACTAGTGTGGCCCTGCAATCGCTTGTCGGCAAATTCAACTTCTCTTCACAGATGATAACAGTCTCTACGGGTTTTGTAATTGGCTCGACAACACAATTCCGCTTGAGCGGCAGCCGTATCGGCCGCATGGAGACAGAATACAAATCTACCGGGAGGCCGATGTCAAAACACAGGTTCAGGCGTTGAATGTGGGTGTAATCGGAGGCTCACAGCCGTATAGCTATCTAGTGGTTTTGGTGAAGAAAGCCAACGGAACATACCGATTTTGCGTGAACTTCAGAAGGCTGAAAGAAATCTCGCTGAGTCATTTTGTCCCAGTGCCATCAGTCGCAGACATCTTCGACAAACTGCAGAATTCAAAGATATTCACGGTACTGGATTTGAGATCTGGCTATTGGCAGCTGGTGATCAAACAGGAGGAACAGGAAAAGACAGTGTTTACAGTTGGCGAGAAGCAGTAACAATTTAAAGGGTACAGTAAGGATTATCTGGTGTCTCGTTCACTCGCCGGCGATTGATGCTTCGTCTGCTGGATGGGTTAAAGAATTTGGCCGTGTATGGAAACGACATCGTGATATATAGTGAATCGGAAACAGAACACTGCCGTCATTCGGAAGCAACGATGCAAATGATCGAACAGTAGGGGTTACGAATAAATGGTTTTAAATCTCAAATCGCGATAACATCCGTGACACTACTTGGTCACAAGGTGGATTAGGGTGAGCTGAAGCCGCTGCCGGAGAAAATATTGACACTATGAGATACCCTAGTTCCGACTTCGAAGCGCAGTCGTAGGGCATTTTTGGACCGCGCCGGGTACTACAGTAAATTCGTCAGGAATTTCAACAGTTTGGCGTCAACTTTGCACGACCTGTTGGGAGAAGGGAAGAAATGCACATAGATGCCAAAAGCTCAGAGAGCGTTTGACAACATTCGGTAAGAATTGGGAAGGATCTTACGTTGAAATTACCGATCGCCGGAGAAACGTTCAGTGACCACAAACGCAAGTGACGTCGAAATCGGTGCGGTACTGAAGTAAAAGCACGGGACGATTGAATACGCTAGCAGAATTTTAACGCCATCGGAACGCAAGTATTCGACAGCAGAGAAGGAGCGTCTGGCAATCGTTTGGGCGCTGGACAAGTGGTGGGCGTACTTACTGGGTCAACGTCTTCACGTCGAAACAAATCACAAACCGTTGGAATGGGTTAGGTCCTCCAAAGACCCCAGAGGCAAGTTGGTTAAGTGAGTGCTGCGCTTACAAGAATACGACTTCATGATAAGTCACAGATAAAGGAGGGACAGCGAAACGGTAGATTGTTTTTATTGCGGCTGACGAGTGACGACGATTTGCTGAACACTGCCTTCGGTGTCAGCGGTTTGGTGCTGGGACAGGATCTTGGGAGGTTGGCAGTTGAGCAACGAAAGGATAGGCTCGAGTACAGGTTGATAACAGTATGAATAATGAATTAAACGGTGACAACCAAAAGCCAAGGCAAACAATTCGAATCGTTCGCGCGGAACCTGGAATACCTGCAAGTCAACGAAGCCGGAAATCGGATGTAGACACAAGGGCGAGCAGCTACACCGGTGCTGGTAGTCGCACCGAAGTAGCGGAAAAAGTTGGTAGTCTCGTGTCACGAGATGGTGCATGCCGGATACACAAGAACCTATGATTTGTTTAGGCAGCGAGATTATTGGCCGGGTATGAAAAAAGACGTCGATACATATATGATGTCGTGTCAGCAGTGCCAGCTCTTGAAGGAAGACAATCGAAGAATACCACAACGAACACTCGCGATTTCAGTGTCCGAGATTGGTGAGTTGTGATCAATCGACGTGATGGGGCCGTTCCCGATAACGAGACTGGGCAATCAATACATACTCGTGGTGACTGAGCACTTCACCCGCTGGATTGAAGTCGTGGCAATTCCGGATCAGCGGGCTTTCACACATGCGGTGATGACAGCGGACCACGGAATTCCGAAAGCCGTACTGACGGACCAGGGACCATGCTTTGAAAATGAAGAGTTCCAGACATGTCTGGAGAAACTGGGCATCAAGAAGACGAACCACTCCTTACCATCCCGAAACAAGTGGACTGACGGAGAGGAATAATAGGACAATAAAAGAATGGCTGGTGACGAAAGGCGGAGATTGGGAAGAAGATCTACCACTACTCTTGATAACTCACCGGGCATCCAAGCAACCAAACACGAGGCAATTCCCATTTCAGTTAATGTACGACCGCACGCCCCGAATTCCTGTGGATCTAGAGGTAGGAATGTGGCCGACCTGCCAGGTAGCGCTGAGGGAAGCAAGGAACAACAGAAAGGTGGAGAACCGAAATCTGAAGATAGGCCAGGCGCGGACGATGGAGAAATCCCGTGTAAACATGAGAAAACCTTCCGGAGACCTTCCAATCGGTTCGAAGGTAAAGTACAGAGATCACCAACGCGCGACCGCATGTGACCCAGGCGAGATAAAACTCCTCCCGAAGCGGAAGGGAACGTAAGAAGTAATCGACTGACGAGGTCCCGTATACACCATCGCTCGACAAGTAGATAGGCGGTGAGCTCACGCTAGCGAAGTGAAAGTGGTGCAAGCGAGGAGAGGAAACTACGGCATACGTGAGGTCGCCCCGAAGGTTCGACGCTGTGGGCGAGGTTGACTGCTGCGGAGATTTTAAAGGAGGAGCGTGGTGTACTACTAATGAGTAGCATGATGAATGAGCAGGCACGAAGAACTGTGAATAATGGGGCACCGCGGACGACAGGTGCTTAGTGCACAATCCAACTGGCCCAGAAAATGGATGGCGCTGGAACGTTAAATCTATACTATACAGTTAGGGCAAGCTGAGTCAATAGCACAAGGCGCAGCGTGAAACCAAGTGGCACCACGAATGATGTGCGCAAATGAGTCCGACTGTTCTGTGTTAGAAATGTTATACAAGTGCGTGGCCGATGAACTTTTTTCATTGGCTGCAATAACACTAAGCACCTACCGTACACTCCTTGCGCAGGCCAGTTACGCCTGTCCAAGTGCAACCACAAATTTACCGCAGTAGCCCGGTAATAAGGCACTGCTGTTTCAATTTTGCACGCCTAGCTCCGTTCCAACCAGTCTGACACACCGTATGTATCGACCGGTGAAGCTGCCCTGTGACTTGCCGTAGGTTGACCCCAACAACTATCCGCGCCTGATCCAGCGTTTTCTCGATAGACGACATAGGCAAGTACACATGTACTCACATGCATGAATACGGTCTTCCTACACTCACGTGACCGGGTGAGACATTTTGAGATAGATCAACAGCTACTTTTGGACAGTTGGCAATTTAGTGCGCTCTACCTCACACCGGAAGAAGTGAACCTTTGTCCCGCATTAACAGAGTAGAGGGACCAGACTTTTGGGACAGGCTGTACCATGTACACGTTCGTTTGCCAATAAAGAACTCGTTAACACCGCCCCGCTTTCTCCACAACTTCACCCCGAATGGGGTAAGGCACGCTTCCGAAGTTATCCGTTAAGGAGAGTGACATCTGATGTTTTGTGCACCAGCAGCTTTTGCATGCTAGCCGGTCTCTGGTCAATGAAAGAAGAACATATCAGCAATGAACTGCAGTCCCCGGTTCAGAATTGAATACAATTTAGAGACGTCCATAAATCCCCTTCAAACTCAACAATGCGGTGTGCTTATGGCAAAATGCAATAAGTTAGCCTACGACAACAGCAACGGTGCTTCTAGCTTTCCATCGCAGTCGCTCTTGATGCTCAGCTGGATGTTTCCACTCACCCTGGTTCGGTAGGCAAGTATCGAGCGCAATCCGTGGTTCTCTGCCGAACAGTAATTCGAATGGCGAGACCTTGGTGGTTGATTGCATGCTGGTCCGATACGCGATCAGAACCTGAGGCAAAGCATCTTCCCATGCCAACTTCGTGCAGTTTATCCACGTCTTCAATGTCCGGTTGAACCGCTCGGTCATGCCGTTGGTTTGTGGGTGGTACGGTGAGGTTCGCCGTCTCTGGATGCCCCACTTGTCCAACACTGACTTAAACGCTCTTGACTCGAAGCAGGGCCCTTGGTCCGTGATGATACACTGTGGGATCCCATACCTTGCAGGCACATTGAATTCGAATACTTGCGACACTGTCTCGCCTGTTTGGTCCTTGATTGGTATGGCTTCCACCCATCGAGTGAAGTGGTCAATCATCACTAGAATGTATCTGTTTCCTGTTCGACTCACTGGTAAGGGCCCAAAGACGTCCAGTCCCCAACACTGAAGTGGCTCACCAACCTCCATCGATCGCATCGGCGGTCTCGGGGACTCCATCTCCCGACTCGTTTGGCAGTTTGGGCACTCCCGAAGGTATGTCGCGACGTCCTTCCTCATGGTTGGCCAAAACACTCGCCTCCGCAGCAATTCAAAGACCCGCTCGAATCCCATATGGGCGCCATCATGAGTTATGCGCATCACACGTTCTCGCTGATTTGGTGGAACAAAAGGCACTTTCCGTCCGTCTATCGCCACCACAACGTTATCGTTTTCGACCTTCAACCTGTCCCAGATCTTGAGGAGTTCCTCCACCTCCTCCGATGTAGCCTCCGGTTTGGTGCCAGCCCGTAAGTGAGAGCACAACACCTTCACGAATTCATCTGTCCTTTGATCTCCCAGCAGGTTCCTCTCCCCCATCGCGATCGCACGCACCGGTATGGCATTGTCTGGCATGATGTCGTCCAAACACGGGCGTGACAACATATCTGGCAATACATTTTGCGTTCCATCCACGTGCTCAATGGTGAAGTTGAATTCCTGCAATCGGTAGGCCCATCGCGCAAGTCGTCCCCGCGGGTCTTTCGCCGTCATCAACCACGAGAGCGGTTTGTGGTCAGTGACGACCCGGAATTCATTCGCCAGTAAGTAATTTCTCCACTTCTCTAACGCCCACACGATGGCCAAGCATTCTTTCTCCGTTGTTGAATACTTCTGTTCCGCCCCCGTCAGCACTCTGCTCGCGTACTCCACCACCCCAGCCGGTTGAGACAAAACCGCACCGATTGCCACGTTGCTTGCGTCGACAGCCACAGTGAACCTCTCACCAGGATTGGGTAGCCGTAGACATGTCGGGGCTTCTGCTATGCCTGCCTTTAGATGGTCAAAGGCCTGATCCGCTTCAGCTGTCCACACAAAGGGCACGTCCTTGCGAAGCAGCTTTAACAACGGGCTGACCTTCTCTGCGAACTGGGGCACAAACTTTGAATCATATGCCACCACTCCCAAGAACGAACGGAGCTGACGCTTGGATTTTGGTTTTGCGAAGCACTTGATCGTCTCGCGTTTCTCCGGAAGTGGATGGACTTGACCATTGCCCACGATGTGACCCAAGCATACAATTGACTTTTGGGCAATCTGCGACTTTTTACGACTGAGTTTCAGACCAGCTTCATCTAGCCTCTGCAGTACTGCTCCAAGTCTGGTCACATGTTCCTGTTCCGTCTCAGAGAAGACGATGATGTCATCACCGTACACAACCACGCCTTGCAGGTTCTCGAGGACCATCAGCAACAAACGCCTGAATGTAGCCGGGGCGTTGCACAATCCAAACGGCATTCTCAAAAACTCATACTGCTGGCCATTGACACTGAAAGCCGTCTTGTGGCGATCTTCTTCTGCGATCGGCAGTTGCCAATATCCCGAGCGGAGATCAATCAGAGATATCTGCTTCGCACTGTGAAGGCTTGAGAAAATTTCTTCCATCTGAGGCATCGGGAATGCATCCTTCACAGTCACCCTGTTTAGTTCTCTGAAATCGATGCAAAATCGATAGGTTCCGTCGGCCTTCTTCGTCAATAGCACGGGTGATGAATACGGGCTGTGCGTTCGCCTGATGATTCCTTTCGATTCCATCTCGGTCACCTGCTTCTGTATCTCCACCAGGGTGTTCTGTGGAATTCGTCTGAAGATTGGCTTGCATTGTCCTCCTGGGATCAACGGTATTCGGTGTTCAACCCAATTGCAAAATCCGTAATCATCTTCCGCGTCTGTGAATAAGTGGGCATACCTGCTCAGTACGTTGCGTATTGCACGGTTCTGACAATCAGGCACGGCTTTGAGGGCACCAACCCGGTCGGTTCTCCCCTTGTTTATCTCGATCGTCTCGTTAGCCACGATCACCACATCGTTTTTCAGGTCAATTGTGACACCGAGCCGTTTCAGGATGTCGGTTCCGATGATGGTTTCGGTCGTCTCCTCCACGATGAACATGTCATGGCTGATGAGCGTTTCTCCTATCCTGATTCGTAACCGCTGCGTGCCCGTCACTTTCAAAGAATGCCCGCCGACCGTCTGCATCGTGATTGAAGATGGGTTTACTGGAACCCCATTGAACCTCTTCGTAATTGACACTGCCGCTCCTGTGTCTACTATGGCTCGGACAGACACACCTTCTATAGTTACCTGGAGGACTGGTACTCGCCACCGATTCGGCATGGATAGAGAGAAACAATGGGGCACATTGACGTTGGTGCAGAATCTCGCCACATGACCATTCTGGTTGCATCGGAAACAGCGGCGACCGTTCCGGATTACCCGTACATTGCGTTGTGAAGTGGTGCTTGAAGACTCTATCGACAACAGCTGCTCCACCATTTCGGATAGGCGATTTACTTTCTGTTCCAACTCAGCATGCTGGATGCTTCTCACTGTCACTCGTTCCGACAAATTCTGGGCGACCGTCACCAGATCCAACGCTTTGCTGTCTCCCACCAGCGACGCCAATTTCACCTGATCATGGAGTGGACCGGGCAGACTTCGGATAAACTGCTGTTTCAGTAGGCGCTCTCTTGCTTTGCCCTCTAACTCGGGGAGCCCAATCGTTAGATGTCTGTCCAGCTGCTGGAAAAACACCATCAAATCCTCCTGTTCGTCCCATCTGGCTGCGTGAAATCGTTGCAGTGCTCGTTCTCTCTCCAGATCCTTCCCAAATTCTGCACACAAGGCAGCCCTCATCTCAGCGAACGAACAACCGGGTTTGGCCTTTCGAGTGAGCAAATACACCGCCTTGGCTCGTCCACTCAACCGTGTGCCCAAAGCAATTAGCAAATTTGCATCCCCCCTCACACCCGCGCAAGCCGCAATTCCGTCGAACTCATCGAGCCACGCCTCCACGTCACCGGCCGCAAATTGCTCCAACCGGGTCAACTCCATCGCGATTGGTCACGGCACCAATGTAGCGAGAACGACAAGACAGGGGGGTAGACGTTTATTGCACACCGAAAATGGGCACATGAGGGTCTCGCGCGCGCCCTCGAATATCGACTAGATTTCCGTCCCACCACGCAACACAGGTACGGATGTTAGAGGCGAGCCAGTCCTTTCGCCTCGGGAGCTCTGACTTGGAAGATCCGCCTTCCTGTTTTCGCCTCGATCTCCGCTTCTCTGCACCCGATTTGGATCGGCCAGGAGTCGTTCGAGAGCTCTCGACTTGCTTGTTCTGGGCTGTGTCAATCGGCTCGGCCTCGGTCCTGTGGGCTGCGCTAGCGGCGTATTTGTCTGATTTATTGCACTGTCCACATATTCCCGCTCCGTAGTTCCGGGCCCAGGCTCGTCGCTAGCCGTCTTTCGCGATCCGCTCTCAGCTAGCTCCGAAGAGCTCCCCAGAGCCATTCTTGGAAGCGGCCCCTCTACTAACGGCTTGACGGTTGTAGACAGTGAACCGGTCTGGATTGAGATTTGGCGCGTAAGAGTTTCGATCAGCCTGAGTTGGGATGCCTCAAATTGTGCTTGTTGCTGCAGCAGAATGACCTTGAGCTCATCAGCCGATATGGAGATCTTGATTAGGGTTCAACCCGTCGCCAGTTGAAGTGTTCGTCCCTCGCCTGAATGGACGCTTGGTTCCCAATCAAACCCGAAGTCGCTGGCCCCCCACAGGACAGAGAGAAGACGAATCGGACGAGCAGAGCAACAGGAGTCGAATTAGCAAAGCACATCGTTCATTATAAAGGTAAATTGGAAAGTTCGTGAATAGTATATTTAAAGCGACCGTGGAAAGCTCTGGAAACGTTAACTTACAGCCAATAAGGGTAACTTCAACCTAGCGTTCATTGGCTGCTTTTCCTGGTTGGCTCTCTGTTCACCCCAATCAGGGCGGATGAGTTTGGACAGCCGGCCGAGGCGATGGGGTCCTGGCTTGTTCGACTCGTGCATTCCTTCCTAACAGACTTGATCTAGGACGAGTGCGACTACTTGAACGATTTTAACGGTTGGATCCTGACGGAGTTATTTTCTCTAGTCGAATGGAAAGTGCCGCTACTTGCGCTCTTAGTTCGGCTACCTCCCTATTGGAATTAGGCCGAACCTGAGATATTTGGGCGTTGGATTCCCAAATATGATCGGCAACGTCAACGAACTGGGACAGAGGCGCATCATTTGCGCACAAGTGTTTACGCATGTCACGTGACAGCCGACGAAGCCACGACACTAAGGAAAGAGTGGCCAACAGACGGAGTCTTAGCTAGAGTCTGCATCCTGTGCAGGAGCTAAGAAGGTTTTCGGTCACCTAGCTCGGTTCCGTTAGGAAGCTGCGTAACGTGGGAATGGTCCGTTATGTCAAATTGCTTTAAGACGACGGCATTAAGCTCGTCTTAAGTCTTGTGGTGTTCAGGTAATTCCAATATGTGGTTGAGGTCATCGACGACATGCGAAGGAAGCGCTGGGACAAAGCAGTGAAGTTTGACACTAACAGATCTGACGCCACATACCGAAAAATGGATTGCAGCTGAATAAACCAGAAGTTTTTATTAGTCTCTGAAACGCGGTATAGGAAGACTTAACCCACTAACCTGATCGTCCGAATCTGGGTGAATAAACTTCATAGTAAAAATTACAGCGCCAGTGAGCCCAAATAGTAAAAAGTAAAATTAGAAAGATAGAGGGGAAAATTACCGGATCTTGAAAGAAATATTAGTAACTAACGCCACAAAATGAACTTTTTTCGGGGTCAGTAATTATAGCACTTTGATCGTGTGCTATGGAGTCGGTACGAGACTAGACCACCAACCGTGGGCCTACGGAAGCACACGAAAATAAGCTAGGGAAAAGGATTATTGATCGCGAGCAGAGGTAGATAAGGCTAAAAATAGGGCACGAGAAGGGAGCTAGCTAGGGAGGATATAGTTGAGCGTCGAGTGTGTGGACGGGGCGTCGTTCGCAGTCGAATCGCGCGGGCCAAAGGCGGATAGCGTATTCGTGTTTCAAACAAACGGGAACAATGGTTCACCAGACAAACTGCCTAATTCCCTAATACATAAGAAAGTTATAACTTATAGTTTATTTTCGAAAATTTTATACAGTCATACGGTGAATCTCCAGGTGACTAAAGGTGAACGTCATTATCAGGGTTGGTAGGGCGCTGCATTGCGCGACCTTATTAAGTCAAAAAAGGTTGCGAGATGAGGGTAGCAGTGATGAGTTAATCAGTGGAATGCCAGCAGTACGCTGTGCGCAAATCTATGCTAATTTTCTAAAGTATTTGATGCAGGTGAGTGCTACATTATGTGACCGAAAGCCAGTAGCATATTAAGTGGTTACCTACAGCCAAGATAATAAGCTTTAAACGCAACATTAGAACATGAAGGTCAGAATCTGCTTGGTTACTTTGCTGCGTCACGCGTTATATGTTTTCTTCTTGTGGACCAGAGACAGAAAGTAAACGCCGATTTGTTGGTGAGAGCCGGTAGGGAAGTTAGACGCTTCAATACAGCAGTGTGAAAACGCTTTGCTATAGAAATAAATAAAAATAATAGGTAAGAAGTACGTCGTAACGGCACTTCGCTACCATACGACCATCAGCAGTCTCAAGCGGGCTGGGTATACCGCGCGGATCCCAACCCCTTCGCGGATTCAAACCTGCACGGCAAGATTACGAGACAGGCTCGTTACCCCTAGGCTAAGGGCCCTAAAAGTAGGTGAACGTCAGTATCTGGGTTGATAGAGCGCTGCATTGTTCGAGCCTGTTAAGTGTAACAAGGTTACGAGATGGGGTAGCAGAGGTGAGTGAAGTAATGATAAGCCAGTGGCGCGCTGTTCGCATATTTGTGGCTGTTGAATACTGCCTCTTGAATACGTCAGGTTCTAACCATGCGATACCAACTCTCCTAGTCGGATGAACGAGGGAGACTCAGAATTATTTTCTCGCACAACACCGTAACTGACAATCTCGAAGTCTGTGGGTTCTCGGAACTTAGCCGTGAAAGAATTAATTCACGCGAGTCGAACGGGTTCCTAGACCGAACGCAAGGTTTCTACACACGACTTCCCAGCCCAAGACTGAATCAAGAACAAGAGAGGCCTTTTGCCACAAGCGCTTTTACCGGCCAAAGCTAAGGCGATTCTAGCGTTGTACAGCCTCATTTTTATATCACGAAACGGTGATAAAGGGGGGTTTTCCCTTGAAAGGGTTTGAGTAAGCAAACCCTGGAAGCAAGAAATATGGTTTTATGTAAATATACAAAGTCCGTAAACTGAGCAGAAATGTTGGAAGTTTGGCGAGAGTTGTCCGGAAAATAAATGTTGCTTGGATACAACAATACGTATTTTGTTGGAAACAAGACTGTTTCTGGGTGCAAAGGCTAAACAATGTGAATGGTTCACGAGTTGGAAGGCTGATTGAAAGTGTGCGTTTTGTCTGGTCTGAGTACACGTGCACTTGTATGAATCGGGTTTTCAGCGTTCCGTAATTTAAGCCTTTGATACTTATAACTTTGGGTCCGCATAACAGTGGCAAAGATCAAAAGCAGTGAAGACATATTAGTGCAGGTTAGTTGACTGAAAGTTAGTGGAAGCTTTAGCGACCGTTTACGATAAAGGTAATAGTCCGTGATGTCACAGAACTAGAATGTGAACGTCAGCATTTGCATGATTACTGCGCTGTGTTGCGCGTTGTAGGTGTCGTTTTGGTAAACCAGAGGTAGAGTGCTAACGCCAATTTGGTGGTTGATAGCCGGTAGGGCAACAAGGCGCTTCAATGCAGCGGTATGAAAATGACTTTGCTGTAGAATAAAGTGAATGTCATTATCAGGATTGACAGGGCATGCATCGTGCGAGCTTGTTAAATCTAACAAGTTTGCGAGATTGGGTAGCAGATTTGAGTGAAGTAATGAAAAACCAGTGGCATACTGTGCGTCGATTTGTGGCAAAATCCAAAGCACTGGATGCTGTTGAGTGCAAGGTTAAGTGACTGAAAGCCAGTAGCAAGTTTGGCGGCCATGTATGACCACGATAATAAGCCGTTGATGCTTTGCTAGAAGATGAACGTTTGAAGCTTTATGGCTACTGCGCTGCGTCGCAAATTTTTGGGTATCGTTCTACTGGACAAAAGGAGGTAAGCTAGTGCCAATTTTGATAAGTGTTTGAGGCTGAATTCCAGATCTGCGGCAGACATAAAGCAATTGGCGGGAGTCAAGTAATCTATTGCTACTGCTCTGCGTTGCGCAAGGTGCTTATAAGGTGCTACGTTGCTAGAGATGTGAAGCTGCTACTGGAAAACTAGTACGTAGCTGGTGGAAAAGTAATGCTGTGGTGCTGTGTCACCCAGGTTATTTTGTATTCCCAGCTTGCTATCGATTTGGCGTGGTACTTATAGTGATTTGCCTGACTAAATTTGGTCAGGCAAGTTTTTCCACAGCTGCGCTACGATATGAATGCTGAGAAACCTATGTAGAGCTGAGCGAAATTGCGCAACGGACTCCGAGGATCTTATTTTTAATGGTACTCGGTTCCATGCGAACGCATACTTGCATAGGAAAAAGGTACCTCGTATATTGAAGTTTGCTCTTGGAAGAATTAAGGAATATGGTCTATTTCGCAAGGAAAATCGATGAACACTGGTCGTTTGAGTGAATCCAAAGTTGTCTGCTTTAGAGTTTTTGAGGATTTAAAACAGAATCACGAAATTGATATTTGTGCAGCATAGCCAGACGGGATCCAGCTGGAGCTGCTTGCACTTTCGACGGTAATTTAGTGTGGGGCTAATAGCAGTTCTGTGAAAGAACGCTGGACCTTTCTTACTGCTATTCCGTCGTTTTCCTTTGCATTGCAAAGCACTATGGAGTAGTATTCTAAAATGGGTCTTGCACAGACCTTGTAAAGTATAGCCCTATATTCTGCCAAGGGCATCGTTTTTAAGATGCGTCCGATTAAAGACCTAGCCTTTGCAGTGCTGTAGCACACTTGTTCCCCAAAGTTATGTGACACTGAGTAGCGTACTCCGAGGTCTCTTCCTGTTGTACAAGTGCCTAGTGTGTTGCTGTTCAGGGTCAGCACCTATGGGGGTATGTAGCATTTGTGGCACATGACATTACATTTTCCGGCGAAAATTCAACCTTCCAGGTTTTGTCCTGGCTATCCAGTGCTGTGTGGTTACATTGGACACGAGAGAGACTGTTTGATACGTCTGACGTGTTGTAGAGGAAGACATCTTTAATGTCATTTGCTAACGGATATGGCTTTCCGTGTTCGAAGACCGAAAATATGTTGTTAACGTAGAATTGAAATAGTACTGGGCCAAGAATGCTGCCGTGAAATATCACTAGTCACAGGTGTCCGCTGCGATACGTCACTATCAAGTCTAACAGATTGCGTACATGTTGAGAGTTACGAGGAGAACCAGGAAAGCAACTTATCTGAAATCCCCTGAGAGGCTAGTTTTGTCAAGAGAGGAGCATGAGGAACACAGTCGAAGGCCTTTGTCATGTTAAGGAATAGGACTACTAGTGCATGTCCTATATCAACACTTTGTGTCACATCATTCAGGAAAGTGAAATGCCATGTCTGGCACGATCGAGAAGGTAGGCATCTATGTTGGGATTGGTGGAGTAAGTTACGCTGCAACAGGAAAGCAAGCATTTCCTTTCTAACAATCATCTCCATGATGCTAGATGCTATAGCCGTGTGACTGATAGGTCGGTAGTTGTCCACATTTTGACGACAACCTCGCTTATGTGTTGGCACGATCACCGCATGCTTCCACGTAGCTGGGAAGGTCCTACTATTCATGGAGTGTAAACAGATTAAGCATGGCTGAGAAGACTGCGCCTGGGTGCCTTTAGGACGCGGTTGATAGTGCGCACGTCAAATCTATAGTACCCAGTTCGTCGTCAATTTGTCTAGGCAGCGTAGTCGGTAGTGACAAATCAATACTTGTGAAGGGTTTGTAAAAGTGTTTATTTAATGCTCCGCACATTGTTGTAGGGTCATGGATTATAGTAGTGTCCCGAAGTAAAATTGAGTTTATGGAGTTTGTTACTGGGTTGCTATGGCAATGTATTCATTTCGTGGGGACTTTAGCGTTAATGGTTGTACGCATCGCAGCTCGTTCGCTTGACATGAGCACTTTGTCCACGGTGATTTTTCGCTAGGCCATGATTTCATTCTTTAAGAGTATATTTTTAAAATCCTGCATTCGCCTATATTTCAAGCGCAAATCCCTGACTTTTGCAACGGCTTTGTTTGAGACAGCGACGTCATTTGACCGCGTCATATGCTTTATTTGCATTGGGGTAACCACATTAAGACAGTAACCAAAGCGGTTATAATGTGCGCAGGTTGCTGCATCAACGTCGGTAGGTAGGAACAAGCTATCCCAGTTCAAAGATCAAGGGAGTTAAGAGACACAATTCCAGTTTGTTCGTTGGAACCGTCTGAAGTTTACGCATTGATTAGCTATGTGGGACATTGGGCCGCATAGGCTGAAGGTGAGCTGGACCAATTTGTGATCACTACCAACAATATTACCAATTAGACTGGCTGCCGCGTTAGTGATGCCATTGGTAAAAGTAAGATCAAGGGTGTTGGACCCCCTAGTTCGTAGTAAGACATGCTGAGTCCAGTCATTTGCGACAGTGTCATCGACAAACCCCTGCTACATTGGAGGTGCAGAGTGTTTTTTCCAGGAGACGTGCGGCATGTTGAATTCACCTCTAATTATCTTATGACGTGAGGAAATATTCGAAACCTCAAGAAATGTTTGGGCTAGCGCATCGACATTATCTTTGGTGCCGTGCGGTGGTAGTCAATTCAAGGAAGCTTTATGCACCCAGATAAATAAATAAATAAATAAATTTGTATAGTTACCGACAGACGATACACGGCCCTAGAAGTGGGACCGCTGGATGCATTTTCAGCATTTTAGACGATCTACCACAAATGTGACGTAGACAGAATAACTAAAGATGAGAATTTTAAAAATTTGAAAGCAGAATGGGTAAAGAGTGCACAGATGTCCCTTAAGTACAGTCCCGAATCTTTGAGCAACGGCAGCACATTGTTTGAACGAAGTATATGATTCTTCTTCCAGTTGACGAGGTCAGCATTTGTTAAAAAGTCTATTGGTATCTAGTATCAACTGGAAAAAAGCAACAAACCGCGAGTTTTGCGTGGTGTCTCTGCTACTTTTTTAAAGCATCAGTGGAGTTGAGTGATCTTAGCGACCTAAAAATGGTCCAGCCAAACAGATCTTCAAATGATTCAAATAAAATTAATCCGTTTGCAGTAGAAAGCGCAAAAAGTGATGTTTTAGGGTTGAGCGGCAACGGCCAATTTAACGGCCGATAAGGATTTCAGGCCACCCACATGTATTGAGGATCCATATTGAGACATGGTTGTTACTAAAGCTGAGAACTTCATACTGTTGTGCAGTAAATTCGTTACGAACGTATATACTACAATTGCAATTGAATTCATCGCTCTTCGGTGCGCGCCTCATAATTGATCAACCGAACTGAATTGGACTCCAGCTTTGCTGGTAATCTCCATCCGACATCTTGGCTGTACATTACGGTGATGTTCAGAATTTGTCTCTCACTAGCATACTGGACACCGCTGCCTTCTGCGCTCTCCACCACCAACCTATGTTTGTCGCTTGGGGTGACCAGGATATTCAAACGAATGTTTCTGGTTTCAACGAAATCTATTGTTTGTGATTTGTCCTGTAAATCATTCACAGAGGCTAGGATATAACGCATTATCCGTTTTTTAGCAGTACTTTTTCATCCTCCCTAACGAATTACTCACCAACAGCTGTCCGCTAGGTTCCACACAAATAGACCGCTTCGTAGCTATTTTTTCTTTCAGCGCTACCCAATCTCTGTGTACCACCAAGTACGTGGGACTCCTGTTGCCTTCTACCGCTGATTCAATGATGCACTCTTGTTTGGGGCGCCAAGTTCGAATATCCCAGTTAGATACTATCTCCACTATTTGATGAATGGCCGCTATGATGTAATCGTGATTACCACTGCAAGTCTTAAACACTGATTTGCAGGCAACACTCCAATGGTCAACTTGACCTATCAACATAGAAGGTACGAGGGATGTCACGGACCGCTCGGCTTTCCCATATCACATAGCGTCCCTACTTGAGCCTACCCCTAGACCTCTAAGAAAACATCGCTTACTGCCAGATCAGCCCTTTTGCTCAATTTTTCGTTCTTTTTCGCCACGTTATTCTCTGGCCAATCTGAACTTTGTTAATACTAAGGAAGTAGTTGAAGCGCCCCCTTGCACTCGTGCCTAAATGGTGTTCGCATCACAACAACCAAAATGGTGTGGAACTAATTGTAGGAACTGATAACCCCCGATTACTCTATCTGAGAGTATTACAGTTGCATTCTTCCGTCTTCGATCCTAAATCTTGAAGGTTGGTTCACGCAGCGGTGAGAAGCCAACTTGGCTTGGAAACGTGATCATATCTTACCCACTACCTATTACCCCCACATCATAAATAGGTATACCAGCAATCTGTGTTCAGTTGCCATCAATCGCAGGCTTATGTATATGTGTTTCTGCTTCATTACTCAGGGTCTTCCTGGCTGCAGTCAAATACTGGAGAACTTTTGGACCACTCACATCTTCTGTAGACGTCAACGACATTCCATGCAGCCCCGTAATCCACATTCACGCAATTGAGTTTGCGATCAGCGCACCTCCGCCATTTTGACCCATTTTTGAGAAAAGTAATGCACTTGTTTCTAACCAGCCGAGTGCAGATCGGTGGGGTGGAAATTATTTCTTTCATAACTTTTAGACCGTTTTTTGACACGGTTTTGAATCCTTCGTCTAGTGCGCAAGAGCATTCGTATCACCACTGCACAACTCGATCTCACTTTGTTTTTACTAAATTCGATAGTTGCTACACCATTTAACGAACAATTGAAATCTAACTGTTCATTTTTTGGCTGCTCAGCGACCTTGTTGCTGTTGTTACAGTCGTTTCATTGCGAATCGTGGTGACATCGGTCTTGCGGATATGTCGAGGATTCCGTTACGAATGCAGTACTAAGCAACTCCTACATCATCGTCATTCTACAAGTTAACTAGAAGTGAGAACCACCTAAACTATTGCCGCATAAAAAGCATTACCGAAAAAAAGTAATATTACGCCTTGTATTTTATTTGGCATCATGAGTAAGAGCTTTGTTGTGGTGGGAAGTGGGGTGGACAAAGAAGCTTCAACGCAAACTCCACGCAGGTTTGCTTTCGTCCATGTCACCAAATGTCTCCAACCGAATGTGTTCACCTTCTTTAGAACCTCGGTCAGAAAGTCGAGAAGCACCAGTCTATTGACTAAGCCATGGTATGATCTTTTTTCTTCGCCCTCCACCCAGACTCCAGTCGTGCAAACGATGCACTTCCTTGGAGTCGGTGTGTTTACATGCGTACAGCAGGCCTAACCAACGAAGTCTGGCGCATATATTAACGGTGCCGAGCGGTTCACTCGCAAGTAGACTACCGGCAGTCCTGCTCTAGTGACGCCACCAAGATCGGAGAGCAAACAACTTGCAAAACCATTACCGGGCTCAGTCAGCAGCTTAGCGGCCTACCCGCCATACCACCTGTATTTTGAACTATTTTGCATCTTGACTCTTTTTTCCTTCACCAATCCATCCGTGTATTATGTCTTGTTGAATGATGGCTCTGTTTATGTTCTTCGGTTGCGAATTATGCCAGTTCCGTTTTTCGTGCATCACTTCATCTTCGTCTTGTGTGTGGCTGGTGGCATCAGGTTTCGGATTTACCTGTCACTGCGGCCTCCACGAGGACAGTCACAGGACGCTTGCGCCTACAGAGACCATGGGTGGCTTGCGCTGCACCACCCACAGTTCCATCCACACACCCCATATCCAGTGTAAACCCGAAGGAATAAGACCGGGAGGCATGTGGATGGGAGCCCTGTTTCATCAACGGAGTCGGCCCACACTCCTTCACAGGCAAACACAAGCATGCTGTATTTGGGAATCAAGCGCACACAAGGTGGCGGCTGGACCGTAGTCCGCTCCACACTGAGTGCATGGAACCGCTCTTCGAGCCTAGCACGGCCACAAGAATCGTGCACCCCGTCCCCTCCAACAACGGCCAACTGTCTCCTGAAGCCAGTATAAACGATGTGGTGGGTAATAGACAGGTAGGCACCTTGTCAAAATGCAAATCAAGCAGAGCCATACCGGGGATGTCAAACAACAGCCAATCACTTGAACTGACACTCTCAAATTAAACATATCAAATAAAACATGCTTAACTCCTCAAGGAATTAGCAAATGAAATAAATGTGCTATCAACAAATCCGCGATAAATTCCAGATGGCAGCAAACGCGCTAAAAACATACGCAACCAATGCGAATAAAATCATAGCAATGAACCACTTTTCGTTTATGCGACGTGTGTAAGTAAATAAAAGATTATTCAGATAGACACAATTTGACGTGACAAAGTAGGCAATATATAGCAAACCCATCACCTGAAATAAATAAACTCAGCACACAAGCACGCGGTTAGTAACTCGAATGCAGCGTCCCTACCAACCCTGCGCCAGTTCTGCCTACGTTCTCTACAGCACTCGTCGTCGTTTCGGTGTTGGCCCGAATGGCCTCGTTCATGGCTCACTAGGCCTCCCTGACTCAGGCACTCGCGACCACATGGGTTACAGCACCATGTGCTCGATGTCAATGGAGTACAACCCATCGGTGCCTGCTGCTTCCGCAATTACCGCTTCTACTCAGCATGCACGAGGGATTTCTCTTATACCTCGGCATTGCCCTTTGTGATCAGATCACGCCATGCACGCTGATCAATTGTCTTGGATTCCCAAGACCTGCAATCAAGGTTCGAACGTGAGAGGTTTACTTTTATCATGTCCTGATAACGAAGCTTTGGTCTCTACATGCCGCTTCCCTGCACTCAATTGACCATATAACAGCTCCTTCGGAATCCGCGCCGAGTCCATACGGCATACATATCTGAGCATCTCAGGTATCTCAGCAAAAGTATCTAGGCACTGCATACATTCCACTTCGGCGCAACACCGTGTCTGCAACTATGTTGCACCAACCGATGCGCAGAATCCGTCGCAGACACTGTTGATGGATTCGCCAGATATCTCACGCCTCGTCGGTACGTCGTCCGCTTTGCGCTGCCGTATAGAAGTAGACCATCAGCATTATGCCAATGGTAAGCTGGTGGTTGCTTCACACTCGGTACTCAAGCTGTCTTCGATACGCGGATACGAAGCTCACAGTGTATTTGCTGGGCAAACGAAACCATCCTCCCAAGGTAGCGAAAGCGATAACATTGCAGATTGCACCCCCGGTGAAGGCTTGCTTGTGTTGATGCTGACTCCGAATTTGACAGCTGTCGAAGCCAGAGCACTAGTCGTGTGCTGCAACACATCCGCGCTGAGTGCAAACAACGCCTAGTCATCAGCAAACTGCAACATACGATTAGTTGTCTCACAGACTAGAGTTCTCACACCGAAACGACGGATATTCAGCAACCCACCATCAGTACGGTGCTCTACAAGAACACCCTAAACACAAGCGGCATCTAAAGCACAAGGCAGCATCGCATGAAGATAGATATTAAACAGGGCAGGAGCTAAGACACTGCCTTGCTTCACACTAAAGACAACTGCAAAGTCATTCGAGGTCTCTCAACTCAGCTGCACCCTCGCCTGCATACCATTGTGCAGACATGCAATTAAACTTACAAACTTACTCAGACAACCAAACTTACCCAACACCAGCCACAATGCCTCGCGGTTCATCTTATCAAATGTCTTGGTGAAATCAACAAAAAGCGAGTACAATGGTTGGTTTCGTTCTCTGCATTTCTCCTGCAACTGACGAGCCGCAAACACTATATCGATGGTGCTGCGACCCGAACGGAATGCACACTGCTCCTCCGCCACGTTAGGTTCCACAACCTGATGACGAGGCGGTTGAGCAGGATTCGGGCAATCACCTTGCCCACACAACTAAACAAGTTGATGCTACGATAATTCGTGCAACATTGCTTGCTCCCTTTGCCGTTGTATAGTAGTAGCAAAAGGGCATCCTTCAGCTCAGCAGGCACCTCCTACTCATTCCATACACGTTGCACCAAGTTGTACAGCGCAGTCAACAACGCGGATCCGCCGTGTTTCAACACTTCAGGCGGCCCAGGCACACTTGCAGTTTCGCAGCTGAGCAAGTGCTCTCTGCGTCTCATCCAGTGTCGGCGTGTCCGTCAGGCTCGTCTCCATATCGTGCTGCTTCAGCCCGTTCAATGTAGGCCAGTCGATCTCTGAAAGGTTGTTCAAGAGACAGTCAAAGTGTTTGTGTCATACCTTAATTATGTTTTCATCTGTGTGCAGGTATCGTCTGAACTACCATCGATCATCGTCTTCAACTGCTCCAATCTCGGTCCATACACCGCCTTCAAGGAGTCAAAGAATTCCTTATGTTGGCGGCGTTCACGGTAGCATTTCATCTGCTTCGCCTTCTCCGTCCACCATGCATTTTTAATGCGACAGAGCTCTGGGGTCATTGCCGCGTCTGTCTCTATGGATTAGTATGCGGCGCATAAATGGCAGCGGAATCTATTCAGCAACGCAAAATCGCCGGCCGTTCGAATATCAGCTTGCAACTTCAGCGAAGACATCACCCGAAAAAGATTTGTGCTTACCTGAAGCGACGCCTGAGGCCCGCAGGTGACCTAGCAGTGTTAGAAAATTCGAGTGAACAAGCTCTGACTTCCAGCACTGAAAGTGCGTCCGCATTGGCGTAGCACTTAGCTTCCGTATCTAAATCTGGGCATACGCCTATGCCGAACTCGACGTGTGAGGCTCCTACGGATCTCAAACGCTTGGAGTGCAATGTGAAAGATGTCCGCATTCTACTCTCCAGTCTTGACGGCACTAAACTTTCTGGACCCTTCGGACTCTATCCGCTAATTCTAAAGTCCCTACCGATCATTATCTCGCCTGCTGTTCAACAGATCGTTGTCTGAAGGTGTATTGCTGAGCGACTGAAAATGCTCGGTAGTGAAACCGAATCCGAAGAACGGTGACACGACTAAAGTGGACAATTATTGACCCATTTGTCTGACCTCTATTTTGACAAAAGTGCTCGAGACGATAGGGAAAATGGGTCTTATGTTGCTAGTATAGCCGAAATACCCAACGCCCGCACAACACGGTTTCATGAAGAGCCGCTCCTGCATCACCAACCTGCTGTTGACACGTCACGGCTGGTTGCAAGCGTTAAACCGGGGGAAATCAGGGGATGTTATCTACATTGATTGCAGTAAAGCTTTCAATAAGTGGACCATGGGATCCTCCTCTACAAGCTGAGGATATGTGGTGTTGGTGGCGCACTACACCAGTGGATCAGTGACCTTTTCATTGAAAGAAAATAGGCGTACAGGTGGATGATCACTTAATGGATTGGTACCCGTCCACTAGCGGCGTACTTCAAGGCACAGTATTAGGACAAATTTTGTTCCTGATCCACATCAACGTAGTACTTCAGCTTCTCCAGTCACCCTGTGCATTGTTTGCAGGTGACCCGAAGATTTGGTGGGTTATTGATTCTCCCGATGACTATGACGTCCTTCAGCAGGATCTCTACCGCCTATCCTTGTGGTCTGCAGAATTTGATCTCCTGGTCAAGTCGCCATTTATGAGTCTGGGGAAGGATGGTAATAGGTGTATGTACACTATACCCGGTCAACCGCTGCATCCCACAAGCTCCGTAAAGGATTTAGGTGTACTCTCACGCTGTGATCTGACGTTCCTCGATAGACTGTACAGAAACGGATTGCGCCTGCTTTAGGCACTTAGCCGCCGCTTCTGCACTTGGTCTGAAGAGATTACCACTATCATGCTCTCTTCCACAGTAAGATCGGTGCTCGAGTACGGCTCACCCGCCTATTCTCCGATCACAATAGTTAAAATGTAGAGATTGGAATGGGTTTAGCATGTAGCTACGCTGCTCACCCCCAGTTTACGGGTATGTCGTACGAGGACCGATGTAGGACTTTATACCTTACCATATCGTCGGCTACGAGCTGATCTCATAATGACGCACCGGATATTGCACGACGGCCACTTCCCTATGTTGATGCCACTGCTGCACGTTCGCGCACCAAGCAGCACACATGGACACCGGTAAATACTGGTGGTGCCGGATTTGAAGCGTACCGCTTACCCTTTATGCTTCGAGTGTCGCGTGGTGAAATGGTGGAACAAGTTTCCGGAAACACTAGTAGAGTCGAAATTTAAGAGGTTCCTCGACACCCACTTTGCGGATTACAGGTATAGGAAACGTATCACTCCCAGGTAAGATGTACTACAGCTCTAATATGCTGTCACCGCGCATTATCAGCGACTTGATCCTGTGCAGGTGCTCGACCTAACTACGACGGAGCAACACAGATTTGTATCTTCTCACTCTACTTTCAGTATTCAGTAAACATATGTGGTGCGTGTAGAAACCACGAGTGATCTGTTAGTATAATTAACCTCACCATCATATCGTTTTACCCGCCTTCGTATATCGTCGTTGTGTACACCTCTGCTCATATCACACATGAGCGATGCTCTGTATTCAGCGATTACCCAATATTTATTGACGCCTAAACTCTCTGGATCAAGGTAGTCAGCTCTCATCACCTCGGACTTTAACGTGTCCCTGTGGGAGAATATATATAGACTTTAGAGACAATGCCAGACCTCTTCTGGTAACATGGATGTCGTACATCTCACATATTTTTGCAGCGGTGATCTCCATGGATATTTAGTGACACTTGTCAGTTAAAGATTCATTGTACTTATGTATAAAAGTTGGCACCCTTCTCTTCCAAAACCCCCTTTACCACTGTTTCATACGTCCAGTTTTCTGCTCTCATCACCCGTCTACACTTCCCACCTCCTCCCCATGCACAGCGTCATTTCTTCCTGTCGCACAGCTATGCAGCACATTCTAACTGACGTTTCCAGCTTGAACATGCTGATCGAAATTCGTCTACGTTGTCTGCGCCTTATTGAAAAATGGATCTCTACACATCATCCAGAACCAACTAAGCTTCTGTCAACTACTGCTCATCTAAATGATGAGTGGGCTGCTCCCTCCCCTATCACAGACATCAGCGTATCGTCCGTGTCTGGTCTTGTTCCGCATCCGCTATCCTCCAAGTCGATGAGCTTGTGGGATGAATTATTCCGTGAACTCTTCCTCTCCCGAATATCGGTAAGTCATTCTCACACCGATTGCTATTTTTTCGACTATCCACTTCGAATGGTATGTTGTAGCCCCATCACACACTGAGTGGAACCACACTGTCTGAGCTTAGCACTGTCATGCGGACTCCAGTTGATTGTCACGTGCATGATGTCTTGGCTGTCTGCATAGATTTTATCCGAATTCACTATTATCGGTATAGTATCATATCATCGTCGATCTTAGACATTTTATCAAGTAATGCCAGTAACAGACGCAGTAGGTCATCGATCATCATACCGCTTTTTTGTCCATACACATTCCTACGCATCTGATGGCAGTTGCTCACCGCTTTTTTTAGTAACTAAGCAAAATTCATACTGATTCATGCTCTAGAGAAGTCTTTATCGACCACATTTATGCTCTTCACCTCGGAGTATAGATTAAGAAAGATTGTACGTCAGTCGAATGCGTCCGCTTTCGGTCCACGTTATATGTCGCACCCCTTCGGTGTCTAAAGTGCCTCAGTACATTCGTCAGACCAATGAGCGGAAGCGGCCGATAATCCACTGAGTCGAGGAACATTTCTTTCGACAGCAACAATCGGAAAACGCCTTCCTTAGCACAGACGGTTGTGAGCTTCGTAGGCCGGTCTTGTTTGATTATTAAGATCAATCTTGTGTGGGACGAGATTAATTGGAACGTACTTCATTGATAATCACTTATTGATCCGCATGTACCCTGTCTGTTTCACCCACTGACCCTATCAGTGGACGCGTAATCCCCATTGTCACTCTGCATAGCTCTTGTTGTCAAACCGTCTTGTTTTTTCTTATATATTGACGCTTAACTCACGGCCATGGCATCAACTACGTAAATCTCATGGAGTTGGGCCCGTTGCATCTTATGCCTTGCTGTTGTATTTTTGCATCGAAATCCCTCCCACTCGCTTCGCTTATCTTCTGTTTACGTTTGAGCAATGTCTAAATTTCGTTCCCCTTCTCTCAATTGATCTCTATCTCCAGAACTTATGTGGACAAGCATTAGACAACGTTCTAAAGGAGTGGACCACCGAGGTGCTGGAGTTAATGGAGACTGCCTCTAAGGATATGACGTCCGCTTCGCAGACCACGGATCGCATGAACTCAGCAGAAGTAGGCTTTCGCTTTGACGGCTGTTTTGTGATGTATTTGTTACAGTATTTTGCTTTTAGCGTGGCTCTCTTTTCAGCTGCATATCGGTCACTGAATATTTGAAAGGTTAGTGGCATCATGTATCAGCAGTCACGGAGCCTACGATCTGATACTTAGGCCCAGTGGACTCAGAGGGTTCAGTAAATGGGGGAGGCAGGGGCGGCAAGTGACTTCTACAGGCTCGTCGACCTGATCCGCATCACTTCGTTATACGATGTAGAATAGCACACTTGCTCTAATTCACAATAAAGGAAGCCGCATGAGCGGACCACCTTCAGCAACACTTCAGTTGATCCACTGGCCTTTTTGGCCGGGATTGGGCCATGACCGGTTAGTTTAGAGGTTCCATCACAAACTGAAGTTTGAAACCCCGTCACAGCATTAATGGTTTGCGCCCTGCTAACCCGGCTTTTATCGTGTCTTCACAGGTGAGCTAGCCCACCTGTCTAACTGGGCATGTGGGACGAGGCCACTCCAGTCGGCTGCTGCTTTTCGATCATACTTGTAGCCGCGATATTTGTATTAGTTACAGTGTATCTGCTTGATACAAGTGGTGACAAAGCTCCTGACACTCATTCCATTCCACCTCATTGCTGTGGATCAGAATTCCAGGACTAGCGTGGATCAGGCTGTATGTATGAATCGTGTTTTCAGTTGGCAATGAGACCTTACCTTAACGTGGTGCGATGGTTTGTGCGCCTCACTGATCCATTGAGCTATACTGGGTGGTGCTTCTGGCACCTTCAGAGCTAATCATACCAGGTTGGTCAATGGTTAGAGGCCAGACAAACTTAGTCTCTTGGCCCTCCAGGTTGGGGGTTGGAGTAATTGTGGCTCCGTACTCCATAAAACGGGCTCTCTGTAGTCCAATGCCAAAACCCCGCTGCCTTGCGGTAAGCTTTTTAAACCAAAGGCTTTAATTGAGAACCCTAATCGTTCTCCTTTCTATGCCTGGGCAGCCTGACAGTATTTTGCCCGCGCAATACACTATGACTTTTCCTTCTAACATTCTCTTGATGCCCTGGCCGTCGCACAGGATAATCAACGGTGCCCTGTCTACTGCATCGAGCAGGGTGGATAGGGGTTTGGATGCTACTGCTCAGGCCTTCCCGCCTTCTTATTCCCCTTATTACACTTTTTCATCCTTAGCGTCCCGTTCCAACTTCACTTTCATCCCCCTGTTTTCAATTTCCCAATTCTTGACCCTTCCTTGCTTGAATAGCCGCTTGTCTTCTGGTTTCAACTCACACACAATCGCAGGACGTCGCTCCAATTCAGTTGACAAGTACATGTTCAACCAAGCGGACAACGTCAGTCCATCTCTTTCCCTTTGGAGTCATCGATCCTCGCAAAGAATGTCATGCTTCAACCTGCGCACTTTGCTACAGATTGGCCAACAGGCAGCACTTGTCCGAACACTCGAGACCCTCTCGATCCATATTTGCTGTTTCTCACAAACCCGCCTGCAAAATTCGAGCTCCGTGGTTACCCTGCGATCCCCTACATGTGACACTGGCGGCACATTCTCATTGCGCCTATCTGGCAAAGATTCAGCTTCAAATGCAGCTCAAGCTGGCGTCGGCATTGTTTTGAGTGCCTGGGCTGAAGATGCGCTGATCAACTGGATCCCATTCAACAGCCGGATGTGCGCCGTTAGGTTGGCTGGCTCGTTCCAGGCTTCGAAGTCGCGCGGGGACAAACGGTGCCTGTTTGTCATCGTGGCTTACGCCCCCACAAACTACAGCCCTGATTCGGTGAAAGATGATTTCTATCACCAACTTAACGATCTTCTTCGTTACAGAATAAGTACGGATACTGTGGAGCTTGATGGTGATCTAAACGCCCAAGTCGGAAAATTGTCCTCTGCTGAGCTTCATCTGGGCGACCAACATGGTGTAGGCTCCCGTAATGATAACGGTGAGCAGTTGCTACGCCTGTGTGTAGGTGTTCGTCTCTTTCTCGTGAGCACTAACTTTCGACACAGCACCCGCAGACGAGTGACTTGGCGCCCACTAGTCTCGGGCCAGCTATAGACGCAAATCGATCATATCGCGATTGCTTACCGCTGGAGAGGCTGTGTCCAAAACTGTCAATCGATTTGGAACTCCTGCGTGGAACTTCGATCACGCTCTCGTGTGTGCCGACCTTCGGGTGCGTTTCGGCGGACGTCCGCCGCATCGCTCTGAGCGCATTGACACTAGCCAGCTGGTAAAGCCAGATGTTCCGAATGCGTATTAAACTACGCTGGCATCCGGGCTGAATAAGCCCCTACTGAGCACCGTCGAAGATCACTGGTCACATATTCATCAAATGTTTCTATCAGAAGGCTTGTCTTCATGTGGCAAATCAAAAGCCACCTGTGTCGCAGACGCGACTTCACTCTCGCTCTGAAGGACAGTTTATGATGTATCCGTCTGTTCAATCCGGTTGTGAAACCTATCCCGTCTGGTCGACAGACATAAAGAGGCTAGCCACGTTCGACCATCGCTGCGTTCGCAGCTTAGCTCATACCTGGTAGAAGCACCGCGTTATCAATCATCGTGAACCGCTCACTTCCACTATTACACGCAGCAGGCTCCGTTGGCTTGGCCACGTGTTGCGCATGCCAGCACACCGACTTCTGCGACGTGCATTGTTTGCGCACCGGGGGTGTGGTTGGAAGAGGAGGCCAAGCGATGACTTGGTCAAAAGGAATGAAAACCCCCACTTCGAAGTTAGCGTCGGTTGGTGCATGCCGAGTGTCTGGCGGGGGTCCTAAGGACGATGAACACGTTTGGCTGAATACACTTCTTGACATGACTAGGAGCCTATCTTAATGACGTCTGTTTTCTGTGTTTCTCTGTCCCTCCTCCTCCCGCTCCAATCACGATCTCAGCCATTAGGCATAATGTAACTCCTTTTTTGCGGCACGATAACCGGCAGTTAGTTGTTCGAAACATTGTCCATCTGTTACTGGAAACTCAGCCTGCGTGCCTATGTTTCATATTTTTCTTGTCTTTTGTATTGCGGCACAATAGCTGAGG
This sequence comes from Dicrocoelium dendriticum, assembly GCA_944474145.2. Lineage (NCBI taxonomy): Eukaryota > Metazoa > Platyhelminthes > Trematoda > Plagiorchiida > Dicrocoeliidae > Dicrocoelium > Dicrocoelium dendriticum. Next base: position 26,981,902 of record OX104060.1, on the reverse strand, counting down.
TGTTTTCCACCTGTAGCTGACGTTAAAATATGGATCGGGTTTTCAGTTGGTGGTAGGGATCAGAACAGCACGCCATGTAATATAGACCAATTATAAATGTATTCTTCGACTTAGTAGAATCGACCACTCCGTTCTGTCTGCTATAATCAATCACATCGGTGTCTTCAAGCAGTATGTGGGCATTTCACGCACCCTGTTTCCAGGCGCCTCAGAGGGCGCGAAATGTCAAACGTCTTTTCGTCAATGAATGGCTTTGATTCGAGTCATCTTATTTCTCTACCTCTTTTACCCTTGCATCCTTGTGAATCTTCGCGATATTCGGGAAGAACCTGGTTGACATCCATTATACAATTAACGTCGTTTGGCTGTCTGGCGATGACAAGAATGCGTTGCCAAACTTAAGCAAGCCTCGTGGTTTTCCCATCCTGTATTCAGCTTCTAAAGCCATTCGCCTCATGACGAGAACACACTGGAATTATGACTGCTTAAGTTAGCCTACACATTATGAAATCACGACTACTGGTTGTCGTAGTTACCTCACTGACTGTGGTATACATTACATTCATCTTTCACTGACGCGTTGGCTTCTGTGGCTATTCCTTAGAGTTCTGAGCCACCTCCGGTGATCATTATACGCCTTTTTTGAATATCTGACGCTGCTTCAGCATGCCGGTTCTGGAGGTGCGGGATTCTATGCAGAGACGGACGACAAAATGCCTGCTTTCGCCGTCCCACTACGTAGTTAGCGCTGACCTCCTTATGAGATGGGCCCCAAGGTAGTTGCAGCTTATTTATAGTGTTATCCGTCGTCGCAAACCGGAAAAGCCATATGGAAGCATCTGGCTGCATATCGTTTTCACACGGATTGCAAGTGAGATGATTAAAACCGGTAAATTCTTCAACATCCGGTTACAGCATTTGTACCCACTCCGGTCTCTCTGCATGTGATGTTGTTACTTCGATCCATGCTTATGCCACCCATGATTGGATGGCTCTATTTGAATGGAATCTAACTTCTGTAGATTAACAGGACTACCGCCACTTTTTACAATGTACACTCCATTGTCAGCTGTCGCGGTCACGTAGTAGTTACTCCTGCTTTTGGTATAGCCGGTGATGGTATGTGGAAAAGGGATCATTTGTAACATCTGTGGCCTTGTGTAAGTCTCCACGATCCTGCTGTCTATATACAAGTCTCAGAAAGCTTCTGTGTAAAGATAACGTCATCAGCTACACATAGCGATTCCTAGTTCCCTTATTCTTACCACTTTTCTCACTTGAATGCATACACACTGACAATTTGAAGTGTGAGCATTCAATATAAAAGCATACTTTGGCTCAGCGATTCACGATCTAATGTATGTTATTTGTTGCTTTCCTTTTAGCCATTCCGTTTTCCAACTTCCCAACTTATTCGTTTGCAGTTTTATCCACTTTCATTGGATGACGTTGTGTGGCCCTTTGGCTACTTTACCAGGAAGCGGATATCACAATTGCGTAGTCCCCTTTGCGTCGGCTTAGCATCAGCTATGACAAGGACGATGGTTAGGTCGCATCAGTCAGCTTCTGCTGACTGTGCGAGTTTACTAGCTGAGAAAAAGTACTTGAGCACCTCGCCACTTTCCACAATATACTCCGGTGGTTTGTTTCAGATTACCTACCACGGTTGACTTGATAGTTCCTTGTGTCCACTTCCGCGTCATTGCTCGTGAATTAATTTGCCCTTGTGCTTTCGCCTCCCTGGGTTTACCAACTGTTTTTAGTTACTACATAGCTCCTGGAGGCAACTATACCATTTCCGAGGCGTTAGTTAATAGAGGAAGCAAATTGGTTCGTAAGCATTTTCAACTTGGTTCGTAAGCATTTCCAACTTGGTTCATAAGCAGTTTCAAGTTGGTGCGTTTCAAAGTTTGGCCAAGATGCACACACGCACCGACGAGTAGCCTCCTCATTGGTCAAACACCGTCGGCCAACAGGATGCCGTGTGTCACTATAGAGCAGATGTTCTCAAGCTTTCGGCACCTGCACCCATTATTAGCGTAACGTAGCACGATCGACCCCTGAGCTTTCCTTATCCACAGAACTAGGGTCTAATAACATAAGAATGAGGTGGAATTCATCGCTGTACACTAAATTTGCACAGTTGTTCCTTTATGTTGGCAAAAGTGAAGGCAGTTGGACTTACATGCAAATGCAACTATATTAAGGCCTACTACCTTGGATAAAATTCGTTCCGACATGCAGCGCTGACTTGTTTGATACTAGGTGTTATTGAGGAAAGCTATAAAAGAGCGATGAATCCAATTGCACAGAATTACGCAGCCAGATATTGTCGATGATAAAAAGAAACAGGAACAATTCAAGAGTAATAGACTAGGCTGTGATATGTAGCTTGTTAACTACTGGGATGAATACCATAAAAAATACAACTAAAAGCCTACGACTTACGAGTAATATAAGTGACAAAATAGTCAGGTGGGGTATTTAAGAGTCAAGAGTAAGCGAACGAACCCAGCGGCATGTTCTAATGAGCAGTTAGCGAAAAAAGTGGCCGATCGAGATATCTTCATTTAGGATCACGGCAAACACAGTCAACCCAACTCCCGATATGTTTCCACATGCTTAAACACATCATAGATCCTCTATCTCAGCGCTTCATTCAAATAAGCGCCAACCGACGCCAACTTCGAAGTGGTTTTCATTCCTCCTGACCAAGTAATCGCTTGACCACTCTTCTTCCATCCAGACCCCGGTCGCACAAACAACGCACGATGCGGAAGTCAGTGTGCTGGCATGCACAACACGTGACACAGCCACCGGAGCCTGGTGCTTGATATAACGGTGCTGAGCGATTCACTCGCTCTTCCTGGACCAAATACGTGACCTTGAACACGCTCACTGCCCACGCGGCATTCCCACCAGATGTGAGTCGTGCTGCGATGGTAGCGATGACTGAACGTAACAAGCCTTAGTGAGTCTATCTATCTGATGGGTCAGGTTTCGCAGCCACACTAGGGTTGAATGGACGGCTACATTGTAAGCTCTGCCCCTTTGGGCGAGACTGTTGTCGCATCGGCGCCACAGGTGGCGGAGATTAACAAAAGCGCCTCGAGCTCTTGCTTTACGGTCACGTTTACCTGAATGACCAGCTACCACCACAGGAGTTATGACGTGATGACAATCAGTCAAGAGGCACATCACCTTACGCCAATTAGTACCGAACGGAACAACCAGTGTGGTTATAAGAAAGTCACCACCGTTTCACGGTAACGACGGGAAGTCGCTTGGGTCCTGTGTCGTGTTGCACCTCAGCATCACCAGCTGGTAGCGGATCTCGTCTACGTCAATCATCACCAACTGCAGTACATCAGCCATTCGAACTGATGCTTCGCTGCCGTGCAACTATGGTGACCTACGAAACGAAGAATAATAAGAGGCAGAGAAGAGGGATCTAGCGTAAAACCTTAATGACCTAAAACATTTTAGGGTCAAGTCGCTTGCACCTTGTCAATAACAAAGCGTCACAAACAGTTGGCTACAGTGCAAAGACAAGGCGGAATCAGCGAGACAGCTTCCTTGCGATTTTCACTGCCCCGCATCATAATCAGCCATTACCCCGCAGATAACAAAGCACCAAACACTTTAAACGGACAGTTCGACTAGGAGACGACAGCAGATGAGCCACTGGTGTCAACTGCGAGCTATGTCTTGTAAAGTCTCGAGGCAAGCGCAAAGCGGGTCAGTTGGGCTCTAGCGTAGAAGGCGAGACGGACCGATCACAATCAGTTTGGTCGTCAGTGACTCCAGTTCCCGACCAACTCGGGCCTTGCACCACCCGACATCTGATAAACAGAACAACGCGTCGGTAAGCGGTGACCAGGCATACACAGTACGTGCCCAAGCCAACGCAACTTATTCAATGCTGCGAGGATAGAGCAGTAAGTTTCCGGATGCACAAGTATTGTATTTTTACAAAAAATAAGCATTACGTTTTCCCGAAGTACTGTCGATCAGCGTTCATGCACAGTTCCATGCGCTCAAACGATTTGGAAAAGCAGGTAGACCATCCCGAAACGGGTAACCCATCAAACAGCTCAACAAAGGCCTACTGCAGCTTCGAGAGACTCGTAGTGGATTCGACGCATCATGCGTTTGATATCTGGGAACCCTCCGGATGACGCGCTGGTGTGTTCCAAGGTCACGCTACGTTTTGGTGGCTTTCAGCAGCGTCGCCAGAAACGGTTTGAGGTAGCTAAGCTTTCTGTCCCAAACGCTCGCCGCGCATTTCAGGATGCCTTGGTCTCACGGTAGAAGACTGCCTCATGGATAGACATTGAAGCATACTGGACACACATCCGCGGCGCCATGTACAACTCTGCAACTCTGATCTGTGGCTTAACTAGTAGTCCTGTCAACCACTAGATCTCTGCATGATCCCTCCAACTTCTCGAAGCCCGTCGAGCAATTCCTGTTAGCGTTAAATACCATTCACTATGCAAGACTACTAACGCTGAGCTCAAACAGCTTCTACGAGAAGATCGCGAGGCCTGGTGGATGAAGCGGATCATTGAGATGAAGCAAGCTGCCACTTCGGGGAATTTCCATAAGCTTTCCCTCCTGATCCCCTCTACTGGCGGCAAAAGGCCGATTGTAAGCTAAGTTTCATGCGAAGCCAATAGCGAGTCAATCCACTGTCAAAAACGCCGACTCAAGCGTTGGGTCGAGTAGCTTAAGCAGCAGTTTAATTGGCCAGCAGCACCAATGACTTCCCATTCTGGAGTCCAGAGCACTCCCTGGTGTGCAGAGGCTTCACCGTAATCCGAGGCGGAGGTTTCCCATGGGTTTCGCCTCGTAAGGCGCCACAAAGCCCCCTGACTCAGATAAACACCCTCCGGCTTTTTTCAAAGATGGCGGACCATCAGTTGTATAGGGGTTAACTTCTCTCCTCCAAGAGATCTGGGTGACTGAAGTTATCGCATTTGATTGGAGTCTAGCGGATATCTTACCCGACTTTAAAAAAAGGTACCCGAACTGACTGCACCAACGACCGAGGGATTTGACTCATCTGTGTTGCTTCCAAGGTGCTCAGCCTTGTACGCGAACAGCGCAGAGCAAGCTGGGTTCCGCTCAGGTCGGAGTTGCATCGATCACATCTTTACACTCCACCAAATACTCGAGCCTTGTCAAACATTTGGCCAGACAACGATCGTTGTCTTCTTAGACATACGAGCCGCGTTTGACCCAGTCGACAGAGCTGCTCTCTGGAGTTGTCTACTGAGAAGGGGAGTGCCCGAGAAGTATATCCTCTTACTTCAAGCATTCTACTCTCAAACTTCGGGCCGAGTGCGCGCGTACGGCGGACTTTTGTCTTTTGACTTTGGTATCACCAGTGGCGTGAGAGAGGATGGCCCAGCATCCCATTCTTGTTCAATTTCGCTATAGACGAAATCTTGGAGAGTGCTCTGGAAAAGGGTGAACCCAGCGGCGTCGAGCTGCTTCCGGCGGACGGACTTCGGGAGTTGGAGTATGCAGACTACATCCCAGTAATCGGCGCTTCCTCACAGGCCGCTCAAAATGTTCTGTGTAGGTTGGAGACGTCTGTCTCGCAGTTTGGAATGACCTACGCACCATCGAAATACAAGGCGTTCCTGCAGGACTGGCAATGCGCTGCTCCTGACCTTCCTCTTCTAGGTCATTTATTAAAAGTGCTAAACAAGTTCGTTTACCTCGGAAGTTGCCACAGAGCTAATGGTTTAACGGATGAGGTCTGTTTGCGCGTCTCCAAAGCTCGGGTTGCTTTTGCCACTCTCCGCCATCTCTGGCGTCCAGGTGATCTGAGTCTAGGTCTGAAGGGCCGAGTTTACAATGACACAGTGAGAGCGGTTGTCCTCTATGGCTGCGAGACGGTCTGTTCGCGCAAAGAATGTTAAGAGGCTGTCTGTTTTCGATCACCGCTGCCTCCGGAGCATTGTTGGTGTATGATGGCAACATCACACCAGGAATGAAGATATTCGACGAAGAATTTTCAGATCAAACAGACTTTGCCGGCCATTGAGCAGCATAATATCTCTGCGCATACTTCAGTGGCTTGGGCCTGTTCTCCGCATGCCTACTCATCGTTTACCTCGCCGTGCCCACTTCGCGCTCGCAGAAGTCGGCTGGAAGCGAAAGCAAGATGGCCAACGTACGACTTGGGCCACGAGCCTGAGGGAGCTAACGTCAAAGTTAGCTGTGGTCGGGCGCTCTCGGCTCCCTGGCTGGAGCGTGAAGGATCCAAAACACAAATTGCTAGAAACGCTCTTGGAGATAGCAAGAAATTGCACACAATGGCGGATTTGTTGTGGCGCACCATTAATATGAACATCGTTTTCCCCCTTTTATCTTCGTATGTTTATTGTATTTTCCATACGTTGTGGTACTATGCCAATTGCACTACTGGCCGTGTTGAGTATATATATATATATATATATATATATATATATATATATATATATATATAATGGTTGGCGGCATCGGTTTCGGATTTGCCTGTCACTATGGCCAGCCACAGGACGCCTGTGCCTACAGAGGGACCATGGGTGGCTTGCGCTGCACCATCCACAGCTCCAACCACACACCCCATATCCAGTGTAAACCCGAAGGAATAAGACCGGGAGGCATGCGGATGGGACCCACGTCTCATCAATGGAGTTGGCCCACACTCCTTCATAGGCAAACACAAGCACGCTGTATTTGGGAAACAAACGCACACAAGGCGGTGGATGGACCGTAGTCCGCTACACACTGAGTGCATGGAAACACTCTTTGATCTTAACACGGCCACAAGAACCGTGCACTCAGTCCCCTCCAACAACGACCAACTGTCTTCTGGAACCAGTATGGACGAGGTAGTGGGTAATAGACAGGTAGGCACCTTGTCAACATGCACATCAAGCGCAGCCACACCGGGGATATCAAGCAACAGTCAATCACTTGAGAGAAAGATAACAAATAAAATAAATCGAATAATGCATAAGGAAACGGTGACATAAATCTTAAATTAATGAGCATATGAAACAAGTTGTTTACAAACGAATCTGAAATAGGTTCACGAGGTCAGAAAGCATGTTTTACGGAAATGCCGCAAACACGAAAATGCTATCGAAATTAACTGCAATTAGCTTAAGCGACGTGTGCAAGTTTATAGAAGAGAGTACTGGAAGATCCAAGTGGCATTTGGTGTACTCGCTGTGTGGTTGGATTGCGACTCGCAATCTCTATTCAGACCTCGGTCCTAAGTGGACCTCGGTCATTACGATCACAAGGACCGTAACCGAATTGGTGGTTCGGTGTTGCTCCTCCCAACCCTGAGACCCCATGACCGGTTTCGTTCTCTTTTGGACTCATCAGATGGAGATACCTTGAGCTGGGGTGGACCTCGAGGTATAGTGTTCAAAGGTTGACGCCCTGAACACTATGGCTCCTAGGTCCGCGAGCAACGTTTGGCACAGCGGTAAAGTGTTTCAAGTGGCATTTGGTGTACTCGCTGTGTGCTTGGATTGCGACTCGCAATCTTTATTCAGACCTCGGTCATAAGTGGACCTCGGTCATTACGATCACAAGGACCGTAACCGAATTGGTGGTTCGGTGTTGCTCCTCCCAACCCTGAGACCCCATGCCACTTGGAACACTTTACCGCTGTGCCAAACGTTGCTCGCGGACCTAGGAGCCATAGTGATCAGGGCGTCAACCTTTGAACACTATACTTCGAGGTCCACCCCAGCTCAGGGTATCTCCATCTGATGAGTCAAAAGGAGGACGAAACCGGTCATGGGGACTCAGGTTGGGAGAGTACTGGAAGATATTTATATAACAAAGCATTAGGATAAAACTGAAAACCCACCAACTTAAGTAAATAGACTAAGCACGCAAGCACAAGGTTAGTAAATCGAATGCAGCCTACCTACAAATGCTGCGCCCGTTCTGCCTACGATCTCTGCAGCACTCGTCGTCACTTCAGTAGTGGTTCCGAGTGGCCTCGCTGATGGCGCACTAGGCCTGCCTGACTCATAGCCTCGCGACAGCATGTGCTACAGCACCAGGCGCTCGATGTCGATGGAGTACAACCCATCGGCGCCTGTCGCTTCCGCACTTGCCGCCTCTTCTCTGCATGCATGAGGGCTTTCTCCTGCACCTCGGCAACTGCCTTCGTGATCAGATCGCGCCATGCACGCCGATCAACCGCCTTCGATTCCCATGATTTGCAATCAAGATTAGAACGTGAGAAGCTCACTTTGATCATGTCCCGGTAACGCAACTTTGGTTTCCACACATGCCGCTTCCCAATACTCAGCTGACCATATAAGAGTTATTTTGATATCCGCGTCGAATCCATACGGCTCACATAACCGAGCCACCTCAGGTGTCTCAGTAAAAGTATGCAGTCCACTGCATACATCCCACTTTGTCGCAACACCTCCGTGTCAGCAACTCTGTCGCCCCATCTAATACGCAAAATCCGTTGCAAACATTGCTGACGGAACCGCCCGAGATATCGCACTTCCCGCCGGTACATCGTCCACGTTTCACTACCGTATAGAAGAACGGACAGCACCATGGATTTGTACACCATCAACTGCGTGCCAATGGTAAGCTGGTGGTTGTTCCACACTCAGGACTCTAGCTTACCGAATGCCGCCGCTGATTTCGACACGCGGATACGCAGCTCACTGTGTAGCGGCTGATTAGTCGACATCACAGTCCCAGGGTAGCTGAAGCGGAAGGTGGTTCCCGATACTACAGCACCAATACTGATTCGCGGCAATATTGAAGATTGCACCTCCGGTGAAGGCTGAAAGAGACAGACGGTTTTGCTTGTGTTGATGCTGACTCCGAATTTGACAGCTGTTGAAGCCAGAGCACTAGTCGTGTGCTGCAACACCTCCGCGCTGAGTGCAAACAACGCCTAGTCATCAGCAAACTGCAACATACGATTAGTTGTCTCACAGACTAGAGTTCTCACACCGAAACGACGGATGTTCAGCAACCCACCATCAGTACGGTGCTCTACAAGAACACCCTAAACACAAGCGGCATCTAAAGCACAAGGCAGCATCGCATGAAGATAGATATCAAACAGGACAGGAGCTAAGACACTGCCTTGCTTCACACCAGAGACAACTGCAAAGTCATTCGAGGTCTTTCAACTCAGCTGCACCCTCGCCTGCATACCATTGTGCAGACATGCAATTAAACTTACAAACTTACTCAGACAACCAAACTTACCCAACACCAGCCACAATGCCTCGCGGTTCATTGTATCAAATGTCTTGGTGAAATCAACAAAAAGCGAGTACAATGGCTGGTTTCGTTCTCTGCACCATATCGATGGTGCTGCGACCCGAACGGAATGCACACTGCTCTTCCGCCACGTTAGGTTCCACAACCTGATGACGAGGCGGTTGAGCAGGATTCAGACAATCACCTTGCCCACACAACTAAACACGTTGATGCTACGAAAATTCGTGCAACATTGCTTGCTCCCTTTGCCGTTGTACAGTAGTAGCACAAGCGCATCCTTCAGCTCAAGAGGCACCTCCTCCTCAATCCATACACGTTGCACCAAGTGGTGCAGCGCAGTCATCAACGCGGATCCGCCGTGTTTCAATACTTCAGGCGGGATCCCGTCGGCTCCGGCACACTTGCAGTTTCGCAGCTGAGCAAGTGCTCTCTGTGTTTATCCAGTGTCGGCGTGTCCGTCAGGCTCGTCTCCATATCGTGCTGCTTCAGCCCGTTCAATGTAGGCCAGTCGATCTCTGAACGGTTGTTCAGGAGACAGTCAAAGTGTTTTCGCCAGATCTGCATTATGTCTGCAGTCTGTGCGCAGGTGGCGCCTGAGCTACCATCGATCAGCCTCCTCAGCGGCTCCAATCTCGGTCCATACACCGCCTTCAAGGAGTCAAAGAATTCCTTGCGTTGACGGCGTTCGGCGTAGCATTCCATCTGCTTCGCCTTCTCAGTCCACCATGCATTTTTAATGCGACGGAGCTCTCGGGTCAGTCGCCGTCTAATTCTGCGAAACTGACTACCCTTCCCCAGGGTCTGGCACATGTGCAGCAAATGCTGCATACTTCTCCGACACCAATGCGCCAGTCGTCGCATTGTTGTCCTGAAACCATCCATTCTGCTTACAGTTTGCGCGCCCGATGGTCTCCACGGCAGAAGCTGTCACCTAATCGCGAATGTGGTGCCACAGGTTGCCCACTGTAGCTAAGCAGTTCACATTACACAGGCGTGCAGCCATTGCCTTCACCAGCTCAGTACGTTTCGCCACAGTATCCAGGGAAAGAATGTTAAATTTGCGCCGATTCACGGCGGGAGTGGAATACACAGATTTACGAAAATATATGTACAGTTTGGTCCGCATCAATTTGTGATCAGTGACAAACTCAGCTCCAAGCAGTATACATGTCATGCGCACTTCACGCATATCACGCTGACGTACGATGTCATAGTGGAGAAGGTGAGCGTGACCACTGCGTGGGTGCGTCCAAGTTGCTAATTCACTCGTACTCAGTGCAAACCGAGTGTTCGTGATCATCAGACTGTGAGTGGCACACACTGAGAGCGACCTGTCACCGTTCGCATTCGCTGAACCAATGTCATGCGAACCGATAACATCTGTCCACACCGATGTACCACGCCCAACGCGCGCGTTGAAATCACCCGGCAGAAATGGTCGGTCGCTCCTCGGCATAGACCATATCACGGAGGATAGCTGAGTGTAGAATTGATCACGCGTGTCATCAGAATAACACATGGTCGGATCGTACGTGCCTATAAAGCTGGCAAACTTACCTCTTCCGAGTCGTAGGCGAACAGTCATCAGTCGCGCGCTGATACCTGTTGGTTCACACACCAGCAGGCCATGGAGGCGATCGAATATTGCAAATCCGACCCCGTGATCACGTGGTGCTGAGGCGGCGTTGCCCACCCAGTAGAATGTGTAGCCAGCACCTGCTTCATGCAACTTACCTTGCTCAGCGAGCCGGGTTTCACTGGGCGCCGGAATATCGATGTTGTAGCGCGCCAGTTCCATCGCGACGAGTGCAGTGCGTCGCTCCGGGCGCTCGCTGGAGTTCCGGTCCAGTAGATGCGCACGTTTCAGCACCCGATGCTGAGTGCTTTGCGCGCAGGCATACGATTGCATTTGTGGTCAATCGCACGCGAGGTGGTAGTTGTGCTTCGGAGATTTGCTTGAGGGACTCCACCTGGAGCCTTTGACTCAATAACCTGACCCACAATGCGGTGGTTGATTTGGAGGTTTGCTTGAGCGACTCCGCCCAGAGCCTTTGGCTCAATAGCCTGACCCACAAGGCAGTAAAGAGCAGATCCAGTTCGGGATTGTGATTGCAGAGACAGATTGGGATCTGTTCGACGATCGTCACACGCAGTTTTTGTGGTACTGGGACGATTTATATATGTTTTGCGACCGTAGTAGGATACACCTGCGACTACGGCCAGACGCATGTGGGCTTTGGCTGGTTTGTACCAATTTGACCAGGGGCTGCCTGGCTTGAGGCAGGCAGTAGCAAACCACTGAACACCTGGAGGTGCCCTCCCACCGTCAGAGACAATCCGTGGCGCTCGTGCTCTACGCCAATCGAGCTGTGTGCTTATAACCCGTAGACCTGTTGTCTCCCATGGCTAGGTTTTACGGGAAAAGTGCCATCGATCACTTCATAACCTCCGAAAAGGATAGACTAGGATACTGGCAGGGCGCCCACACCTGACAGGAGAACGACTTGAGTCCTCAGCCAAAGCCTTCGATTAAACGAACACCCGAAAGGCAGCGGGTCTAGCACATGGTCAGTTCACTGACTTATGCGGATTGGTATCCTGGATATTATCAGGGAGAAGGGCGAAACCCAACTCCCTCCCAGCGGTCGCCACGAGGAGGCGTACAGGACATGAGCCAATGATACAACAGTAGCAGCAGTGGGTAGACCATCTGTCAGGATCTAGCCACCATCAGCCTCAGCGAACGATAGGCTCTCCCGGCATATATATATATATATATATATATATATATATATATATATATGGGAACACAAAAAAGTCACACTAAGCCAGTTCTGGACTGAAGGGTGGGTGAAAGAAAGGTCAAGGAAATCATCAACAGTACGCCGGCACATTGTACCGACGCTTCGCTGCTAAGCGACCACCACCGGTCGCACGTGAGCTGAGTATATCGCGAGAACGCCTGAACCCTACGCGAATTCCAACCGGTGACCTAAGGATTGCAAGCCAGGTGGGAGATCTTTTTGGCCACCGGCCGACAGGGTGGGTAACCAACCTTCTGGATGCGTTCTCTAGCCAGAATATCTACGACGGCATGGGACCTGAGTGTAGGTGCGTCGTCATGGTGCTGCAAGATCCTCGTGCTGTAGTCATTGGACGACGCCTGGCTATAGTTTCTGAGGTGGATACTGTGGAATAATCCGTTGAGTCATCGACATCCATGAGTATAAATGAAGAGAGATAGAGTGATATAATCGAAAAATTCGACGCAACGATAAGCCGATCCCGATATGATAGCGCAGCGATATGGTGATTGAAGTCAGATATTGGCAGTTAGAAGGAAAACTCCCGGCCAAAATAAGATGGAGAGGAGAAAAGGTATATTTATGAGGAGGGTGCAAGACTTACTCTGACCACCATGTGTCGAAACACTTTAACAATAGTGCATCCGAGTTGTCATCGGATGAGGAGTCTCCTGGAGCAAGCAATACATCGACATCCAAAAAGTTTCGTAATGAGCGAATAGCTGGTGACTTGCGGCTAAGCTCGTTGGAGTGGCGATCACCATCGAATAACGCAGGCTCTGGAGAGAGTATGGAGTGATGTAGGATTTTTAAATTAACCCAAATGGGAAACCAGCAGCTGTAACGTATGAGTGATTGCATCATCAATACCTAGGTCTGGGCACCGTAAGAAGGAGAAAAACGGTTAGCACCGGGACATCATTCATTCAAACTACAAGTTAGATAGGTCTGCAAAACACTTTAGCTATTGTGTTACAATACAAAGCAATTAGATGGTTATAAAAAAGAATGGAAAAACATGTTCTGGGTCAGGAGTGAGATCGGGGCTGGAAGAGGTTGAGGCCAATGAAATCGGCTCTTCGTCATGTCAACAAAGGTCTACAATCAAACACGTTCATAATCCCTGAGACACAAACCAGGGAATCGAAAGATATCAACACCGATCTAGTTCGAAGGGAGATCTTTCATTTTTCCTGACCAAGTCATCGACTGACCCCAATTATTTTTTCCATTCATACTCCGATCGCGAAAACAAGACGCCGCGCGGGAATCGGTGTGCTGGCATGCGTAACATATGACCAAGCCACCGAAATCTGGTGCCTAAAATAACGGTTCTGAGCCGTTCACCTCCTCTTCCTGCGCCATAAACAAGGCGAGGAACAAGCTTGTTGGTCACGCGTGTATCCATCATATGAGTTCAGCTGAGAAGGCACCAGTGGTCTGTCGATCTCATGGACCAAGTTTTGCAAATATCCAGTAAGGTTGAACGGAAGGTAGCAATGTAGACTCCAGCCTCAAAGATGAGCGTGGTGCATTGCGAAGTTGAGCAAAAGTGCCTCAAGCTTAGGTTATGTTGTCGGTTAGTTCATCTTCTACTATAAAGGCGGATATAAGCACCAAGTTAGAATGATTTCTGAAAGATTTATAACTGAGCCCCACAAAAGGTTAGCGCAAGGGTTGATTCCTGCCAATATTGGAAGAAAGCTTTGCGTTTTAAGAGTGCAAAAGCAAAGCCCAAAACGATTTTGAGTCAGTGTTAATTTGTCCATTGCTGCTTGACAGGTGTAGTGTGGAACGGAAACTGTCGTGGCGCGCTGCTTGACTTTGAATTGGTGCTCACGCTGCGCTCTCATTTGCCTTGAAGGAACCTGGTCGTGCGCTTTAGCGGAAGAAGTACAAGCAGAGGAAGATGGACTGTAACGTTTATTTTCCTTTTTTATAACATAATTTCCTCTATTGTAGTTTGCTATGTGTTGCTCAATAAATCTCCAGTTCCAATCTCCGGAGTTCTCCAGAGCTTGAATATTACATAGGTTTGTAAATTAACAGATTAGGGCAATATTGTGGATCAAGAAGCTTATCATTTGGAAGCAACACCACACTTTTCAAGTCGCCTCGAGTGAAGGCAATTTCCATGACTTCGTCAACAGCGAACTTGAACTGGTAAGATGACAGCTGGTATCATCGAATCAGATCAGTAGAGAAATAACGGGTCAGCGACAGTCTTTCATAGGCCCACCGTATGCCAGACCGTGCGCGCATAAAGTACACACTTTTCCTGAGCAGACAGTCCAAAAAGGCATATTGATCCATCGAATCGAAGACACATTTGATGTTGAGGAACACGACTACTACGGTGGATTGCTAGTAAATATGGCAAACATGATTTTCAGTGGGGCCAGTTAATCTGTGAAAAGCAACAGAGGTAAGTGATTTGGGAGCAATTGAGATCAGAATGACCCCCTTATTACATCCGCACTCCGAATGTGAGTATTACTTGAAAATCGGAGCTATAACGGAAGTGCTTCAGTTGGTGGGGATGGTTCTTTGTTCCCACAGTTTGATTAATAAATTGTACAAATCGTCAACCATATCTGATCTCTCAAGTTTGGTACGAACCGCAAGAGGATCATCTGGCTGCGCGGTTTGACGCAATTTTAACGGTCCGATATCACATTCGACTTATGCGCGATTTGGTGGATTCAAAGGGGGCCCTTGGAACAGAGTGATTACTGGCCGGTAATGAAGCTAGTAGTTCTGGCCAATTGTAATGTTCAGCTTATAGCTATAGGCGTTTAGATAGGTTGCGGATAAGTTATCTCCTCACGTCGAATGTACTTTCGCCAACACCCGAATCCATGCAGCCTATTTTCTGTATACGGCGGGACAACTTCCGATGAATACTAAGAACAGTGGCTGTTTCCATTCCCCCTGCATGATGGGACCACCAGGCTTCCCGGCCTTTCCCCAGGCTAGCATGTGATTTTATCCTGAGATCTTGGCGAGTTTCACGGTATTTGCTTGCGGCCGAAATGTGCCAACCAGCAGCGAGAAGCTCCGGAGCATAACGATCCAACGACCATTATGACAGTTTTGAATGAAGGCACACAGGAATGGAAAGTACACGAAAGAATCGCAGTTCAGATCACGAAAGGAGACAAATCAAGCACTAAGTCAATAGCTTCAAGTCCCATACGGAAGAAGACAAGACCTCTGAAGGAGTCCTATCATTACGCTAACTCAGCCGACAAACGATGGAACACTTGGACATTTATATAACCTCTAACGGCCTTGTCAGATCGCCATGCACAGTCCTGGTCTAAAGCAGAAAAGGATCGGTGCGCGCTGTTTAAAAATAAAAAACGGTGGCTAAGAATAGTCAATAGCTCGGTTGATTCTGTATAATCTTTGGAAAACCTAGCGTTTCCCCAACCTAGATATTCATGATATACGTTAGCTGAAGATGGGAAACACACCACAGCTAAGGTGTCGCAAATAGAGACCCACTGCCCAGACTGGCAACTGGATCTGCCATACGAAGGCATACCTTCTGCTAGTAACGTCTGGTGAACATATAACCAGCTGGCTTCAACCAGGTCCAGTGATTATTTACGCCGCTCGGACGCGGGTGAACTTTGATACCTATCAAGAACACCTAGTTTCGCCTGTTGATAAGCATCTATTTACACTCAGCGTCATCGCGAGCGTCCGTCGAAGACACCCGCAGATCAGCATACAGATGTGCATGGTCGTTTATGCTCAAAGTCCAGCGCCAGTTTTGAACACAACCTCTTCGACAGTAACTGATCTCGATGCGGTAAACTTGAGCACATGGCTAGCAGACGTCAGATAACTATGAGGGCGGTGTGTTGGAAGTTCGAGAATTAAACGAGTGTTGTCGCAGAAGTATACCAACCGCTCACCTTCATCGCTAGGGGAGCCTACGCCGTGATGGAGCTCATCACTGGGCAATCTTCTAACTTGAACGCCTAGATCACTAGCCAGCACTAGTGCAGAGGAATGCTTACTTCAGGGCCACTCCAGAGGGCACAACAACAAAGTGGAAAAGGCGTGATCATTGGAGCGTTTCACTGATCTATCCCGAAGAACAGAGTAAGTGTTGTTGTCCAACAAGCCTTCACGCTACTCGCAGCGTCTGTGACTTTGTGCTTCGGTTCCTACCCCAAACACTTCAATAGCTGCTGAAAGCTGATTGTCGGAGGGCGAGTAGCAGTTCAGGTTGATGGACTGCAGTGGGGGTGGGGAAATCTGGAAGAAGTTCAGCATCGAAGTGCCGGCACTTTGGTTCACGTTGCGATGACGACAATTCACATCGGTGAAACAGGCAACAAGATGCTAAACCAATGAGATGGTTTGGGTGATAGTCAAGTCGGTACGGTGTACGGACGCCTCACTGACAAGCGACCACCACAGGTCGTGCGTGGGCTGAGTATACCGCGAGGACGTTCGACCTTACGCGGATTCGAATCGAGGACCTAAAGATTGCAAGCCAGCAGTGCAATCCTTTGGGCCACCGGCCGACGTTTGGGTGATATGTCCAACATGGAAATTATTGAGAATACCTGTAGCTCGGAGAGTGGATGAGAGGATTGTCTTATTCTCCGAGCTGGGCATTTCTGTTGCCCGGTTCGGAGAACAGGACAGCCCTTTCATGGTCAACATGGTTAGGGGGCTGGTTAGCTAGGCGAAATCGCCTAGGTGGCCAATTCCGGAGTCGTCACACCATGAAACAAACGCGACTGTGCCACACCGGTGTCTGTGGTCCATCAAACGAGAAAGAGATTGGTAGTGAAATAGAAAAAGAGTAGTATGAGCAAGGCACTGTAACCAAACGGAGGTTGGTGGCAGATAAAAATGACCTACAGCAGATCAACACATTTAGGCAACTATGATCCGCGCATAGACGAGTGACTGATCCAGCTCCCGTGAAGTTCGTTGCCATGTAAAGCAGTATACGTAGAGAAAATGGAGGTACAGACTAAAGACAAGGACAAACGTTCAGCTCAGTTGAACAACTATGATCCGAGCACTGAAGTGTAGATGATGTAGTTGCCACGACACACAGCAATAACAATAAATAACAACGATGAATGGAAAGAGAATGTGAAAATGGAAATGAGAAAAAAGCGCATTAAACTAATCAAAACGGAACAAAAATTAACAATCAGATGCAAGAAACCGAATGCAGAAACACCACTGACTACGTGACTACGCCATGTCTGATACGGCCTGTAACCATTGGTGTGGACTATCCTGAGGCTCCCATTTACGAAGACGGCACGCATCAGTCTGAGCAAATCTCTCGGACAGTTTCTTCATGCCTCTATGCCATGTCATGGACTGGCAACCTTGCGGTTTCGCCCAACTTAGTGTAGTCAAAGCGTATAATGCAAACCGAAGAAGCCGGTTGACGGTCATCCGAAGAACACGGCCCAGCCAACGTAAGCGATTAAGATTCAGTAAACACTCGAGTGAGGAACTAGAAGGTTTCTTGTCAAAAAGCAACTGGTGTACTTCAACATTGCTCGTTCAGTATTCACACCAGACGTGAGCAATAAACCGCAAGCACCGGTGGTCAAACACGACCAAACGTTTAATGTCTGCACTGCGAACTGGCCAGATCTCTGATCCATAAAGTAACGCAGGTCTTGTCGCAGCGTTAAACACCTTACCATTCACTGATAAGCTGATATCCCGCCGTCTCCAAAGATGGTAGAGCTTCTGGTAAACCATACAGGCCTTGCTGATATGCGAGGTAACTTCCTTAGTGATGTGACCAACAGAGGTGACACAGTTACCAAGGTAAGTGAACTGATCCATCATTTCCAGGAAAAGAGGATTATTTAACATGTGAGTGTCATATCCAACTAGTGGTGTTACTGATCCCGTCAGCTCTGTCTAGAAAAGCGGTAAGAATCAGATTGATCAACTGTTGTGGTCAACTGGTTCATTTCCTTCTATTAATTATCGCTCAACTATATAGACGAGCAGTCCGATGTAGGAGACGATACACCCCAAAATCGTGGTCTACGTAACGCAGAAGGTTCGGGTTCTATAAACGGCTCAAGGGAGTGCGAAAGCCTCTGCTGTTAAACATTTCGGTACTACTCACTCGGTGGTAGCACTTGATACGAGTACCGCTGTCTAGGCACAGGTGACCAATCAAACAGTGTCAGTCTCATTATTTCTTCCGTGCGTAATGATAGAAGCTCTAAATCGTAAAACTATACCGACATCGCTACAACGGTGTACACTCCGCAATGAAGTAGCAAACTTATGTTCTGCTGTCACCAGAAGTGGCGAAAACTCTGGAAGAACCCACAAGGATTGTTAAAGCGTGCGGTGAGCTCATCGGCTTTTGACCGCCAACAGTGATATAGTTAGCTAGGCAAGTGGACGGAGCGACCAATTCGAGCAGTTGTTTGTTGATGGTGAAAGCGAGTGACGTATCGGCTCATGATTGCAATGATCCCCAGCGCTCTGAAGATGCGAAACACATGTCAACGCATACATTGTTTTGTGTCAGTCAAACAAGAATCGACTGCATAGCAGTTATGTGCAATTCCAGGAGGGTCGATTCATCCACAAACCCAATAGTTTCTTGCAGTGATAGGAGAAGACGACTATTCCAGAAAGTAAAAATGAAAGCGTCGTTCATGATTACAGTATCTCAGCGAGAAAGCAAAGGAAGATAAGAACGGTCTACGGTTGAGTCGACCATAACATGAACCCGAATATAGCCGCACGACCTAAGGAAAAAAGAAACGACTCGAGATGAAAAAGTTTCCAAGGTAACCTGATCGACCAAGGAGACGAGCTCAGGTTGCAGTTTCGACAATCCGTAGACATCTGGAGTGCTGAAAGTAAGAGACAGCCAGTTGACAACAAACAGAAATAGAGATAGGGCCATGTCATATTCACTAACACAGCGCCAAGTAAGGATTCTAGAGCGGGTGAAATCGCAAAATGAACTTTGTGAGTGGGTTGAGGTCAAAGAAAGAATAATTCAAGAGACAACCCGGAATATCCATGAAACAAGAAAAACGCATCGTTAGGGGACTGGGAAATGTTCATAGTGACGAGGACAAATGGGCGAAACCCCGTAAACGAGCCCAGAGCTGAAATAGTCGGATGGAGGTGAGGCCGAGAGAGAGGGAGGCGTTAGTAGAACATCGGTACCTAGTACTGCTGTCTCGCTGTCACGTGGCCACCAATAGTCGCAGGCGAGTCAGACACTGTGAGGCAACCCGCGTAAACTCAGAGTCGAACCAGTTGCCTATGGATTAGGATTCACACGTCTGAATCAGCAGACGTGAAATAGTGCTTAATTAACAATCCAAAACGCTTAAGCCCAGTTGAGTACAGAGAAGCCGGTGATGTCGATAAGTAGTTCGCTAATCATAAACCCAGAATGTAGCACAGGCTCCAAAAGAATAGATCAGAAAAAACAAGGGCGCTAGTCATGAGAAGTGTTGCAGACTCACGGAAAGGATCCATTACTTCAAGCTCAAGCAGTCTCTGCCGGATAGAGGCCACCCAAGGATACACACCATTTTCACAACTAAGAAATAAACATCTAACTGATTCCAAGGTTGTGCAGAGAAATCTCGTGAGTGAAAGAAACCATTCCGATAAAGAAAGGATCCGACTCTGTCCGGTGGAATGGATTGCCTCTGGGCCTGCGAGGATCTGCCCCAGAGCCATCTGGATTAAACAGTAAATACAATCAGCAACATGTTGTTTGAGAAATCGTGCATATGATAAAGAGGTAAAATGAAGGGCATATTACGTAGTAGTACCACAGAAAAAATGACAGACAAAGAAATACCGGCTCTAACTGGTTAATATTTCAGTTATCAGGTGACCGAAGCTTTCTTTACGGGTCTCTACTTAACAGAAACCGATACTGACCCGTATAGCTCTCAAACAATTATTGATCGTGACTCTTCGTGACACAGTCATCACCTGCGCCCATTTGGTTATCGCGTTTGCCTCAGGTAATTGGCTGGCAGGGAAAAATCAAGGTAGGTCAAACTAAAGTTAACTAACTGCAATGTTGTCCCTTCCCTCGTTCCCGAAGGGCCAGTGAACAACACGGCAACGCACATAACCGTGAACGTTTCTAAAGAGGAGAGCAAAGCGCTCAACCAACCAAGAAAGGGTGAACGATAGAATATTATCAAGATGCATACCGCGCAGGTAATTGAATATCACATTTGTAGACGGGTCACAGACTCGTCATCCATGTGAGGTTATGTTTGTTGGTAGGCAACAGACGCGGAAGCAATAGTAAAACACCGAACCGAAGCGAAACACCTATAGTGATGGTTGTGGTGCACGATTGGGTGATAGTTGGGTTTTCAACCATTTGATCGTTTAAAAGGGTTGGTTCACCATGAAGTGACATTCTTGACAACAACTGGTGCAGTTTGATGAGAACTCCAACGAAATGCGTTCACATGTCTCTGGGCAAAATGTAACTCAACAGCACCTGTCCATCGCTCCAAAAACAGGTGATAAAAGGAACAGAAAACCACGTCACGCAGCCAACACCATAAGCGATGGGATAGAAAGTGAGTTCAGTCGAATGTCAAGCTATGGTACAGTCCAACATGCTATGGGGACCAGTTAAAAGCATACCAAACTTTTTCATTAATTTTCCCATTGGTCTTAACTTGTGTATCGCGTTCACCAGTTTAGCGCAAACGCGATCACGAGTTTGTGGTCCGCAGGCGTCCTAGAACCTGTGAAAGGCATGACTAGCTGGGATTTCGTCTGTGGTGTCATGAGACTGCCACCGTATCGCAGATGGCATAGATTTGGTCTCAAAGTGTCATATTTGGCCGCTCAATCTGCTTATCTTGTATGCGTCGCAAGACTAGACATTAGCAGGGCAGTGGTAAAGTAACTGTCCGAGCGTGTAAATGAGTGCCTAATTAGCCTGTGATTTGTCCACAAAGTACATGTTATCGGTAATTCCCGGATGGTACGGGAAACATGGTGTGAGATTGGCTAGACATAGAGAGGATTCAGTCTGAAAAAATTACGGAAGAAACTACAGCGTTCTATGTTCATCAGTCAATCCACGAGTTTTCAAAAGTAGCAACATGAAAAAACTGCCGTTAACTTCAAAGAATAATAAAAGCGCATGGATGACTGCAGTTAGTTTTGAAAATCGGCTTAAAAGCTTGACAGAAAGATGCAACAAAGTAATAGCAACATCACGTTTGTTGACAGTACAACCACTTGCCCTCATAAAAGTAAGCGAAATAATAGCAAACTGCAGCACATAGCACCTAACACCACTGCGGTCAGAGTATTATTTAGGTACTTAAATTAAAGTTTAGAAAAAACAGCTTCTACGTCTTATTACGATCTTGGAGTCACAGGAAAATATGTCCGGAACCGAATACATGTAATAAATTTATTGGACGTCGTGTTCTGGATCACTGGCGCACGGAAGTACGTGGAGAACTCAGAAATCTCTGTGTTTTTGTAGAACAGGGCTCCCTTGTTCTGCAAACATAGATACTGGCGGCAATGCACACTAGACCTGAAGCAGACGAGAAAATTGTACCTTCTGCAACCTGTACTGCATTGGATAATCATTCAAAGGAATTGTTTGGATGCCAACTGACTGACAGCTCCATGGCCGATTCTAATCTCCAAAGTTGTAACGCAATATAAATAAACTACGACCTTCCTGTCACTTCAATTTTGGCAGTTGGGGATGTGATTTGTGAATCAGACGACGAGATGGAACAAGGTTATACAAAGGTTCTGACAACTTATACGTTCACAGACGCATAGGCTGTCGTTGAAAGTTGCGCTCTTACGCAATAAATGGCGGATGCATTGACATGCTAAACTTATCATGAATGTGAGGGAAAAACCAAGTGCATCTTTTATTCCAACTGCCAAACAACTGACTTCTGTACTGGATTTTTTCATCTGGTGTAACATGATACGGACAATATGCTGATTTGCAAGTTAGTTATAAAAATGTATTCAAAAGTGTAGCCAAATCACATTTCTATTACTCATATACCCCATTCCAACGCCAATAATTATACCCATGCAAGGCGCATTGCCATTGGTTCCCTGGTGATAAAGAAAGTGCTTTACTCAAAATAACCAGCTGGTGGTACGGGCTACATGGTTTGACTATCCACACTGTATATACAGAAAAACAGCCCTAAAGATGAGTTACATGAATGATGGCTTTCCTGCTTTAAAAGCCACACCGGCAGCACATGGCCAGATGGAGCATGGAAGTGCGGGTAAAATCCATCGAGAGAATAACCCGCATGGAAGCAGGTCCCCAGCAGACGGTCCCAGTAATGGCCGTATTATTTTACGTATACATTTTATTTAACTACACTTATTATTTTTTAAAACCTCACAATCTTCCAGAAAGATTTAACCGAGCAATTAGCCATATCCGCCAAAATGCCTGAAGACGTCTTTAGAAAATTCAAAAAATATAACATGTGCTCCTTGCGATTGTGTCGTACACCAAGAATGGTAATACCTAGTTGGACTGTAACTTGCATCGACGAGAGACATACCGTTGTTTTTTAGTCACCACAAATTCAATATTGCCCATGCAAGAGCCTGGTACTACCTGTACATATTTAAGATGCATCATATATGGACGCAGCTTCTCATCTGAAGAGAAATATATCCATTAGTATTATTATAATCATTACTATAGTATAAAACACAACTGTTATTGCTCTAATTAGAAGACTAAAACTGATGGTAGAAGTCATCTGTGTGTAGATGTAATTCGCATTCGAAAGCGAAGCACACATGTGCAATCGATGACGAGTAGTGGCCATGGGGATCAGTTTTTGCCGGTCCCTTGAGTGGTATCTTTAGGCAAGTTTGACTGTATTATCTGACGTTAGCAGTATCCAAACAAGGCGGTGTAAAACGAAGGATCACTGCAACACAAAAAAGCAGGTAATCTGACTCAACGATGCAAACAATACTGACTATGGGACATTTAAAACTTTCATGCAAAACAGGAGTTAAGCCGCAATAACAATAAGATACACTTGATGATAGAACCCCCACTGCAGAGCGGTGATAAAAGAAAAAAATGTGAAGTTTTCGCGGGTAAGCTTAATTACAGAAAGAATATCGTCCTGGGCGTGAGTCAAAATGCCACTGAAATTTCGGCGAGATAAACGTTTAATAGCTAAAATATCAGGATCAGCGATAATAAAGTAGAAAAATCGGAGAAAATTAACTGAATCATCTCCTCAGTGATAAAATAACGCGATGTCAGCTTGGCAATGAGAGTGGCTAGACGATTAGGGTCACATTCGGTTCTGTCGGGCTATACTACCATAGATTCGCCTAAATCAGGAACATAAAGAGAGTATGAGCCGGGAATAGCATATTTCCATGAAACGGACAGGAGACATTTGAAAGTATAAGACGTTTTAAAACTGTCAAATTGTAGAGCCAGGTGATCTTGACTCCTTGTACGTACAATATCGCCACGCCGTCTTCATGTGGCAAAAACGGTATAAACAATGTAATTTTCGTAACCTAACGCAGGAAAATGAAAAAAATACAAGGGGGTAATTTGTGCTGTCGATAAAGAATACACCGTGGTGTAGGCGATTTATTTTGCATGTTCCTGGGCCGCGATCCAAGAAATCCTGAATCTCGTGAAGGAAATAAACCAGACAGATGTTGGTTAAATATTGCATGTAAACACGAGTGGACCAGTTGAGTGCAGACAATCAATTTATAACAATCATCAAAAAGCGATAAGAGCTCAGTATGTGCGAACAGGGCAGTTCATCTGGTAAATTCGAGAATGAATGATAAACGAAGGCAACCAATTTGGTTAAATTGCAGGTACATTGTGACAAGGTTGCGCGATGATACTAAAATCCTGTGCAGTCAAGGAAGGTGAGTTCGAAGACGAACAGCCGCCAAGTACACCCGCTATAAATATAACTGAAAGTCCCTGTAAGGATAACCGGCGGTAAGACTGGCTGGTGATTCCTGAAACTGCATGCGTAATTTCAAGTCCTTGAATACGCGAATGTAAAGCCTGACTCACCTCCGGATATTGCGATATTGACGTAAAACTCATGGAAATGGCACTTGAAAGCTGGATAACAACGGACACGAATAAGACCATGCTCCACTCCGTCGTGATTGAATATGTTGTCAACGAGCAATCAACAAGTGCATGACATTCACATACTGGGGCTATTTGCAGCAAGTGGCCAGTCAGTTCTCGTTGATAACATGGAACTGTTGCGGCCATATTTCCGTCCGTTGGAACCAGCTTACATTTATTGAAAAAATGAAGGTCTTACAGGAGCCGAGATCCAAGCGGATTAATGCATGCCGCAAGCCATAAATGTGGAAGACTGCTGGATAATGGTAGAAGCAGTACGTTCGCTGTGCTCTCAGTTTGTACCATTCAAGCAACGGAAAATCGGACAAGTGAAGCCATGCTGCTCTGACAAGGGGTAAGGCAGACTGGGTCGGCAGTGGAGCAGACTGCGGGACAAATCTATTCTGCTTGAAGATGATAACGAGTTGGGGACGTAAAAGAGGTGACGGAATGCATGGCATAAAACAAGGACGAGTAAGCGCTGGCATTTCGAAGGGAAGCTTTCAACCCCTGCAAAGACCGGTCCGAAAATGTTTTCGTTTATGTGAAACAGTGCCTGAAGCCTGTAAGTAATCTACCAATGCTAGGGGGTTCAGACGGAAAAATCCTCAAGCATCAGCAGTACGTCAAGATGTAGTACCGAGGCTTCGCTGTCGCGCAACCACCACGTCGCACGTGGGATAAGGATACTGTGAGGGTCGTCCGGTCCCTATGCAGACTCGGACCCGCACCGTTGGATTACAAGGTAGGTTTGTGACCCTTAAGGCTATGTGAGGAAAAACCCTAACCTCAAGCATTGAGTGCGCATCCCCGTTAGCAGTGCACTTCTGTTCCATATTCGCAAATAATCAGGTGTCTGCACCAACTTCGACGTGCACCGCCCCCCCCCCCCGAACTCGACATTCTGGATTGTGGTGCTGAAGGGGTGCGTTAACTACTCACCACCCTTGACGGCACCGAGCCTATTGGGCCTGACGGGTTTGGCCCGCTAATTCTCATGCCAATATGAGCAATTATCTCGCCTGTTGTGACACTTTCTAACCTACTGAGCATATTTTGATGGAGTTGGACAGATGTAAATTTCGATTCGCTTCCATAATGAAGTAATCAATATTCGCAGATCAAGCAATTCGTGATGACAGCCTGCGATAAACTGGGTCTCCTACCTCCAGCACATCCAGTCAAACCAGCGAAAACCGCATCAGTCCAATAGTTGTGGTTACATGCGAATCTAGATACAATCTGTGCACGGTGCGTACTTGCAGATGAGTAATTCGACAGTGAAGTAACAGCAAACAGCAGGCTGCCCATCGTTGATATCACTTGTGCAGGCAAAACAAGTAATCGACACTCGCAAATCCCAGGTTCCTTGACCACCAGAAGATAAATTGCATGGAAATGGGGTCTGAGATGGGTTGTATGGGAACCAGAGTAGACAGATCAAGTAGCTTCTGTTATTAGAGATAGCGGACGCGAGAACACGACTGTTTCATTGCGCATATCTATCCTTCAACCTATAAGATTACTTCTCACTCGACTCATATTGCCTGCAGTAGAAGTAAACCCGCACAAATCCGGAACAATGTAGACTATCGAGATCAATGCGTTACTAGCAAAGTCGAGGCATCCATAAATGACAATTGGGAGCGAATCCGATGGCGCTTAATGTCATAAAACGAGAAGACGAGCTTAATAATGTAGGTGTAAAGATCAACCTTGGTCTGTGAAAGACAACTCAAGAAACGAGCAAACATTTACAAAAAGAATTATTAAGCACACGAAAATGATGAACAGTGTAGTGATGAAGATGGACAGGGTAGTTTACTTGACTTACTTTTCGACACTGAAGATACTCATCTAGAAGAAAACCAATGTTTGATTTGTCCAAAAGAAATAAAGCGCCTAAAGAATTGCACGCTTCCTTTTGTTGATGAGTGTAAGCAACAAGGACTGGCTACCTGAATGGTGCAAGGCACCGACGAAAGTCTTCGACGGACAGCATGAGATACAGCCGATTCCAAATGAGAAAGTGAGATCCGAATTTTGTTGGCTAAAACGTTTGCGCTAACTCCAAAGGAGAGGAGGTTATCAGTCAGCTGTAACCTGGTGGAAACAGTGCGACTGAGTAGGAGTAGGAGAGCCACTGTCAAATGATCCCCAGTATCCATAAAGTTCCAAACCTAAGGAATGCGCCTGGAGTTCTAGTAAAAAGTTTACCATATCAGGAATTTCGAGTAAGTATTTGAGCTGGGCAGTAGTCGACAGAACCTCCGAGTTGAAACAGCGACCTGGCCTGAGAAAAAGATAAGCATGAAACAGAAATTTACTTCGGGAACTCGGGTGAAACAGTCCATTTGGTGGAAATATCGCTGAGAGAATGAACTGAATCTAAAATCTGATCGAATATAAGTGAGTTAAACTGTACGGTTTGCGATAAGACTTTCATCTCGTGAATTGTGTACGATGTCTCAATAACATCTCGATACCTTTCACCAACCAGCATTCTCAACTCATCTTTTTTCGCTTCCACCAACTTCCTGAAAATGGTTAAGGACAGCAAAGTAAGTTACTTTCTAACTCTAATGGCATCTTGTGCCTCAGTTACACTATGGCTTGAGAACAACTCATACACTGGGAGATTCACGTCCGGCTTAAGCATTGGTCAAGGAGGATGGTCGTCTTCCACTAGCGTAAAAGACTGGAGACAATGCTATGGATGCATAACACTGAAGCGAAAAGAAAATACCTCGTAAGCAAAGTGAATGCAACAGATAAAATCATGTGATAGGGGTGAAAAAGAGGATGAGAAACAGAACCTGTCATACTTATTTCGAGATGCAAGGTGAAATTAATCATTAGCCGAACTGTGCAAAGATCAACTGTAGACAGCGAACAGGTGTGACGTAACAGTACAGTTATACATATTTCATGAATCATGTTCGAATGCACTGAGTGTGTGCCTGTAAACCTTGAATTCGGACACCCGTGTAATTAGGCAGGTGGGTTCACATGCTGTAGACTGCGACCTAATTACGGAGGAAATCTTTGTCCGTCGGAGCATGAAGAGAGCGGCGAGAGGACAGTGCCTGTTGTCCGTTGCTGGATGCCCTAACTGTGATTCGATAAAATGGAACGGAGGTGTCTGTAGAACCAAACCAAGGAAGGGGTATCAGTGCATGGCTTGCCGTACTATCTCTTCGTGGTGCCAGCTGGGTGGTTCGGAATCTAGCTGTTCCAGCAAAAGGTACGGCGGCAGTTTCAGGAGGTGGTGGGTTTTCGCCTGGCAACCGTTCTCCCTGTAAAAAGCCATACATGTCCGTTAAGCAACACTGACGTAGCGGATGTGACTCGCCACTAAACAAAATCACTGCTGCTTGTTTCGCTTCGCTGGAGCAATGTAATCCTTCAGCAGGGCCCTGAATTACTATGCCCCTGTTTGTCAGCCAGCCAAACGAAAGGCGTATGAACCGAGAAATCGGTCACCGGCTACTAATGGGCGCGATTCCCTGAATTTGTCCTGCTGCCTTGTGCATCAAGTCCCTGTAACCGAAGGCTCTCAGTGGAGCCCCCCTTAAGTTAACCCCCTTCCTCGGCTTGGGCAACCGGGAAGTTGAATGCCCACACAACACATGAAATGATGGATTTAAGACTATATATATATATATATATATATATATTTATTCACAGTCTGTTAACAGACATTGTGCCATCAGAACCATGGCAGAAGAAAAAGGTGAAGAAGATGGGGACACTAATGCGATTAAAAAATATGGGAAACGAATTTTTTTTGGTTTTACACACGCCATTTTGTATTTTTTGTTTTGTTTTGTGAGTTTTTGTGTGTATCAAAGGGATGGTGAAATTGCGGAACAACATTGCCGCCACTGATGTCTGTTGCGGGCCATGACGTCCAATGTTTCCAACCACTGCAATTCAGCATCTCGTGGTCCCCAACCTGGAAGGCGGACTGGTCCGACTGCTGCCAAACTTGAGGTCGCCTTCTTCATACTCCTTCTCCACGTCATCGGCTGTCCACCGCGGCACTTTTTCCAATCGCTCCCTGGGAGTGCAAATAGCGCTCGACGTGGAAGGCGATGGGCTGGCATGCGCAGAACATGCCCGAGCCAGCGCATGCGATGTCGGAGAATAACGTCTTGAAGACTGGCACTATTCGTCCCAAGCACGCGGTCTCTCACCTCTGCGTTGCTTACGTGGTGTTGCCACCACACCCTAGCAATCCTTCGTAGACAGCGATTATCAAAGACTGATAGCCGCTTCATATCTTCCGAGCGAATAGGCCAAGTCTCACAGCCGTACAAGAGTACTGCACGGACGGAAGCATTGTACACCCTGCCCTTGAGCTTGAGAGTGACATCACGACGACGCCATAGATGTCTCAGTTTGATGAATGCAAGGCGGGCCTTTGCAATCCGTTGTGAGACTTCATCTCCAACACCGCCACCAGCCGTGATGCAACTCCCTAGGTAAGTGAAGCAAGGGACTTGCTCCAGAACATGTCCAGCAATGGTGAGCGCGGGTTCAGGCACCTGCCAATCCTGGAGCAGCGTTTTACATTTTCCCGGAGTGAAGCACAGGCCGTACTTAGACGCCTCCATCGCCAAGCGGTCCAGAGCGTTCTGGACGGATTGTGGGTCGTCCCCCAGCAAGGCGATATCATCGGCATAGTCCAAGTCCGTGAGTCTGTCTCCAGGGAGAAGCTCAACACCGCAGTCCTGGACACCTTCCAGTGCTCTTTGGAGAACATCTTCGATGGCGAAATTGAAGAGGAAAGGTGAAATAGGGCAACCTTGGCGAACACCGCTGGTCACAGCGAATGAAGAGGAGTGCGTGCCGTAAGCCCTAACTTTGCCCGACGTGTGACTGTAAAGGACTTTCAGGATGGTTACAAACTTGTCGGGCACACCTTTCTTCAGTAAACAGTTCCACAACGCAGACCTATCTACTGAATCAAATGCCGCTCGGATGTCCAAAAACACTACGATTGTTGGCCGCCGGTGGATGTGACGAAGTTCGAGAACTTGCCGAAGCGTGAAGATTTGGTCGATGCAGCCACGGCCTGGACGAAATCCAGCTTGTTCTTCTCGGGAAAACTCCTCTCTAGTCGTTGAAAGCCTGCCAAGTAGAACCGACACGAAGATTTTGGATGCGACAGAGATTAGGGAGATTCCGCGGTAGTTGCAGCAATCGTCGCGGGAACCCTTCTTGTGAATTGGGACAATGACCGATTCTCCCCATGAGCTCGGAACCTTCTCCTCAGTCCAAACTTTTGTGAACAGCGATAGGATTTCGCTGATAAGTACACTCCCACCATCTTTGAATAGAGCTGGTGGTAGGTTGTCGGGACCAGAAGCTTTGTGGCGTTTCAAAGATTGGACTACATTTCGAATCTCTGCTTCATTTGGGGGGGCTGTGGAGACAGGCCAAGCATCATACATTGGGGCTGGAGGTGTCGCAGGGGACTGTGTTGGGTGGTTGAATTGAAGAGCGAAATGCTCTGACCAGCGACCCAATCGTCTGCGAAGGTTGGTGATCTTCGTGCCGTCTGCCTCGCAAATCGTCTGGCTGATAGCGTGGAAATTGCAACCAGTGGCCCTGATGATGTAAAACAGCCGGCGGAAGTTGCCAGCTGATGCAGCGGCTTCCATCTCACCAGCTTGTTTTGACCACCAAGATTCACGATCAGAGCGAAGGCTTGCTTTCAGCTGTTGCGTAATAGACCGGCGGTGTTCGTTGTACTCTGCACCAGCAGGCACCGCCCGTCGACGATCCAGCAATTCTGATGATCTTCCCGAGATCCAGCATTTGGGAGTGGAGCGAGTGAGGCCACAGCTGGACAAACCGGCCGACAACAAGGCTTGCTGGAGACTTGACCAGTGTTGATCAACATCCAGAGTGTGAGAGAGAGGGAGCTTTTCGCGAAGCTTTTGTTGATAATCCCTCTTCACCATTGGGTCCTCCAACTTGTAGGCGTTCAGTCGGGTGTGTTTTGACCTAGGCGAACCACCAAAACGCATGCAAACGGTCGCACACACCAGTGCATGATCGGTGTCGACGCATGTTGACCAAAATGATCGGCAGTCGCGTACACTGCCGCGCCACCTGCGACTTATAGCTATGTGGTCAATCTGTGACCAGCGCTGGGTTGATGATGGGGGGCGCCAAGTGGCGTACTGGCGTCCAGGATGACGAAAGCTGGTGCTGGAGAGGAATAGTTGATGATCAGCACAAAGACTGAGCAGTCTCTCACCATTGTCTGAGCGAACATCATCATATCCATGCGGTCCTCCGAGGTGGCGCTCACATGGCAGCAGACGACCGACACGCGCGTTGAAGTCACCTGCCAAAACAATGATGTCTGTTTTAGGAGCCCTTAGGAGCAGCTCATGAAGGTTCTGGTAGAACTGGTCTTTGACGATGTCTGAGCTACAGTCAGTGGGCGCGTAGGCAGAGATCACGAAGAGAGCACGCTTTTCGACTCGACATCTGCTGACCTTACAAGAGCCATGGAGCCTCATCGCACAAAGGCGGCTATTGATCGGAATCCAATCAATCAAAGCAGTCTCGGCTCTAGCGCTGAGGGCGATTCCAACACCAGCTTGCCCAGATGCGGCAGACTCGGCGTCACCAGAGAGGCGGAGATGGAACCGGGTGCGTGGATGCAGCGGTGACACCAGCTGGTAGACCGAGTTAGAGTCCTGGAGTCGTGTTTCAGTCAGGCAGCAGATATCAATTCCAAGGGTCTCTAGCGTGCGTGCAACTCCAGCTTGCTGACCGATCTGCAGTAATGTGCGTACGTTAAAAGCTGCAAGTTTGAACTGCGTTCCGGGTTGCAGGAGCGAAGATAGGCGACTTTGGGGCCGGCAACTCTCTGTTGAGTACTGTGTGGTTGAGTTGGCAGATGTCACGGGAACAGGTTCATCAGTGTAGGTGGGATTGATCGTTGTAGAGGAATCAGGTAAAAATGGGTGTGAATGGGACACGGGAAGAGTAGGTAAAATGGTGGCGTGTGCTTGTGCAGTTGGCATAGTAACATGAGTGGATAGCATGGTAACAGCAAGACAGCGGGTGAAAGGTTGTGTTGTAAGTCCATGGTTCGTCAGTGGGCGAGATACTACCCGGTTGCCCAGGCCGAAGTAGAGGGTTGTCTTAGGGGGCCCCACCCCGAGCCTTTGATCAAGGATCTAACCTACAAGGCAGCAGGGCGATATGAGGGTATCGCAACCCGTTGGGAGCCGGTGACCAAACAAATGGTTCATACGCCTTTAGGACCGCATAGGACCAGGGGCCCAACGCACCCTTGAATTACAATGCCACTCAGAGAGAGGCAAGGGGCAGTGACTTTATTTAGTGGCGAGTCACATCCGCCACGTCACAGTGTTGTTAAGCGGACATATGTGGCTTTTTATAGGGAGAACGCTTGCCAGGCGAAAACCCACCACGTCCTGGAACACTGCCGCCGAACCATTCGCTGGAACAGGATGATCCCGAACCACCCAGCTGGCACCACGAGGAGGTTGTTCGGCAAGCCAGCCGGATTTAAGACTTTCTGCTCATGATTCTCAGTCTGGACTCTCTCTCTTTGGCCGAAGTACTGGCGGCCTAGCAAGGTAAAGCTCACGCTTCCGCGCCGCAAACTAACTTCTTCGTTCCACGTTTACTCAATCCTCCTGTCCTTGGCAACCCCCTCCAATTTCGAGTCTCCAAAAGTGCATTGGAATAAAAGCGGTAAATTTGGTCTCACCAATCAAGGGCACAAAACCGATCGCACATAGTCCGATTCCAACAGCAAGGCTTTAATTGCACCCCGCTCATTTTTCAAACAAGCTACGTTCAAAGTTCGAACGCTTATGCAGTTGGGATCACAAGCTGCTCTGTCGCGCATCTCGGAAACCCTCTCCATCGACGTTCGCTGCATAATCGAAACCCATTTATAGGACTCCAGCACAACACTGTGATTGCTCTCACCATCCTCAAGTTCCAATTGCACATGCACCTTGCACTTATCCGGAGATACGACAGCGGGAGCCTCTGGCTGCGCCGGCGCAGAAGTTGCCTAAACTGCACGTGCTGAGGCAGCGCTCATTGATTGGTTCCCGGTCAAAAACCGCCGAGCAGTCCGCTTGCAAAGCGAAATGTGAAACCAAGGAGCAACCAACCGATGGAGTGTATATGGAAAGCGAAATGAAAAAGCAGCGTAAATGCATAGCAATAGACAAAAGGGTGCAGAGCAAACCAAGTGCAAAACTGTTTTTTAGGTTTTCAAAGTATTGCTCCTTTTTGGTAGTCGTAGAACATTTTGGTCTTTTTTTGTGGATTTTGAAAAACCTTTGGTAAGAGCAAGAAAATTTCAAAGGCACGTTCTACCTAACATAGTAAGTGCTAACATAGTCCGAAAAAGGAACTGGAGGTTTGAGCTTCATACCACTTCGATTGATAGTATGGGAGTAGAGGTGTTGTCAGTTAAGATTGTAGGTTCCGCTGGAACGGAGTGACTAGTCTGAGGTTGCGATGCTAGCTGGGATAGTGCTCGTTGCATCGAAGAGTCAGACTTGTCGAGGTATGCGGGCTTAAGTCGATCGATGTTGTTTGTTTCTGTCATATCATTGTGGCCAATGGTAAACGTTATATCGCTCCTGCGGACGACCCGGTACGGGCCAGGATAAGGAGGTCAGAGTGGCCGGTGTACATTGTCGATGAGAACGAACACGTGAGTGCAAGTGGCAAGGCGTTCGTCCACGTTACTACACAAGCTCTGTGCTCTGGGCTGCACAGTCTGACGCTGTCTCATGTGATTAGATAGGCGAGCTGCGTAAGTGCCAAAGTTGGTGCTTTGGGCGAGACGAGTTCATCAGGTAAGAGTTGTGTGCAGCCAAAAACTAGCGAAGGAGTGACGTGCAAATCCGCATTGATCGCGTCCCTTGTGTCTAGGATAACAACCGGAAGTGCTTCGTGCCAGGATATGCCAGAATGGGCACATAGTGATGGTTTGAGTTGCCGGTAGGACCTTTCTATAATACCATTAGCTGCGGGGTGGTAAGCGCTAGCTCGGTTATGCTGGAAACTAAGTACGTTGAGTAGTTTGCTGAAGGATCCGTCAAAGTGTGATCCTCTGTCGCTTTGGCAACCAAATTGGGCAACTCAGCGTTCTAGGTAGGCTTGTGCAACTGTCTCCAATGAGCAGTTGGCTATGGGAATCGGTCGTGAATCGGTCGACACAGGTGAGTAGGCACACATAGCCTTTGCATGGTGGTAAAGGTCTGACTAGGTCGACATGGACGTGCGCGAAACGAAAGTCAGGAGCTAGAAAGATGCCAAGTGGACTTTAAATGTGTCTGTATACCTTGGCGTACTGACATTCTGAGCACGCGCGAACGCAAAGGCGGACGTCGCGGTTGACGTTGGACCATATGAAGCGTTCGGTTACGAACTTCTGCGAAGCACGTATGCCAGGATGAGACAGGTTGTGTAGAGCATTGAAAACAAGCCGCCGCATTGTCGGAGGAACTAGGGGGTGGGAAGAAGTTTGTGGGACGTCACAAAAATGGTCCCCTCAGATGAACTTAGTGGAACTTCGCATAGTTTCAAATAGGTGTTGTGTCGAAGCTTGTCTATGTCGGGATAAGCTTGTTTGGCAGCAGCCATGCCAACTAGGTCGATGTTGGACCCAGGAACTAAGCAGATCTGATGGATTCGCGACAGAGCGTCCGCGACGGGATTAACAGCACCTGAGCCAGGTCATACATCTGTCCTAAACTGAGAAACATAGTCTAGGTGTCTAGTTTCTCGCGGAGAATACTTGCCTGTTGTGCCATTGATACCGTAGATCCATGGATTGTGATCAGTGAAGACATTGAAATGTCGACCTTCGAGATAGTGACGGAAGTGTTTGATGCCTAGGTAGATAGGTAGCAGTTCCCTACCAAAGGTATTGTAATGCGATTCGTCAAGTTGCAAAAGTTTCGAGAAGAAAACTAGAGGTATCCATCGATGGTCGATGAGTTGTTGGAGAGCTGCACCGACGGCGGAGTCTGATGCGTCAGTTGTAAAAGAAGGTGGCGCAGATGAGTCTGAATGAGCGAGAAGCGCGCTGTTGGAGATAGTGTCTTTGAGCTTCTCGAAAGACAATCTGGCGTCATCTGGAAAGAGAAAACGGTGTTGCTTACCGCGGTACAAGTAAGTCTTAGGTTG
This sequence comes from Dicrocoelium dendriticum, assembly GCA_944474145.2. Taxonomy (NCBI): domain Eukaryota; kingdom Metazoa; phylum Platyhelminthes; class Trematoda; order Plagiorchiida; family Dicrocoeliidae; genus Dicrocoelium; species Dicrocoelium dendriticum. Next base: position 26,947,444 of record OX104060.1, on the reverse strand, counting down.
CACTATGCGCGCGCAGTTAGGAAAAAACGTCTGTAATAGTTGACTGGACCAAAAAATCTGCGTACCTGTTTGAAAGGACTAGGAGTACGATAGTTCTTCAGTGCCTGAATTTTGTCTGACAGAGCTTCAATACCAGAGGCGGATATTCGGTAGCAAAAAAGGTCGATGGAGCTTTGGCCAAGTTCGCATTAGTCGTGGTTGACGGTAACCCATATTGCGTCAAGCGTCGGAAAAGTGAGGGGTTCATCGGCAGAAGAGCCAGCGATGAGTATGTCATCTAGATTAGGATAAACGCCTTGGTCCTCGCGTTACCTCATGAGTGGAACGCTGAAAAGTCTGGGCAGCGTTACTGAGGCCGAAAGACATTCTGAGGTACTCGAAAATGTCAAACGGTGTGATGACCGCTGTTTTAGATAAGTCGTCCGTTGCTACCGGTATCTAATGGTAGGCAAGCACTAGGTCGATTTGGCTAAAAATCGACTTACCAGCTAAAGCTGAGGTTAAGACGTACATATGCGGAATGTGGTGTTTATCCGGGACGTTAACTTTGTTAAGTGCCCTGTAGTCACCACAGCGGTGCCACTCACCGGATTTCCTGGCTATCATGTGTAATGGTGGTGCCCATGGACTTCTGGATGGAAGGATTATTCCTAGTTCGATCAAATACTCGAATCCCGTCTTAGCCGCTTTGAGCTTGTCCGGGGCTAGTCGGCCAGGGCTGGCCGAAACAGGTGGACCCTTAGTTGCGATGTAGTGTATGACGTTTGACGTCACAGGAAGCAAGTTGTTCGGAACACGAACGAGTTTAGGATGCTTTTTGAAAAGATGTAGAAAAGACTGTGAACCTTGAGGCAGGACCCGAATCGGAGTGATAACAGCCACGTTGGCACTGGTCCCGATAATACTGAGCTCCGTCATAAAGTCGGTAAGCTTCTCCCTTTTATAGTCGAGAATAAGGTCGAAGTGCTGAAGAAAGTCTATACCTATGATTGAGAAAGGCATGGCTGCTACCATGAAAGGCCAGCGAAAGATTCGCCGGAGGCCTAAATTGATCCGAAAATTGCGATTGATGTGCCATTGGCAGCATGCAGTTTGGTCGGCGAGGGTAAGACCACCGCAGCTGGGCTACGTGGTATAAAGTTAACTTCGGCTCCGGTGTCGACTAGGAACTCGGTGCCGGAAGATAAATCCATAACACGGATGACGCGAATTTGGTGTTGGCCGGTCGCAGGTGCAAGGCTTTATACCCTTACGAGCTGCGGCACTAAAGCGTTGGTGGTACCAACAGCACGCCTGCCTGTAACTGAACTTGGGGCGTTCTGTGGGCGATTTTGATCGACTGCAACGACGACGGCTCATAGTGAGCTGTGGATTTGGCAACTAAGTGTCGCGACTTGTGCTTGAAGGGTTTCTATAGTTGACTGTAAGCCAGTGACAGAAGTGCCCTGGGACACGATGGCGATGACGTTGCTAGCGTCCGCTTGTGGCTGTAATCGTTCGATGACCCGATTTGCTAAATCAGCTAGTTGAGTGAGCGATACGGAGCTCACGATAGTGAGAATCGCTTGCGTATTTTCCGGTAGCCTCTGTAGCCATAGTTCGCGGAGTATGGTCTCGTCCATTGTTGATGAACCAAGCAGCTGTTGCATCTCTCGTAGCAAGGTTGAGGACAGTTTGTCGCCCAACTGCAGATTCCTGAAAAGCTGTTGCATGTGGAGTTTCTCAGAGAGAGCATGACACGCTTAACCGTGGCTTCCTTGAGAGCCTCATAGCGGTTTTCGGAATGAGAAATGATAATGTCTCGGACATGCACTGATATCTCCTTGGGGAGATAGGACATGAGCTGCCTATATTTAGCGTATTCGGAAATGGTTCTGTGGTTATAAAATTCTGCCTCATGATGAGAGAACCAAAAAAGGGGATCCATGTCCTAAAAAGGTGAGACAGAGAGATACAACGCTAACGAGAGACTACATTATGTCCTAAAGAATCCATGGCTTAAAAAACGGATAGCAAAATATTGTTACCGTGTGCAAAAAGAAACCGGGAAAATGTGAAAAAATAAATGGAATGACGACCCCGGAGAAAAATTCGAAGTATCCGGTGTTGAGGTTCTTCCGGAGTTGAAGCCAACAACTTAACGAGAGTCCGGAGAGCGATTCCAAAACACAGATCGGGTTGCAGGGAAACTTATTTGTACAGCAAAAGGTTCCCCGTTTGTCCAACTATAACAAAGTGACACCGTTGACGCTCTAGCTAAGGAACGCAGAAAGCACAGCACAAAAAGCAGTCGGGCGTTGCAACCGAAATAAGCACCAAGAAAAATGGCGATGCAAAACTCAAACAATCGAACGCAACAGCCAGCTCAACATTCCGCACCGGTCGTCTAAATGTACAGTGAAATAATTTCAATTAGAATTTTACACAGGCAAATCGGGGAATCTAAAGACTGCCACAAGCATAAAGTCGGCTAAAGAGCGCTGGCATAGGTCAAGAGTTGAAGGGGAAGGTACATAGATGCAAACTAAGTGCATCAAGGTGACATTTCTACTCCCTTACAGTGCGCTCCAATGCCAACTCTTTGGGCAAAGCGTTCCAATTGTCGATTACTACGTGATAACCGGTTGTCACATCTACGCGATCAGATCGAGGTTTGTGAAGCTTCCTTTGGTAACCACGTAGGTTTGTCATTGTATTTGATACGAAAAATGAGACAAATCCTCGCCTGTTTGACCGGTCGATAGGTGATATTTGAGGATCAGATCTCCCCAACGGCGTCGATAGTATGGCGATAAAAGCCTAAACTAAGCAAGCGCTCAGGGTATGGCAAGCGTCTTAACCTATGAACTAGTTTAGCGCCGACCGTCAAGACCCTTTCCACTGCCATCTTGTTCCGAATTAAGCAAAAAGCATCTGCTTGTACACAGTATTCGAGATGAGGCCTAATGAATGCAGAATACAACCGTGCAAACAACACACTTGTTAGGTTTTCAGATGCCCTGTGAAGCATCCACAACATCCTGAAATCCTTGCAAGTGGCTGCTGTCCAGTGTTCACTGGTTGTTCTACGAAGGCGCAAACCCCAAGTCAAACTGCCCGGAAACTTGTGGTATTATGTTACTACCTAAAAAGCATCTCGTGTTCCGCCCCCTGGTTCCAATGCGCAAAACCGAGCACTTGTAGAGATTTATTGGCAGCTTCCAAAAGATAGTCTACTCCCAAAGCTCATTCAGTGCACGCGGTAACATCTGGCAACCATGCGAGTCATTGAGTTTATCCCAGAACTTCAGGCCATCTGCAACAAAAGAGATGGTACCCTCAGTTCCTTAGGTAAGTAGTTTATGTGTAAAGTGAACAGCAATGGGCCGAGTACAGACTCCTGTGGTACACTACTGAGTATGTAGTGGACATAGTTCAAGTTCAAGTGGGACCGGAACAGTAGATTGATCTCGTGAATGTTTCGCCCTCGAAATCGTCGTTGAGCGAACAGGGAATGCGGTGGAGCGATTTGGCAAAGTAGAGCCAGATCAACACACACGATTCACATGGTCAATCAAACAATGCTCATGTGCCCTGCACTAACAGTCCCCGCTGTGCAGGTAACGTGAATAAAAGAAAACGAAAGGAAATAAGGGGAAAGACAAGCTTACCCAAGTACATAAGTAAGATTGAAATGCAAGTGCAAGTGAATTAAGGAGTAGGTCGTAAGAGTTGAGTAAAAGCATAAGGCATAAAAGGGAATATTTTAAACTGCAGACCGATAGCGTCAAGTCGATGTTCAAACTCTTTCACAGTTTGTGCCATTACAACTTCTGTGAGCAGCGCGTTTCAATAACCTATGACCCTACGCGATAACCGAAAAGCTGCCTCAGGGTTTGTGCAACCTCAATGGGTGACCACGAAGAGGTGGCACTCAAGTTTGGTGGAATAGTCCAATTAAATCAAGACCAATCTGACCCATTAGTATGCGATATGTGAGGACAAAGTCGCAACGAAGTTGCCTGTAATGCATGGAAAAGATATCCAACTTACGTAGTCTCTCAGAGTACGTCATCTTCTTTAACCCATGTACCATTTTCGTCCCAGACCGCAAGACCCGTTCAACTGCCATCCTGTCACGAACGAGGCATAGGGGACAAATCTGTACACCGTATTCCAAGTGCGGCATTAAAAAAGCCGAAAATAATCCAACGAACATTACAGTCGTCATGATCCCGAATGACCTCCGGATCATTCACAACATGCCGAATCTTTTGAGGGCAACTGTCGCCCAATGTCCACTGGACTAAATTCGGGTGGCAGTACGACAAGTCAGCATGGAGCTGCACCCGCGGCACTTGGTTGTCACCAATCAAATAACGCGTCAGTGGGTCATTTGGTCGTACGCGTAGGACTGAACATTTCGCGATTCACGGGCAACTTCCACAAACGCGGCCAGCTCCAGTTTATCCAGAGCCCTTTGTAGGGTCAGTGGACCACTCGGATCGTCACCTAAAATGTTCGAGACCTGAAGCAAAAGACAATTTTAGGTAAAAACTCAGTAAAAGAATAATCAGGCACACTTGCGGTATACTTCTTCCTTCAGTCACTGCTAGTCCGTTGCCGATTGATGATTCGTGGCTGCATTTAAGAATACTTAAAGAAATGGCGACAGCAAAAGCACACGGAGTGACTAACACAAGGAACCAAAACCGACCAAAATTGGGTTATGTTACACATTACACGTTAGCTGCAGGTAGAAAACACCTCAGCTATTGTGCCGCAATACTAAAGACAAGAAGAAAAAAATACAAGAACGAGACGCTGGCTGAGTCCCCAGTAACGAATGGAGGTAGTTCCGAGGAGCTAAACAGTCGGCTATCGTGCCGTAAAGAGTTATATTATGCCTAGTGAATGAGATCATGATTGGAGGGGGAGGCTAAGCAGGAGGAAAATAGTCATAGGAACTCACAACACAAACGCCTTTGGGGCCTGCTCCTATCCATATCAGCAAGTGTGCCCAAGCAAACGTGTTCATCGTCCTTAGGACCCCCGCCAGAGAGTCGGCATGCACCAACCGACGTCAACTTCGAAGTGAGGGTTTTCATTTCTTTCGACCAAGTCATCACTTGGCCTCCCCTCCTCCTCTTCCAACCGCACCCACAACGCGCAAACAATGCACGTCGCGGGTGTCGGTGTGCTGGCATGCGCAACACGTGGCCCAGCCATCGGAGGCTGGTGCGTGATAAAATGGTGTTGAGTTGCTCCCTCGCTCTTCCAACACGAAATACGCGACGCCGAATACGCTCATTGCTCACGCGGTATTCCCACCAGACATGAGCTAATCTGCGAAGGCAGCGATGATCGAATGTGACGAACCACTTTGTCTGTCGACCTGATGGGTCGGGTTTCATAACGGTATAACAGCGTTGAACGGACGGCTGCGTTATAAACTCTGCCCTTCAGGGCAAGAGTAATGTCGCTTCTGCGTCACAGGTGGCGGACATTGGCAAAAGCACCTCGAGCTTTTGTTATGCGGTTCGTAACCTCATCTTCGATCCCATGGGCGCTAATATAGCTGTCCAGGTAATTGAAATTCTGAATGACTTCTAGCTGGTCACCACAGTGCTAGCGCAGGGGTGGGTCCCTGCCAATCTCGGAGAAGTAATTTGCCTTTCGATGGGGCGAAACAACGCAGAACAATCGACAGCCAGTGCTAATCGGTCCAGTGCTGCTTGACATCTTTGGGAGCTGTCACAGACTAGGACAATATCGTCCGCGTACTCCAAGTCAAGAAGTCGCTCCACACCTTCGAGGTCGTGTCCGGTAAACGCTGTTTCCATGACTTCATCAATAACGAAGTTAAACAGGAATGGTGACAGCGGGCAACCTTGTTTCACACCGCTGGTGATACTGAAGGGTGGAGACAGTTTGCCATAAACCCTCATCCTGCCCGAACTATGCGCGTACAGCGTTTTGATAATGTTTATGTATTTATCAAGCACACATTTCCTCAACAGACAGTCCCAAAGAGCACATCGATCGACTGACTCGAAGGCACCTTTTATGTCAATAAACACGACAACGGTGGGTCGCCAATAAACATGGCGGTGCTCCAACAATTGACGCAAGGTGAAGATGTGGTCGATGCAGCCCCGACCTCGACGAAACCCAGTTTGCTCTTCACGAATCTGGTTTTCACGAGTGCCAATCAGTCTGTGGAGAATGATAGACGCAAGCAATTTAGAGGCAGTTAAGATCAGACTGATCCCTCTATGATTGCCGCATTACGAACGGGAGCTTCCCTTGAAAATTGGGACAATGACGGAGCGGCTCCACTCTGTCGGGACAGTCTCCTGCTCCCAAAGTTAAATTAGCAACTCGTGTAAATTATCCACAAGAGCAAGTCCCACGAATTTAAAGAGGGCTGTGGGAATTCTATGTGACACTGCGGCCTTATGCAATTTCAACAGCCAAATCTCACGTTTGACTTCTGCGCGTGAGAGCAGATCCAAGGAGACGGCCCAGTGAGAAGGGCGCTCAATGCCCGAAGAAAGCGATAACTCATGTTGGTTAAACTGCCTTGCAAAATGTTTAGCCCAACGCTCTAAGCGTTTTGTGTGTGGCTAGCTGTTATAGCTGTTATAGGAGCCACTGAATATTCACTGATTTGTAGAGAGTAGAAAGGAATTACTTTGTCAGCTCCGTCACTTCCCGCTCACTCAGGGATTATGTGAGTTGATGCAGCACAGTGTTCCACAAGGGAGCACTGCGGTCACAGTCAACACAGAAAGATCCATCGATTGAAAGGTTCCACTGTTTATGCACTGACGATTACAGGTAAACTGTTCCAGTCATTCGCCACACGAGTTGAGAAAGTGACATCAGAGCGAACCCGAAGCCACCTTGGTTTGAACAGCTTCATGCCGTGGCCTCGTGTCGAATTATCCTCACAAAGACGAAAGAACAGTTACCACGGAAAATACGTCGCGTATAAATCAAATCACCATGGTGATGACGATACGCCAAGATGAAGAATTCATCATTTGAAGTCGACGAGATAAAACAAGTTCCGGAGTGTCGTGACAGATTTCGATCCCGGCCGCAGAATTTTCTCTATCAGTACGCATTCGGCTTTAGTGAGAGGATAGGATGCTGGCAATCCGTACTCAAGAATTGGTCGAACATGAGAACTGAACAGAAGTCGGAATAGGTCTGAGAAAAAGATCTCACAGAAAAAACATCCTGTTGGCATAGGCAACTTTCTTTAAAGTGTCGAAGGTCAAGGTGCTCAAGCTTCTACGAGAACTGAATCCTACTAAGACCGAGGATTGAGTGCTATCCACCCAACTGTTGTATGAATTGACAGATGAACTTGGTTGCCCAATTACGCGACTGTTTGAGAAGTCACTGCGCCGCTGTTCTCTACATGATGACTGGAAAAACGCTGTTGGATGCTCCGTTTTCAAAAAAAGTGACGAACACCTACCTGAAAACTGTATACCTGTTAGCTTAACTAGTGTGTTTGTCAAACTTCTGGAAAAACTCGTGAGGAATGCGCTTGAAAGTCATTTAAAGACGTTTGAATTGCCCAGCCCCTCCCAACACGGCTTTGGTAAGGGCTATTCTTGCCTTACCAACATGTTAGTTGCCCGCGAATATCGGCCCGATGCGGTTGATCAAGGCAAAGCCCTGGACGCATTTTCATTTTTTATAAAGGCTGTAGACTTATGGCATCTCAGGACCAATCTTGAAATGGAGTTCCGCTTTTTTAACCGGAAAAGATGTGTTCGTGTAGTCTTCGGCCTATCATCAAATCAGTGAGTTGACAGCCGTGTCACGCAAGGGTCGGTCTTTGGCCCCCTGCTTTTCATCTTGTTCGTTAATGAGTTATCCGACGAGCTGGAAGTGCTATCTCTAATTTTCGCGGACGACTTAAAGTTTTGGTTCACAGTAACTGAATCTATTGGTCCACTGGCCCTACAAAGGGCTCTAGATAGACTATCAGACTGATCTGTTTTGTGGCAACTGCCCATGCATCTCGCTAAATGTTCAATTTTGCGAGTAAGATCAAATGGGCCACCGATGCCTTATCTTCTTGGGGGTAATGAATTGACGCAGGTGACAGTCCAAGCTGACCTAGGCGTCTAACTGTCGTCTTATTTTCAGTCCAGTGAGCATTGGATAGTAGCCGCTGGCAAAGGTATTGGCATGTTGTGGATGATTTGCAGATTATTAGGGATCAGAACAACCGAAATGTTCGCAAGATGATTTGCAGCTTTTGTTAGGCCACACTTAGAATATTGCGTGCAGCCTTGTCCCCCTGCACAGTCCAGAGCAATATGGCAGTTGAACGAGTCTTACGGTCGGGGACGAAAATTGTGTTTCAATTAAAGAAGCTGTAGTACCCTGAGAGGTTAGTCAAGTTGGAAATGTTTTCGATGTACTACAGGCGATTTCGGGTGACCTGGTCCTCATCTATCGCATAATAACAGGTTAAGTCGGCCCAGATTTATCTGGAGCGTTAAATCCCACTTAGGTTCCAACCCTTCGTGGCCGCTCGCTGAAGTTAAACAACCGTTCGGACCGGGTTGGAATTGAGTTGCAATTATCATGCCGGGTTACAGACGCTTGGAATGCGCTGCCCGCTGAAGTAGTGATAACACCAACGGTGAAAGAGTTCGAGCATCAGTGACGCCGTCGATCTACAGTTTAAAACCTTTCCCTTCTCATCTTAGTTTTGCTCTTATCTGTTGACGTCTACTCCTTTAACTTTCCATTTGCATTCCAAAATTGTTACATTCATTGCTCAAACATGCCTTGCACGTTTACTTCACGTGACCGGCACAGCGGGGACTGTCAGTGCAGGGTACGTGGGCACTGTTTGGTTGACCGTAGAGTGTACCGTGTGTGTTGATTTGGCTCCTCCTCCTTGCAGTGCTCTCGATAAATTTCACTCTGGGATCAACGACGCTCTACAAGGTGGAACGACCACGGGATTCTCCTACTGTTCCGGTCCCATTTGAACTTGAAGTTGTTATGAGTCGTGCGCAAAGTTGAAGAGAAAAGAACTCCAAGGTCCTTCACCAATGTTATGTTCCTGAGCAAGAAGCACTTGATGTGATAAACACTAAAGGGATCTGAGACACCAATTAAGAGGACAAAACACTTGTCATGATTAGTGGGTAGCTGCCACTTCATTGACCAGCAGTGTAACCGGCACAGCGTTGTCTGCAGCCGGTCAGCGTCTTCAAGATTGGACACCTTTAGCCACAACTTCAAATCATCAGCATATACCAGGCAATCAGTGGAGCTCTGAGGGAAGATCATGGATGTAGATTTTAAGGGCTCAGAACAAAGATCGGAATCCTGTAGGATCCGGTTGATAGTTGTTACGGCAGAGAGTATGAGGCTAATCGTATCACCGAACTAACGCACAGTCTGGGCAGTTAAAATGCAGGGCACTGGGCGGAATGAGTATACTGAATAACCGTGGTTCTACAATAGCAGTAATAAACAAAAAAAGAATACAATTAACTCACGAATAGGTAATGAGACTTGCCAATTTGCGCAGCAATTATTCCAAGTCAGCAGTTAAGTCTGCGCAAATGGCGAATAGTCCGTAAATTGGCACAGTAAAACAAATTGCAACCGATGAGACGCAAACCGTAAGTTCACAACAATTAAGCAAAGAAAAAAAATAATAAATGCAGAAAAATTGCAGGGTTTCCCAGTTTGTTAAAGCCGAACATTTGTGCATGAACAGGTAAATTCGAGTACGACACCGTCCAACGGGAAAAATATAAAGAAACTGAACTACTGGTAAATGTGCAGTAGTATAGTTCAGAATCGAGAATTTAGAATCCATAATAGGAATAACAGGGTTGAAGTAGCTATCATGCACCTTAATTTGTATGCTTGGACCATTCAGAAAGTTGGCGACCTAGGAGAGAATCTTCCCCGAAACGGCAATTCACGGAGTTTGAGGAGACGTATGTGAGGAACTTTGTCAAGTGCCCAGCTGAAGTCAACGAAAACGGCATCCAGCGACCTCGCCTATTTTTCTCTGGCAATAAGCAAGTAGTGATAAAGGAACGTGCCTTCCGGAAACAATGGTGAACGAATAAGAGGGTTTTCAGGCTCTCTAGGTGAAGATTTAGGAGGCTTGTGGGAATTATTTCCATGACTGTACAAATTATCAATGTCAGAGAAATCGTCCGGCAGTTTGCAGGATCCTGACAATCTCCCTTGCACCTGGGCCTCACGGTAGCCGATTTCCAAGCCCTCGGGAGGCGTCTGGCATCTAGGGAAAGCCGAAAATTTGGCAAACAGGAGAAGCAATGTGCTGAGCCACTGTCTTGAGAAACAAGGGGTGTAGATCATCGGGGCCCAGTGAAGGGTTCGGATTTAATTCAAGAAGTAGTCTCATAAGCAAGTCGTCGTTGAGCTTAATATGCTCTAGTGTAGAGGACTGTGGTGATAAAGTAACTGGGTAATGGAGCTTCGGTGGAAAAAACAGAGGAATAGAGCAAAGCCAGGAGATCAGTTTCTGCATCATCCTCACACAGCAACATATCAAGATAACTAGAATACGGAGCAGGTATCCCATATCCAGTTTGTTACTCCTTTCCAGATACGAGAAAGGTAGTCTGGGAGTGGTCTTGGATATTTCCGCCAAATGAATTTCGAACTGTTTTCGTTTCTCGTGTTTCTTTTGTTTGTAAAGGTTCCTAACCGCATCGTAGCTCAAGTAATCTAAAGCCAATGTTGTAGACCTAAGTCTATCCCTTAATTTGCGTTGTTTGCTCATAAGGCTCCATAATCCATGATCGATGAAAGGAAGGCCTTTGGAAAACTGTTTCTTTTTACAAAGAGGGACAATTTGACCAATGAGTGACATCATTATTTAATATAAGAGACCCCAAGCGTAGTCAACGTCCAGGTACCCGGGAACACAGGTGTTTTCCACCTCTAGCTAAAGTGTATAATGATGATGATGATGAATGCTCCAGTCTAATGTACTTGCAGCAACTCTCAGACGGTGGGTTCGCACGCCAGAAATTCCGATGGTACACAATCTGGTCATGAATGGTGTGACGGAGTGCCCATTCAAACGAAACCACACAGTGATCATTCTCGCCAATAGGTTTTAGTACAGTCAAAAAGAAGCCGTCTGATCAGGCCCGTGAGAGCAGGACGTCCAAGAGGTGCGGAATCATGCCTGGATACTGTCCAGTGGGTGCTGCAACATGCTGCAACAGATGACAACCAAGAATAGTTTCGAGGAGAAGGCAGTCGAAAGAATCCGGAGAGGTTACAATGGAGCCGATCCCAAACAACAGCAGGGGCACTATAGTCGCCCATTATCAGACAGCCTCTAGCACTGACGTGCTTCTTTATCGAATCGAGTAAACAAGTTCCGGATCCCATAAGTGCTCTGTAAACGACACCAACCATGAGTGACTTACACCCATCACGAATGCGACATCACATAAGCTCAGCAGCACCGCTGCCCTAAGGCACTCTTTCCAGTACAGAATCACACGACTCCCAGACTTCACTCCGGAACGGCCGGCCCGAGAAAAGTGCTACCCCGAAACTTGAACTTCGGAGTCGAGTATTTTCATAGATAACCATGTCGCTGTGAAAGCCATTCAATCCGTTTGTTTCCCTGAAGCAACGAGTTGAATTTCGTTAAGCTTGTTTCTTGTGCTATGCACATGGACAGTTATCACTTGAGTCCCATCCGTTAACCTTGTTCAATCAATCAATCAACATCAGTACATCAGCCCCTTGAACTGATACTTCGCTGCCGTACAACGATGATTTATACAATAAAGGATAATCATCCTCATCCTCATCATCCTCATCCTCATCCTCATCCTCCTCCTCCTCCTCCTCCTCCTCCTCCTCATCCTCCTCCTCCTCCTCATCCTCATCCTCATCATCCTCATCCTCCTCCTCCTCCTCATCATCATCATCATCAACAGCAGCAATACATCAGTCATTTGAACTGATGCTTCGCTGCCATACAACCATGAGGACTTAAGAAATAAAGAATAAGAAGAGGGAGAGAAGGGGGACTTACCTGAAAACCTTAATGCACTAAGCAAACATTCAGTGTCAAGGCGCCTACACCTTGTGTAAACAACATACCGTCACAAATAGCTGGCTATCGTGCAAAGATAAGGCGGCATCGGCGAGACAGCTTCCTTGCGGCTTTCACTGCCACGCATCATAATCAGCCATTACCTCGCAGATAACTCAGCACCAAACATACTTTCAACAGGCAATCCGATTAGGAGACGGCAGCAGACGTGCCACTGGTGTCGGTTGCGAGCCATGTCCTGCGGATAGCCAGCTCCGTTGCGTTTCGTTCCCGTCTTGAGGATCCATTCTGAATTTACTGAATAAGGGATACAATGTCCTCAAAATGCTTGGATTGTTGTAAGGCTGTCACTTCTTGCTCGAAGGCCGTTCAATGTTCCTTCTGCGAGGGGTGGCTTCACATTGCATGTTGTAACATCGGTCCAGGTCTATACGATCCATGGGTCATGTAAAGCTCGAGCTTTTATTCCCATTAAATACAATGTTCCAATCAGGAGTAGCTAATAAAAGGGAGGGGCTACTAGGCTGCACAGACAGGATTTGATATTGTAGGTAATGACATGTAGTGGGTAAGCTAGTGGTAAGCGAATATCTGCTCATATGTTTTTTAATACCAGTTTCTGTCAATGTTTCTAGAGTTTGCTGTGAGTCAAACATCTTCAACACATTTGCTGTAGTGAGGAACGTCTGAAGAGAATTGCGAAATGTGACATAGCTTGTACACATGCGTATCTGTAGGGGTAGTTTGTTCCACAGATCACTGTATCGCACTAAGAAGAAATTCGACCAAGTTTTATGACTTGAAAGGTTTGTGCGTATCAAGTAGCCATCATTACGTGTGGGGTAGACTGCAGTCTCCCGTAGTTCAAGTGCAGTGCTCTCTGCGTAAATTCGTTGGTTTATAATGTTGTAGAAGAGAACGAGGTGGTTCTTTAAGTGGCTCAGCCAAAGAGGATCCAGTTGGAGTTTTTGACAGCGATCACAATAAGTCAGGTTTGAGCAGCGCATCAAGATATATACTTCCGAGTCACGGATGTCCGGAGACAGCCACGTCTCAGAGAAAGCCTAGGAAAACAAAGTAAGCAAAGGATAGGAAGAGAAATGGAAGGTACAGAATAAGGAAATATGTATTGAACACTTTCCCAAGAAAAATTTAGCAGAGTGCCACAACACATGTAAGAATAACAAAAAAGGGAGAGTGAGTAAGGAGGATGGAAGCAAAGTTCCATGTGTTGTGTGGGCATTGAGCTTCCCTGTTGCCCAGGCCGAGGAAGATAAGGAAGTACACTGGAAATAAGAAAATAATACCAAGGCATGAAGAAAAGTGGAGAAAAGAAACTCGAAGTACGAAGATGCGAGTTAGTCAGAGGAAGGGAAAGGTTTCGTGTTACCACCCCAAGAGCGTCAAGTTGCCGCTCAAACCCATTAACCGTAGATTCCCTGATAACACTCCGGAAGCATGTTCCAGCGCCGCATGACTAGGCGTGACAGCCGGATTTCCGCCCTAATCCGATCGGACCGCGGTTTGTTCAGCTTCAAGGAATGACCGCGTAGAACAGACAATCTAGCGGGACTGAATAGTCAAGATAAATGTGGACCAACCTTCCCAGTTAAGATACGGTAGGGTTAGGATTAGGTCTCAGCCTTCCGCAGTGCATTGAATGCATTCCCAAACTAAGCAGACGCTCGGGGTACGTCCGTCCCCGTAATCCTTCCACTAACCTAGTACCCACCCGTAAAACCCTCTCTAGCTACATTTTGTCCCGGACAAGGGAGGGCGAACAAGCCTGGACGCAGTATTCCAGATGAGGCCAAACGAAAGCCAAGAACAGTGTCGTAAAGATGCCGCCCGTCAAGATTCCGAAAGGACGTCGTATTAACTACAATAAGTAGAAACTTCTGTTTGCGGCCTTCCAGTTGTCGTCGGAGTTCGAGTGTACGACGCCTAAAATTTTCAGAAAGTTCATCGAGCGGACAATGGATATTCAATCCCCTAACATAAGCGGGGGAAATGGTGGAAAACGTACTAACTGGTCTTAATTCAACTGCTGATAACCGAGTGCACCCACGCAAACTGTATTGGCAGTCCCAGCCGTACCGGTCACGTGAAATAAGTAACAGAAGTACGTAAGTAACAAGAGCGTCAAGAAGCAAGAATAGGTTTAGTAATTCAATAAAGCGAATAAGCTAAGATGTGTGGCGGAATGTTAATAATTGAGGGCCAAGAGCGTCATGTTCGAACTGTTTCACCGTTGGTGCCAATCCCACGTTCTCAGGCAGTGCATTCCAGGGATCCACCACTCGGCATGATAAACGAAAGTCCGCGCGGACTCCATCCGATCGTGGTTTGTGCAGCTTCATCGAGTGACCTCGGACAGATAGAAGCCGAGCCGGTTGGAAAGCCCAGATAAATCTGTCCGATTTTACCGGTAAGTATGCGACAGGTCAAGATCAGCGACGATAATGAATTGAGAATATACCCAGCTCAAGTAGTCTTTCTGGGTAAGAAAAGTTCCGTAGTCCATGAACCATTTTGGTTCTAACTCTCAGCACTCTCAAATGAAATCCTCTCTTGAAATCCACTTGAAGGACTTTCTACGGGAGAAAGGAACGACCTGCTCAATTAGGGACGTCATGTTTGAGAGCACAAGATTCCACGCATCATCAAAATGAATGGGATGAGGAATACTCCAGTCCATAGCGCTTGCGACTGTTCTCAGACGGAGTGGATCCGCATGCCAAAAGTTCCGACAACAACCACCTTGGCTATGGGTCGTGAGGCGACGTGTCCATTGTAATGAAACGACCCAATGACCACTTTTGCCCATGGGTTGAAGAACTGTTAGATTCGTGACAACTGACTGCGCTGGGGTGAGCAAAAAATCCAGAATATTCGGCGTTTGATCGGCAACCATGCGGATTGGCATGGTGACGTGCTGAAACAAATTACAATCGACAACAGTCTCAATTAAGGTAGCATCAAAGGAATAAGGTGGACGATCACAAAGAAGTAAGTCCCAATCGATATTAGGGGCATTAAAATCCCTCACGATAAGGTTGTCCTTTCCTGCACCGTGTTTCCTGATCGAATCGAGCAAATGAGCTCCGGATCCCGATGGCACTCTGTAGACAACACCAATCGTGAAGGATCTACATCCATCATGAATACGGCACCAAAGGGCATCAAAATCACCATCATCATCACTACTAGTTGCAACCAAATGGACCTTGAGTTCGACCTTCCAGTAAAGTATGACGCCGCCACCGGGCCTACCTCCAAGGCGATCGGCTTGACAGAGACTGTATCCGGAGAAAAAAACCTCTGAAACTATGATGTCTGCAAATAGCCAAGTTCCGGTGAAGGTCACCAAGTCTGTGCGAGTATCTGAAGTAAACATCTGTACCTCATCAAGTTTATTTCTCACAATGCGTACATTGGCAAAAGGTACAGGCAATCCGTCCTCATGCTGTCTTGGGTTGAGGAGAACTGGCCTCCAACAAGTTCTCGAGGTTCTCCGGATTACGCAAAAATCCACGATGTGGAGGTCTATCTCACCATACGCTCGGCGGGACCAGAGCTCATCAATGGCTGTTTTCATGTTAATCCGATTTTTCGGAGAAAGATCATTCAGGACATAAAAAAGCTCACCTTTCAAACGCGAGATTCGCCGAAGGATGCGTCGGCATTCCTCTTCGCTTTGGCACACGATCTTGAGGAGGGCGTAGCTTAGAAGGATCCTCTTGCTTCCTGCCTAGGCGGAAGGCAGAATGTTTATACCCACTTCACCATCGAATAAAATGGAAATCATTCGTTCAAGGAACCCTTCAGCATCCATCCAGCATTCAGCATCCTTTTTGCAGAGGTCTTTGGTAGATTCTGGCGCGCTGACAATGATAACGCATGGTTCACGAGAGGGTGGTAGAGCGCGGCCAAAGATCTGCGGCTGACGACGCACTGTCCTTGATCAAAATTTCCAGCTTGTTGACCTTGTCGAGAACAGATTTCATTTGGGACTTGGAAGCAGTTTTCTTGAGTTTGGACTTAGACTTGTCCTGAACATTACACATAGTTTGACTCCGATCAATTGAGACAGTGGGAGTATTCCGCACCAAGGTTTCGTATGTCTCTAACGTGGGCTCACTGGGCAAGGCGTGTGTCAAAGACTCTGGTTGGGAAGCAGATAGAACTCGGCTTCGTTTACCCATTGGGACAGCTGAGCCGAAATTAGGTGTGGACGAAAAATGTGATGAAACAAGAGAGTCCAAGGCAGTTGAATCTTCTAACTTTGTTGGAGTAGAGTGACGGCTCAGGAGTGGCAGCCCGGCGTGAAGGCGTCGACTGTTTAGTGAAGTAAGGCAGCGGCTACAGGAAACAGTAATAGCAAAAGTAGTGTACCGTTGCAGACTCATAGAGGTCAGGACAAATGTCGTAGCAGGCAATATGCAGCCATCCGTCAAACTCAGAGCATTGTACGGCGTTCGAACGCGAGGTCACGCCTTTACTACAGCTCAGGCATTTTGTGGTCATAGCTAACAACCCGGATAACTCTTGCTACTCGATAAATCAAAGGTAAAAACCTCACAAAATCCGAGAAGTTGGAAAGAGCGACGCTATTTGCCTCAGGCTAGCTTTCAAGGGCTGTAGCGGTTCTACAGACGTCATACATAACATTCCAGAAGTGTTCCATTCATCGTTTACCTACCGAACGAGTCGTGTCATTCCGTCAGGAGATGACAGGACCTATGGATGAAGAAGTCCCTCGCCCATCATGCATCAAGCAGCGGAACTTATAAAAGTGACACTGCGCCAATCCACCCCTCTTCGTTGCAGCACATAGAAATGAGTGTGGCTGACGTGGCCAAAGGCCTTCGTGAATTAGATCAGCACTCCTAGCCGGGTCCTGATAAGCTGCATCCGCCGTTCCTCAAGATCGTGGCCGACTACATTGCTGCTCCCGTCTGTCAGATATTTCGTCACCCCTGGTGGCTAAACGACTACCGGTTGCTTGTAAATTGGGGACCGTTAAACCTATATACAAGGGAGGGGATCGTCAACATCTTGGAAGCTATCAAGCTATCTGCCTAACGTCCGTACTGTGCAAGTCAATGAAAAGGATTCTCAAGCGCGCCCTGCAGCTTCACTTAGAGAACCTAAACATCATCTCTTGTGCCAAGCATGGCTTTCGGCGGGCACCCTCATGTACCTCGAACCTGCTTGTTGCTAGGGAAAACTGGGCGAGGTCGTTAGACGCTGGGAAACGATTGGATGTGGTTGTTGTAGACTTCAGCAAGGCGTTTGACAAGGTCCCCCATGAAAGGCTCCTTCTTAAACTCCGAGGTACCGGTGTCTCTTGGAATGTCCTTTCTTGGATCGCTGATTTTTTGAATGGCCGGGTCATGTGAGTCAGGATGAATGAAGCCTACTCCGCTCCAGTGCTCATGACTAGCAGTGTTTCGCAAGGGTCGGTAGTTGGTCTAGAACTGTTCAAGATATTCATCAATGACCTCCCATCGGAGCTTCAGATGGATTGCTTGATTTACGCCGATGACATGAAGTTGTGAATGGAGGTATCCTGCCTCGAGGATGTTGACAGACTGCAGGTATCATTGGACATTCTACACGACTTGTCAGTCAACTGGCAATTGCCCATAAATCGTGAGAAATGCTCAGTTCTCCTCGTAAGCGCCACTGAACCGTTCGGGATATACCATATTGGTAGGGTGTTACTCAGAACCACCATTCTTAAGAAAAATCTCGGTGTGCTTGTCGCACATGATTTACTGAACGTAGAAGACACACTACGGAGGGTTGCCGTTGCCAACAGGATGTCCCATGTCATACGGAGAGCCTTCTCGCGACTGACTCCGGATATCTTCAGAATCCTGTTTACTTCTCATGTGTGTCCGATCCTTGAATACGGACTACCCGCCATCTGTCCTCTTACTAGGTTCGAGTGTAACGTGATTGAGAAGGTACAACGGAGTGCCTCGAAATCCATACTGGAGTTAAGGGACTGGCCTAACCCTCTTCGACTACAGCGGATGCAGCTGTTCTCCCTGGAATGTCGTCGATGTAGAGGTGATCTGATTTTTACTAGGCGAATTCTGATTGGGAAAAGGGGGTAGAGCTACAAGCGTCCTTTCAAGTTAACACTAATAGTTCAACTCGGCGGCAAAACTGGAAACTATTTTAACCCAGAAGACTCAGACTTCGCTCCACTCTCGCTCTATCAACCCGCATGGTAACTGACTGGAACGACTTGCCGAAACATGTTGTCGACGCGCAGACTGGGCAATGTTTCAAGAGATTTTTGTATTCTCACTTGATGAGTAAGCCAGGAGATTGCTTCTTTCAATGTAGCTGTTACGGCCCCTTGTGGAATACGGTCTCGCAGCCACTCACGGAGTCCACGCAATGATCGGGAAGTGAAGGGGCTGACAAAGGACTTCCCTTCTGCTTTCTACAATCCAATGATCCAATGACAAGAAAACGGGTACGACGTAATCCAGCCGGGGAAAAGGATAAGTTCAAGTTCAAGCGGGACTGGAACAATAGGATTATCCCGTGAGTGTTCCTTCTTCGGCGGGTCGTTGAACTAGGAGTTGGCGAACTTTGAAATACTGATGGAGCTAAAACAAAGACCGCATCTCACCCTGTCCAACCAATTAATGCCTACGTATCCTGCCCTAGCAGTCCCCGCTGGTTCGGTTACGTGAAGAAAGAGAAAAAAGTAAACTCAGAAGGTAAAAGACAAGGTAAAAAGAGCTAAGCAAGTGGAATACCAAGATATTTGAGTCATTAAAAAGAACTGAAAGGTGAAGGTGAGTCAGCTAGGAAAGATTTGCTGTTGCCACCCAATAGGATGGAGCTGGCGCGCAAAAACCCTTAACCGTAGGTTCCATAACCACCTGATCTGGAAGTGAATTCCAGAGACCTATAACTCGGCGCGATAGACGAGTTTCCGTCCTAATCCTAGCAAACCGTGGTTTATGCAGTTTCATTGGGTGACCGCGGAGATTAGGTAACGTAGTGGAACTAAATAGCCCTGACAAGTCCGGACCAATCTTACCCGTCAAAATACGATAAGTGAGAATCAGGTCCCCTCTTATCCTTTGGTAGTGCATTGAGTACATCCACAAACTGAGCAACCGTTCATGATACGTCTGTCCCCGTAGATCATGCACTAACCGAATGCCCACTCGTAACACCCTCTCCAAGTCCATTTTGTCTCGGTTAAGACATGGTGGACAAGCCTGAATACAATATTCCAGGTGGGGTTGGACGAATGCCGAAAATAGCTTCACAAGCAAATTGGCCGTTAAGATTCCGAAAGAGCGGCGGAGAAACCACATCATACAAAACCCTCGACAAACAGCCTTCTTTCAGTTGTCTCCAGAATGAAGTGCTGATGCGTGTACGAATCTTAAATCAACCTGCTGAGTGACAACAGGGAGCTCACCACCGCCGACAACATATCGGGTGGGAGGATTAGCAGCTCCAATTCGGATAACAGAGCACTTGGCCCTATTTATGGGCATCAACCATAAGGTAGACCATTCCCAGAACCTATCCAAGGCACGCTGAATTGCCTCAGGATCCCCGGGATATCCACAAGATTCCAGAGCTTAAGATCGTCAGCAAACATTAGTGATGACACCCATAGCTCTCCCGGCAAGTTATTTACATAGATCGCGAATAACAATGGCCCCAATACCAAACCCTGCGGGACGCCAATAAGGACAGCTTGCCTGAGCGAAAGGCTACGCCCCACCCGTACGCACTGTTCTCTCCCCTCAAGGAAGGCACACACCCATTGAAGGGCGCGACCAGATATCCCGTAAGATCCCAACTTTAGTGAGAGCCGAAGATGTGGAACAGTGTCAAAAGCTTTCGAAAAATCTACGAATAGCACGTCTACAGCGTGGCCACTGTCTACCGCTTCGGCCCAGCTTTCACGAGCTACAAGTATATTAGTCTGACATGAAAATCCTTTGCGGAATCCATGTTGAGCAACACTGAGAAGGCTGAATCCCTTATCAGCTTTTCAAACAACTTGACTACTACGCTTGTCAAACTGACAGGCCGGTAGTTCGAGGGTAGAGCGCTGTCACCGCCCTTAAAAATCGGACAGATGATTGCCTCCTTACATTCCAAGGTAGACTGCAGCTGTCCAGTGATATTGAAAACATGCATGTGAGCGGACCACAGCTCAGTGGCCAATTCCTGCAACAGCTTCGGATGAATTGAATCAGGACCGGAAGCTTTAGAGGGATTAATGCCTTGCAGTAGCTCGAAGACCTGAGTCTCCGTTATACTAAATCCAGCTAAGCAAGAATCCTCTGGAACTCTTGAAACCAATTCAACCTGTGGTAAAGAGGTCTCCCGAGCAAAGACCGCAGTGTACTGATCACTCAGTATACAAGCCTTGTCATAGTCAGTTTGCGCACGGGTCCCGTCTGCTCACAATAAAGCTGGTATAGACAGTTTTGCCCCGCTGCGTCTTTTAACGTAAGCAAAAAACTTCTTGGGATTAGCTGCGGCCGAGTCTGCTAAACCCTGCTCGTATTGGAGACGAGCAGTTCTGAGATGCTGCTTACATTTATTTCTATTCTCTCGATAACTATCATAGATACTGGCTGATGGAGCTGCTTGGTAGGTTCGCCAGCATCTAGACTGTTTCTTTAGTAGGTACTTGCCTGTGGTATCTATCCATGGAGGTTGTGCCCTTAACCCTATTTTCCTAATGAGTGGAATATAGGGAGTGGAAACCACCGTAAGGTATGCCTTAAATTTATCCCAGGCTAACTGGACAGAGTCAGCCATCGAAATCTCACAGTTCAGAACTGAAGCCTTAGTTCGCACTGCACTAAAGTCCGCCCGTCAAATATTCGAAATTCAACAGCGGTCTCTTGGTGCCTTGAAAGAGCACATCGAAAGGATATGCATGGGTGATCGCTGGACTCTAGAGTTGCACCGTATGAAAGGTCAGTCATGAAGTCCAGGGACAGCGAAAACCAAATCCAAAGTAGGTGGTATTTGGTTGTCTATATACCTAGTGGGAAAGTCAACGAACTGGTGCAAAGGCACTTGGAGAGTCAGCTCAAGAAAGTCTGCACCGAATGTTCCTAATGCCGAATTGCAAGAAAGATCGGCCCAACAGACTTCCGGGAGGTTGAAATCCTCTAGAACTAAACACTTATTCGCAGACTGAGTGCGAATAAAGTCAAGTATCCCCTGGAAGAACTTCCAGGACTTCTGTATATCACTATAACTGTAAACTGGGCAGAGGAAGTGCACAAAACAGCCGATAGGGCTTCAACAGTCTGATCCGTCGACTGGAATGTGCAGTTCCTCAACACGTCTAAGTTACAGCACACATACAGTACAACGCCTCCGCCTAGGCGCCCAACGGAGCGACCAGTTCTAAGCGGCGCGTAGCCAGGTAAATGTACCTCATCGTCCATGATATCCGGAGACAACCACGTTTCAGTGAAAGCAAGTATGTCGGGACGAGAATTGTCTAGAAGTAGATCCAACTCATGCCCCTTGTTCTTTAGGCAACAACATAATCATCATCATTACACGTTAGCTGGGGGAGAAAAACACCGCAGCTTTTGTGCCGCAATACAAAATAAAAGAAAAGGAAAACAGTGCCAAACAGTGGCACGCCCGCGGAGTCCCCAGTAACGGATGGACATCGTTCCGGAGAGCTAACAGCTGGCTGCCGTAAAAGGGAATCGTATTATGCCTAACAGGTGAGATCGTGATTGGAGGGGGATACCAAACAGGAGGGGGATGGGCAAAGAAAACCACAACACAGACGCCATTGGTGCCGGTTCCGAGCCATATCAGCAAGTGTGTTCAACCAAACGTGTTCACAGTCCTTAGGACCCCAACCAGGCAGTCGGGATGCACCAACCGACGCCAACTTCGAAGTGAGGGTTTTCATTCCTCTCGACCAAGTCATCACTTGGCCTCCCCCTCCTCCTCTTCCAACCGCACCCACAACGCGCAAACAATGCACGTCGCGCGAGTCGGTGTGCTGGCATGCGCAACACGTGGCCCAGCCATCGGAGCCTGGTGCGTGATATAATGGTGCTGAGCGGTTCACTCGCGCTTCCTGCACCAAATACGCGACGTCGAACACGCTCATTGCTCACGCGGTATTCCCACCAGATATGAGCTAATCTGCGAAGGCAGCGATGATCGAATGTGACGAGCCTCTTCATGTCTGTCGACCTGATGGGCCAGGTTTCACAACCATATAGGAGAGTTGAACGGACGGCTGCGTTGTAAACTCTGCGCTTCAGGGCGAGAGTAATGTCGCGTCTGCGCCACAGGTGGCAGAGATTGGCAAAAGCACCTCGAGCTTTTGCTATGCGGTTCGTAACCTCATCTTCAATCCCACGGGTGTTAATATAGCTGCCCAGGTACTTGAATTCCTGAACGACTTCTAGCAGATCATCACCAAGCGTTAGCGCAGGGTTGGGTCCCTGCCAATCTTGGAGAAGTACTTTGCATTTCGATGAAGCAAAGCATAGCCCAAAACGATTGACAGCCAGTGCTAATCGGTCCAGTGATGTTTGGCATGTTTGGGGGTTGTCACAGATTAGGGCAATATCGTCCGCATATTCCAAGTCAAGAAGTCGCTCACCAGGAAGTAGCTCCACACCATCTAGGTCGTGTCCAGCGAACGCTATTTCCATGACTTCATCAATAGCGAAGTTAAACAATAAAGGTGACAGCGGGCAACCTTGTCTCACACCGCTGGTGATACTGAAGGGTGGAGACAGTTTGCCATACACCCTCATCCTGCCCGAACTATGCGCGTACAGCGCTTTGATAATGTTTACATATTGGTCCCATAACGGGGCGGCATGCACGCAAATTAACCAGTATCCATTTTGGCTTCACTAGCGACAGCCTATGCATATGCAACAGAGGTACCTCAATATTGCCGGTAGCTCTACTAGCCTCCACGAACGGTAGTTACTTAGTCCTTATACGTCCCAAGACACTGACAACAATATTACTGCTTCTTTGACCTTTTCAAGACCAGCAAGCCTTAAACTTTCTAGGCTTTGTAGACTTAAAGCTATGTAACACTTACGTTGACAGCCTGCCAGTCTTGTTCACTTTTTATTAATAAAGATACTTCCATCTCTAAACTGTCAACCCTTCGACCCACTCCATTTGTCCTCCAAAAGTTAGCTGTATAACTCAATCTCACTGCGTCGACTAATCCAGTCTTGTCTGAGCGGATGCTGCTCACCGAATTTCTCAGATTCTTTGACACGATCGGCCATTGTTTCTGTAGGCTGAAGGATTCATACTCCTTCGTACGGGAGCATCGTTGGCTTCTCTACACTTTAGCAGTAACCCTTTTCATCTTGACGTTCATCTCCTTGCTGCGCACTTTGTTTTCAATTCTTCAAACGGGCAGCCAAATCTCATTGCTTCTCCTTAACCTTGCCTCATCTAACTAGTCTGCTGCTCTGTGACCTCTTCCAGTCCACCGGGATGTTAACGGTCTAGACACCGCAGTCTCACTGCTGTTTTTATTACTGCAGGTATCTGATGAACTTACTCATCCGATGTCAAACTAGTTTATTCCCTCTCTTTCCTACCCTTTACTGCTGATCCTCTCTATTTCCTTTCCATTTTATCTGTGCGACTCAATCGCAATGCACCTATTAACCAAGTGTTGTCTGATTGGTTTCCCTCACTTCGAGAGGCTTACCGGACCTAATCACCCCTGCATAGTATAGCCACTTTGAGATTTAACCTGTCTATTTCCGCTGCCCTTCCCCATAGTTGTTCTCACTACAATTGTACAACCCAATCTCAGTGCGCCGACTAATCTATTCTTATCTGAACGTTCTTCTGCCCTCCTATTACTCCCAGATGTCCGTGCAATTTCTGACCATGGTCTGTCAGCGACTTCGCTCTCTTCCCCATGCGTCTAGACCCCGGTTGCTTTTATTTTCCTCTTAGCTATGGCCTTCTCTGTTATTGCACTCCACTTTTATTCCCACAATTTACACTCGTTGCGCCGAACCAAGTTATCCTCGTGCGTATGGTCTCCTCCGCTCTGACCTCGCTCCTGATTACTGGCGGTATTCGGACACTTGTTAAGTGTTTCTTGACTATTACTTCCATTAGTATGCTCACCTTACCTCTCTTCATATGCCTCTGCTCTTTACCATATGTTCGCATTTTTCTGTTAGTGTGACCATACGTGAGACAACGACTCCCAATGCACGGCAGTTTTGGCCCTCCGTGACTTTTTCTCTAAATCCTGACGGCTTTTGGACGGTGGAACTATGAGGGGTTTAGCGTAATAACTCTGACGAATTACTCTGCTCACTGCCGTCCGCCTTCACAAGCTCCTTGCCGATGCTTTGAATTTTCGTTCCCCTTTGAACGTTGCTTTACGTACTGTTGCTCCCGCACCTTAGCTCAACCGAGTTCGCCTTAGTTTCACCTGAGGTGCCTTTCGCATTCGGACTGCTGTTATCATCCTCGGTTTATCCGCTCCCCTCCAACCATCGCATTATTTGCTCACTTCTGTAAACGCGCGCTGTTATATCGTTCTCTTGATACTGCGCGTGCAGAACCTTCTTCTTACATATTAGATGTAGTATGAGCCACACCAGCGATGTGCTGTATAGAACGCGCTTTGAAATCAGGTATACTAAACATAATTACATAGGTTTAACTTATCATAGGCACTGTTGCGCGCCACCAGACTTTCGATAGTAACGGTTGATTCAATGCTGCCTGTCTGTTTGGATGCCCCTTGCCCTATGCACATTTTTCCTGAGATTTCCATTTACATCGGCCAAATAAAGATGGGTTATCCACTTGGACTGGCCGGCTCATCCTCAATAGCCAGCTGGCTTAAACACTTGATCCTTCCTCCGGGAGATGAAGAACCCACTCATTGTTCCAAATGGAGCTCTTTCCGCCATTCTGGAGACGCCACTTTCATGGGGACTAAACAAATGGGTTTAGCTCGCCTCGTACTCACAGTATCACAATTCACTCACCTGGAATATCTACATGGATCCCCTGTTCCACAACGGAAGACAAACAATGCTGGCGTGATTACCTCGGTTAGCTTTGCTGATTCTCACGGGCATTCAAAAACTGGTTTCGGTGCCATACATTTCCGAAAGAACGTTCCATTTCTCCATGCATCTGGAGCTTTGCCGGTTTCATTCCACGGACAGTTTTACTCTCGTACAAATGGCTTTCCAATGGTCTTTCATGGAGTGTTTACTTGACCGTGGAGACAATTACATCCATTTACATTTGATGGAATTTCGATTACATTTTGCAGAGTTAGAAACCCGTAACGATCCCGCACTGGACAACGCAATGGCATTTTCGTCTGTTATGGACGTATTTAGCCACAAGGAACAACTACACTCACCATTCCCATGACAAGTCCAGCTTGGATAGCTGGACACGGTTTGCGAACCAGACATATGTAACGGAAAAAGCCAGCCACTATTAACAAAATTTTACTCACCTGCATCCTTTAGCTTTCGACTCTGCGACTCTTTCGCAGCATTGACCGGTTTCAACGACTACTGCCGCTACACTACCAAACTAATCGGACAACCAAGGGAGAATTTTGGCTGCCAACCGAGTGCGAATAATAGAGTGCAAAATCGGTCTGTACGATGTATGGCCGGTAACGGGAGCTACGGCAGTGTTCCAGAACGTGGTGAATTTTCGCCTGGCAAGCGTTCCTCCTATCAAAAGCCACAAACGCCCGCTTAACAACAATGCAACGTGGCGGATGTGACACGCCAGTGAATAAAGTCACAGCTGGACATTTCACACTGTCGCAGCCCTCACTTCTACATATAACCTGTGCAGCTGAATTTACTATGAAGAATGCTTTGATGCAGCACAGGACATTCCGATTTCTTAATGCTCATTGATTGCACCAAACCTTGTTTGGGCTCCTATGCTCATGGATTATTACATGGCGAATTCACGCCAAACTTATTTCTTGACACAACCGTTATGACTGACTTTTTGCGCTCCGGCGCCATCGTGTTTCTTGGCCTGACTATTACCTGACGAAATGCTCACTTGTATGGACTACATCTTTTCTGTTATATCTTTCATTAAAACGAAATGTTTTACTATTCCAAAGAAGCTATGCTTGTATGCATATTTGATCGCGCCTTCACAGGTGTGCCTCGTTTTACAGAGAATATACCATTTATTCATTTATTTATTTATTTACGAGGTAAACTACAGATATTGGCTCCGTATGCTTTCAAGACGTATTCATAGTTATCCTGTATTTGTCCAATAGTATCTGTTTATTATGGCAACTAACATAGCGGCTATTGTTGGCTCCACAGCCGTTCTTTTTTCCGGGTCATGGCATGCAAATGCTTGACACCCCAATCGTTGCATAATCAGTGAAATGTAGCATAATCACTGCAACTTGGTAATGAAAGGGAAACGTGCCAGGAAATTCAAGGCGGACGTTTATACCGGGTTCAAATATTTACGTCATTATGAGGAGAGTTTTCTGCGCTCATGGCCTACAACGGGCAAGCACTGAGGAACGGTATATTGCAACTTGGGCCACCAACACATAGGAAACCAATATGCATAGATGTAACGCAAGGTTGCTGGCTTCAAGAGGTACCGACGTTGTGCACATCCAGACAGTCAGCGTGGATCTTTCACAATATATATGTGAAAGAGATGACTAGCTGGAAATAAAAAGGCCGTTGGATTCGGTGAGAAAAACATGATCACCCAGCATGGCCCTGCCACCTGGCAGTCTGTGACTAGGGTGCAAATGGACGGGTGCAACATAGAAAAGAGACCGCAAGCACGGACCTTCTGAGCAATCTCACCTGCACTTGCCTTTCGACTTGAGGTAATGTCCATGAAAAAAGCATTCGACCGCGTTCCACACCTGAAACTACTGACCAAACTCGCCTCTTTTGGCATCTTCGGGAAGCTGCTCTCCTGGTTTGCATCCTACCTTACCCAATCGAACACCATCGGTGTGCCTGGGCGGCAGAACGTCTTCCAGAACAGCGCGGCCACCAGCGAGGAGCCCCTCAAGGTTAGTTGATCCCTGGTTTTATGCCTCTATCATATACTCTACGGCAATGACCTGCAGTCCAAGCCTCTTCGCACGGGGATAACGCCAGATCCCTACTTGCGGATGACATAAAATGTCGTATTCTACCTTCGTCCTCCGATAAATATGCACGAAACAAATAATAATATAATCCACAATAACAACGAGAACCCTTATGGCGCTAGAAAAACTCGATGCGCAACAATGGAATCCAACGCATTTTCCCCAGGAAACGAGCAGCATTCGCTCTTATAATATGCACGTGCCACGAAATACCCTCATCTCAATGGGCGATCCTCTTACGTCAGCCACCTTGTCGTGATTTGGGGTCAATACCTAGCCCTTAACTTTGCGGAACAAGTAAGCTATAGTGCTGCTATAGCTAGGTCGTTTATAGGCTATATCTTCAAATCCATGTCGCTTTTGGAATTCGATGACACTGTATAAAACGTGCGCTAGGTCTATTCTCGTAATACCTGCTCTATAGTCCTACGAACTCACGCAAGTGCGATAGGATTGCACTGGGGAACGTACAGCGTTCCTTCACCAAGCGTCTACTAGGCTCAAACATGTTGAACCTCCGTAGTCGAGTGCAGAGCAACTGGGACTGGACCCGCTGTGGCAATGGAGGTTAAAGATCAACCTTACGTTTCTTTGCAAGCTTAAACAAAAGCGGGAAATGAACCTGACACGGCACTTCCGAACGGATGGGGATAGCCGATATCATCTGCGCAACGTGACCTTTTCATCCAGTATGCCGTCTGCTCGTTGCGGCATACGCCCTATCTTCTTCCTTTATAGATAGGCGGACACATGGAACAATTTGCCTGTGCGAATCCGATCATCTATGACCGGTACACATTTCAACAATACTATAAGGAGATTCCTCGACGTAAACACAGTCTCCGAAATATTAAGCCACAAAGTGACGAAAGACGAGCTACGGGAGACAGGACCAAACAACCTCTAGCGAATAAATTCACATCCCCTTTTTAATGCTTTATTTCCAACAGTCGCCTACTTCATTTTAAACAAGCAGCACAGCTGTACCTTTTACCTTAGCATTCGCACGTCTGCTCACTTTTGTCCTTCCTATCCCTACCTAAACGAGACTGCCTCAAGACTTCCATCACTGATCCAAATATTTCAACTACGGTTCCTTCTAGAACCTTGAGGTTTACTTCCTCAGCCGCAACATTGCCTACTCTATTCCTCCCTCATGCTTAACCCAAACCTGTGTATATTGTATCCGGCACCTTTTCTAGTCCTTAGCGCAACTCCTCAATAGTGGCAAAAGTAAAAATATAGCAGGCGCAGCATCCCATTCCTCGCTGAATTCTCTTTCCTACTTTGCCTCTCATTCTTAAACCTTCGGACCAGTCCGAAAGCTCAGGCTGCAAATGCCCATAGGCCCCTAACCAACTCCTCTTTTTAGTTGAGCATCGGATGCCATCGACTAAGGTTCTCTTTGGTATAAGTAACAGCCTCATGATACTCGTTTCCGTCTGATTCATTATCTGTATGCTTGGTCCCCCTACCGAAATTGCAAATCCCGGTCTCTGATTGAGTTTTGCTTCCATGCTCCCCCTATCGTGTCATTCTCAGCTCACATTACGACGGTCTTACCCCTCTCTCTGGTTGGCCTATCTCTTATTCCATATTCGCAAACGGAGTATCAATGGTGGGTATAGGTACCACAGCACGCTCAGCAACACCATCCTAGGCCATCGATTTGATGTGACTTTCCTCTATCTGTTGGCACTTTGATCTCATATCTTAAAGCATGTAGGACCAGACCTCGGCGCTCTACAACTCCACAAAACGCCTATAGGTCTTGAAAACTTAAGGGCTCATCGTCTCCTGTGAGCATCCGGCTGCCATCGCACTCAAGGTTTCTTTGGTATATCGAGATATCAGACTTGGGAAGCTTCATCTGGTACCTTGCGGACGGTCCGTCCATCAGCGTCCGACGCTGGTGTGCAGTTCCGTCTTAGCTCCTCAATACAGAGAACGTGTAAAATCTCTCTCGTCCCGCTTAAGTTGGAGTTCTTTCCTCACGGCTCCCCCGCAACCAAGCTATTTCGGTTCACAATAATAGTCTTTCATGCTCTCTCTTTCGGCATATCTTTCGGGTCCATATAGTAACAAGGCTTCTGTCATGATACTCGTGTCCGTCAGGGATTTATTGAAGTCTGTATGCTATAATCCTTCTACCCCTGAGAATCGAATTTTGCCGGTCCGTGATTGAGTCTTGCCTCCTCGGCTCCACTATCATGCTTCTCGCTCAGGTCACATAGATCTTCCTCTACTGTTTGTTCTTTCTTTTGGTGTCTAAATGCTAACTGTACAATGGCATTACAGGTACCACAAGCGTCAACGCAACATCCCAGGCATCGCCAGATGCTCTTATCAACTGTGGCTTTCAAGGGGTCGCCTGTACCGAGAGTCAAGGGAGCGATTCGAGAAGACAGATCGAGTTGCAGGGAAGCTTATATTGGTACCGTAAAAGATTACTTGTTATCTGGCTATAAAGGAACGACACCATGAACGCTATCGCTAGAATAACGTAGCAAGCACAACACACAGGGCAGTCGTGAGTTGCAACCTAAACGAGCGCCCACCAAAAATGGCCATGAGCAAGTCAAACATTCGAACGCAGCCATCTGTTCAACAAACCACACTGGCTGCCCAATTGTACAATGAAATAATTTTAGTTAGAATTTTACACAGGCGAACGGGGGAATCTCCAGACTGCTACATAGCCCTCTCTCAGAAGTGACTGTGTAAGCAGTCCTTCGATCCACGTGAGGACTGTCCGTCGCGGGCCAGCCGTCTGCGAGACCAGGTTGTGAAACCCGATGCAGCTGCTGTGGAGAACCATGCAATCGGACTCTAGCGGGCTCCCACCGGTGTCCTCCCTACGGTGTCAAACCGGTAAAAATCTATTTGTGGGGGACAGTTAGTAAAGTTCACGTAGGCAGTTGTACCGGAAGTTCGTTCCACTTCCAGTCGACGTGCGAAGACCCAGCGAAACGTGAAACCGAGATGCAACCAACCGGCGGTGTATATGGAAAATGAAATGAAAAAGCTGCTTAAATGCATAGCAATACACAAAAGAGTGCAAAGCGAAAAACGTGCAAAGCTGTTTTTGGGTTTTCAGAAGGTTTTGCTATCTTTTGATAGTTTCAAGACGGTTTGGTCCTTTTTATGGATTTTCCAAAAACGTTTGGTAAGAGCAGAAAATTTCAAATGCACGTTCTATGTAAAGTAACGAGTGCTGACGAAGTCCGAAAAACGAACTGGAGGTTTGCGCTTCCTACCGCGTCGATTGATGGTAGGGCGAGTAGGAGTGTTGTCGGTTGAGGTTGTCGGCTCTGCTGAACGGGACTGACTCGTCCGATTTTGCGGTTAGAGCTGTGATGGCGCAAGCTGTGAAGGTGCTTGCTTCACCGAAGAGTCAGAATTGTCGAGGAATGCTGGTTTGAGTCGACCGACGTTGATCGTCTTAGTCTTACCATTGTAGTCAATGGCAAACGTCTTGTCACTTCTGCGTACGACACTGTACGGATCATAATAAGGAAGTTGAAGTGGCCGGCGTACGTTGTCTGTGCAAACGAACACGTGCGTGCAAGTAGTTAAGCGTTCGTTTACGTTGGTACGCAAGCTCTGTGCTCTGGGTTACACGGGCTGAAGCTGTCGCATGAGATGAGATAGGCGAACTGCGTATTCGCCATAGTGGAAGGTTGTCGGCGCTTTTGTTGAGACGAGTTCACCAGGTAAGCGCTGTGTGCATCCAACGACTAGCGACGATGGAGTGGCGTGCAAATCCACTTTAATCGTGTTTCTTATGCCTAAGTGAACGAGCGGAAGTGCTTCTTGCCAGGATGTGCTAGAATGGGCGCAGAGTGATGCTTTGAGTTGCCGGTGGAACCGTTCTACCATCCCATTAGCTGCAGGATGGTATGCGGTGGTTCGGTCATGTTGGCAGCCAAGAACGTTGAGCAAGTTGCTGAAGGGTCCGTCAACGTGCGATCTTCTGTCAGTGAGGACCACGCTTGGGCAACCGAATTGAGTTACCCAGCGTTCTTGGAAAGCTTGCGCAACTGTCTTAAATGAGCAGTTGACTATCGGAATCGCCTCTGGCCAACAAGTGAATCTGGTCGCCACAAGTGAGGAGGTACACGTAGCCTTTGCATGGAGGCAAAGGGCCGACCAGATCGACATGGACGCGTGCAAAACAAGAATCTGGAGCGAAAAAGACGCCAAGTGGGCTTTTGGTGTGTCTGTATACCTTGGCGCGCTGACACGCTAAGTTTGCGCGTGCCCAAAAGCGGACATCGCGATTGACGTTGGGCAATACAAAGTGTTCACTTATGAGCATCTGCGAAGCACGTATGCCGGGATAAGACAGTTCGTGTAAAGCGTTGAAAACTAGTCGACGCTTCGAAGTAGGAACTACGGGTCGTGGAGGAGTTTGTGAAACGTCACAACGAATGGTCCCCTCAGATATAGTTAGTGGAACCCCACGTACTTTCAACGGTGTGTTGCGTCGTAGTTTGTCTATGTCGGCAGCAGCTTGTTGGGCAGCAGCCATAGCGACTAGATCAAGGTTGGTGCCAGGCGAAACGCTGATCTGCTGAATGCGTGAAAGCGCATCGGCGACGGGCTTGAGAACACCTGAGCCCCGTCGTACGTCTGTCGTAAACTGAGAAACGTAGTCTAGGTGTCTAGTCTCCCGCGGAGAATACTTGTCTGTTGCGCTATTGATTGCGTAGATCAATAGCTTGTGGTCGGTGAAGACGGTAAAATGTCGCCCTTCGCGATAGTGATGGAAATGTCTGGTACCTAGGTAGATATTTACCAGTTCCCTACCGAAGGTGCTGTAAGGCGATTCGGCAGGTTGTAAACGCTTCCAGAACAAACCTAGAGGTCTCCATCGATGGTCGATGAGTTGTTGAAGAACTGCACAGACGGTAGTGTCAGATGCGTCAGTTGTCAGGGAGAGTGGTGCAGATGTGTATGGATGGGCGAGAAACGCTATGTTGGAGACAGCGTCTTTGAGCTTCTCCAAAGACAGTCCAGCATCATCTGCAAAATGCAAAGACCGTTGTTTACCGCGGAGCAAGTCAGTCATTGGTTGAACAATGCTCGCGCAGTTAGGAATAAAGCGTCTATAATAGTTCACCAGGCCAAGAAATCGGCATACTTATTTGAAGGAACTGGGAGCAGGACAGTCCTTCAGTGCCTAGATTTTGTCTGGCAGAGCCTCAATACCAGAAGAGGAAATGCGGTGGCCAAGAAAGTCGATGCAAATTTGGCCAAGCTCGCATCTATCGGGGTTGACGGTAACTCCA
Organism: Dicrocoelium dendriticum; assembly: GCA_944474145.2. NCBI lineage: Eukaryota > Metazoa > Platyhelminthes > Trematoda > Plagiorchiida > Dicrocoeliidae > Dicrocoelium > Dicrocoelium dendriticum. Next base: position 26,914,878 of record OX104060.1, on the reverse strand, counting down.
AGTTGTGATAACCGTTGAAAATATGCGTCAGGGTACTGAAGAAGGTCCTCGTCCGAAGAGCTTGCGATGAGAATGTTATCTAGATAAGGGCAAACGCATTCGAGTCCTCGCGCTACCTCATGAATGAAACGCTGAAAAGTTTGGGCAGCGTCGCTGAGGTCGAAAGGCATTCTGAGGTACTCGAATAGGCCGAATGACGTGATGACTGCTGTTTTAGCCACATTGTCTGGCGCGGCAGGCATCTAATGGTAGGCGGGAACTAAGTTGACTTTGCTAAAGATAAACTTACCAACTAGTGCTGAGGTCAACTCGTGCATGTGCGGCATGGGGTATTTATCCGGGACGGTAAATTTGTTACGTGCCTTACTGTCACCACAGGGGCGCCAGTCACAGGATTTCTTCGGTACCAAGTGTAATGCTGATGCACGTGGAATTTTGGACGGGCGGCTTATTCCCAGTTCTAGCATTAGCTCAAATTCCGCCTTAGCAGCTTTGAAGTTTTCCGGGGTTAGACTGCAATGGCCGGCGGAACCAGGTGGGCCATTAGCGCAAATGTGATGCATGACTTTTGATGTCACAGGAGGCAAGTCGTTCAGCACGCAAACGAGTTTAGGATAATCGATGAAAAGGTCTAGAAAAGGCTGTGAAGCTTGAGGTAGGATACGAATGGGAGTGATAACAGCTACGTTGGCGCTAGTCCCGATAACACTAAGCTATGTCCTGGAGTCGATAAGCTTCTTCCTTTTAGCGTCAACGAAGAGACTGAGACTGCGACTGTGTTTAAGGTCAAGTAGAAAGGTTTCTGTACAACTCTATCGAATTAAGGGAAATCAACTTTTACTTTTGAATTATCAGCAATTGTGTCTGGTCCATTAATTGTTTATCCGTGTTCGGTTAGAAATTGGTATTAGCGTCATTATTTCCGGGCATACAATATCATCTTTGGCACTGTATGTGCCTCGTTTCACAAAAGCACATGTTTCCAAAATAATCGTCGATACGGGTTTTAAAACACTTCACATAATCGGCCTCTATTAATTTTTCAGATAGTGTATTTCATAAGTTCACGATTCTTCGTTCGATACAAAGCTGATGTGATACTTTGTTCATGCTGGTGACCCTGAGTTTGTAACGATGTCCTCGGGTGTTACACGGTTCTCGCAAATGAAATATTGGCCGCAGTATGGGAAGTGACTTTAGCGTAGTACTCGATGGGTCATAATAAGATCAATTCTTACTCGGCGATAGGATAGTGTGTAGAGTCCGAGCCTTTCACAACGTTTTTCTTACGGAAGCTTTCGTAGACTTGGTATCATTCTAGTTGCGATATGCTGTATTTTCTCCAGCTTTTCAGTTTCCCATTGGGTTATCGGATGGTAAGCTGGGGCACCGTATTCAAGGATTGGTCTAATGAGCGAGGTGAATAGACGAGGGCCGGTTTCTTCGGACCATGTGGAGAAACTGCGCCTTAATGCCCAGAGCATACGAAGACCCGCACGGTACCGTATCTCTGCATTTTCTAGTGATCTTAAATCATGTCGTGAGAGAACTTCTAAGTCTCTGACAGATGTGTCGGGATGAAGCAACTGGATGTCCAAGGTGTATGATCGAGTAGCTGGGCGTCTGGTGATACTGATGAACTCCGACTTGCTTGCGTTAAAAAGGAGTTGCATTTTAGTGAACAACGTTGACAGTCGCTCTATGACATGCAGCGGGCGAGCGCAGTCGCCCTGGATTTTAAAGTTCCTCCCGATTTTCAAATCATCTGCAAGAAGAGCACATGAGGTCGAAGCGTTAAAGAAAGTCTATTCCTATGATGGCGAAACGCACAACAGCGATTATGAAAGGCCAGTGAAAGGTTCGCCGGAGGCCTAAATTGAGTGATAGCAGATTTTCGCCGAAGGTTGCGACTGGTGTGACATTGGCTGCATGCAGCTTGGTCGGCAATGGCGAGAAGACCTCATCTGCGCTACGGGGTATAACAATAAGTTCGACTCCTGTGTCCACTAGAAACTCGGTGCCGAAATTAAATCCCTAACGCGAATGAGGCGACTTTGATGTTGGCCGGTCGCGTCCGTCGCCGTTACGGACCGGCCGAGAAGTTTCCCTGATTCTCGGCGAAGTTGCAAGGCTTTGCACATTTATGAGCTGCGGTGCCAAAGCGCTGATGGTACCAACAACTAGCCTGCCGGTTGCTAGACTTAGAACGTTTGAAGAGCGATTTTGAACAGCTATGACGACGACGGTTCATAGTAAGCTGTTGAACCTGGCGACTAAGTGTCGCAACTTGTGTTTGCAGGGCTTCTATAGTTGAATGTAAGCCAGTGATAGAAGTGCCCTGGGACGCGACGGCATTGATCTTGCTGGCGTCGGCTTGTGGCTGTGATCGCTCAATAACTCGATCCACTAAATCTGCTAGCTGAGTGAGCGAAACGGAGCTCACTGTAGCGTGAATCGCATGCGTGTTTTCCGGTAGCCACTGTGGCCATAGTTCGCGAAGTAACGTCTGGTCCATGGTTGAGGAACCAAGGAGTTGCCGCGTCTCTCGTAGCAGGGTTGAGGGCAGGTTGATGCCCAGCTGCAGATCCTGGAAAAGCTGCTGCAGGCGAACTTTCTCAGAGGGCATAACACGCTTGATCGTGGCCTCCTTGAGAGCCTCCTAGCGGTTTTCTGTCTGAGAAAATGATAACGTCACGAAACTGAATTGATAACTCCTTGGGGAGATAGGACAGGAGCTTGCTATACTTCGCGTAGTCTGAAGTAGTTCTGTGGTTGCAAAACTCAGCCTCAAGCTAAGCGAACCAAAATAGAGGATCCACGTCCAAAAAGGTGGCACAGAGGTATACAATGCTTAGCAGAGGCTCTACCTTATGGTCTACAGAATCCATGGCTAAAAATGACGCAAAAATAGGCTAACGTATGCAAAAATTAACCGGAAAATATGAAAAATTAATGGAACGAGCTTACCTGAGAAAAGTTCGAAATATCCGGCGCTGAGATTGTTCCGGAGTCAAGGTCACCAATTTAGTGGGTCGCCTGTGCCGCGAGCACGGAGCGATTTGAGAAGGCAGATTGAGTTGCAGGGAATCTTTTATTGGTCCAGTAAAAGATTTCATGTTATCTAGCTTTAAAGAAACGACACCGTGGACGCTCTAGCTAGATGAACGGCGCATGGACAACATACAGGGCAGTCGCGAGTTGCAACATAAACGAGCGCCAAGCAAAAATGGCGATGAGCAAGTCAAGCATTCGAACTAAGCAATCAGTTCATCAAACCACACCGGTTGCCTAAGCGTACAATGAAACAACTTTAGTTACAATTTTACACAGGCAAACCGGGGAATCTCCAGACTGCTACAATTTCACGCCCAAAACAAAGTGCTAAATTTTACTAAATTGTCCCATGCTCATTTCTTTATTATTAGTGACAGGCTCCTCTAGCTCACTGATGTTGGAGACATAGCCTTATGAATATAGAAAATCGGCTCTAAGGTATAAAGCTTGCGATGTTTAGCTAAGAAATGTGTGTATTTTCCGGAGCAAAATGTGTCAACTGATCCGAAATTTCTCCTGTGTTACTAAAGTAGTCCTGGCTCATGCGGACTTGATATAAGCTTCAGAAACACTTAGAGGCTTAAAAATTACTAAACTTTATATTCCTTGTTGTTTATGTGGCTCAGTATCCACTGAAAATGGTATGCTGGGGTCATCTAAACGTGGGTTAATTATAAGCTCTCCTGCATTCCCATGCAGTTGTAATATTCCTTACTAGATTTCCAGCGTTTTCGCGCAAAATTGTCGCTTATTTGCGTATATTTGTCATGTATGCCTGCAAAGTGTACTTTTCGGCCACCTACGCAGTCCCTATTTATCGCAGGATATTACGGGCTAATTAGAGCATTTCTGGATAGATAGGCCTATTTAGAACATATATCGCCTCGCCACTTTTTACATTTTCTTTTCTTTTTTCCGCTATCTGCTTGCAAAGCAGAAAGCCATTTTTAGCGAATAAGAATAATGGCCTTATTCGTAGACCATCATTCAATTGCGAATAACTCGCACAATACTGCGCGCATTGCATTGTTCTTACTTTAACGTATTCAGCGATTAAAACTTGTCCAGAGCAGCTTATTTTTGTACTACTCTGCGCAGTATCCTGGCCTTAGAAAAGGCTTTTCTTTTTTATGAGATTTACTCGGGTTGAAATTTTGCGCAAGAAAGCAATATCAGCGCAAGAAAAGTTTGGTTATATTTTTTCTTAATTTCTATTTTTCTAGTGAAGCACGCCGCCTTAGTATGTCTCTTAACAAATCCTTCTTATTTTCATCTGCATTTCTCGAAATTATTTTTTAACTTTTCGTATCCCTTATAATTCCGGCACTCTTATTTCATCTATTTGCGCACCAACAATTGTGGCGACTGAGCGGGCCAAAAACGTCCAATGAATTTAAAGTGAACTTATTGTGAATTGGATCCTGTTCCAAAGAAGAAAGGCACAACTACACCTCTGCGCAGTTTTCACAACAAAAGAACAAGGAGCCCAATATCGCCCGAAGGAACCAGAAAATTTTCAATGTAGGCGCCTGCGACCCCAGCAGCTGTACACCAAACAACGTCAATGCATGTGTAATTACCAACGGGGAAGGTACAATTGTATTTTGCCTACTTTAATGCAAGCGCATCGGATTAAGGCAAAGATTGATCTGAACCCTTAAGGGTGCAGCCTCTAGCCGGTCTAGAAACATACCTATTTATTTATTTATTTACTGGTTTGTATCTCCTCCAGTATGCACTTATGGGTAGCAGCGAGTGCACACAGCACAGTTTCGCTGCCTGCTGTGTGCGTAGCACCGAGCCTTATACGTCAGTATTTGGCAGTCCGATGTTTCTGGAAAGCCTGATGTAGGATGTGTTCGCTGGACGGAAAATTTGGTTTGCTTTCTTAAGTTTCTGGACTGCTTTGGTCTCCGTTAGGAGGCAGTGGAAGGTACCGTTTCCGAATCCGGCGTATGTTTGCTCACAGTCTACTGTCAGTACACAATTTAGTAGCAACACTGTTAGCAACGAACCCTCTGATACCGTGTTTGAATCGTCTGTTAGCCAGGGAGACAATCGGGCTTCTGCCGTTGTCAAAGTAAAGGGGAAGAAGGTTAAAAAGTGGCGAAACCCAAAGCGGATGTACCATGTCCGTCGGGTGCCGTATCCTCATTCCCCTCCATTTCCACTTCAGCTGTGTCATCTAAGGTTGATTCGTTAACGGCGTTGGAGTCTAAAATATCGAAAGCTAATGCGAACCGCCAATGTCAACAGAGCGTTTGATACGTACTCCGCGTTGCTCAAACCCGTATACTAATTGCGGTGTTATTTTCAGTATCGCCACTAAGTCATGCTGCTCTTCTAGAGGAACATATGCTTGATGATCTTCATTTCGTTAAGATATGCGTTAACAAAATTTACTGCTGGGCTTCTACGGCGTCACGGTACGAAAACTCACCAGCCTCCGTAGTTTGTCAACTGGGAAAGCTGTTGCGTGTTGCTCGGTCCGCTCCAGAGGTACGCCAATGTCTTCTACTTTTTGCCTTTAAGCTCAAACGCACTGGTGTCCTGTTGTCCTTAGCTCGCGCTTTGACGGAGACGTTGAAATTGAGGGTGGTTGTGCGATATTGAAGCCGGTCCTGAAGCCGGCGAAAGGATATCTTAGTTGGCTTTCAGGTGGTGAGCTCCCGGTGCACTTCCTCCCTGCCAAAACCGGTTCTGATGTCGCACGATCCCGGGCTCAGGATACCAAATACGTACAGGTGATTTGTAATATTTCGCGTATCCTGTGTAATGAGCTCTGCCAAGTTAACGCCTTAGTTCACAACTGCGGTGAAACTGTTCTTGCATGCACTGATACACGGTTGTTCACAGAAGTGATGCATGACGAGCCATAGACGGTTAGGTTAGAGCCTCCATCGGCGGCCGAGTTCCGAAACGCGATCACAGGCCGCAATCGTTTTCGTGCGGCTGGCTCGGATTCCCTCCAACCTGCACTATTTAAGGATGGAGTTGAGGTCCTCTACAAAGCACTGACCTCCTTATTCGAACGTATCTGGAAGGAAGTGTCCCGGCTAATTGGAGTGAATCTTTTATGGTGGCAATATACAAGAAGAGCAGTAACACAGACTGTTCTAACCACAGAGGTATTAGACTAAAGTCAGTTGTGACAAAATTATTGGCATCGATTGTCGTTCGTCGCCTTACTGCGGAACAAGAGTCTCAGATTTGGGAAGAGCAGGCCGATTTCCGTCTAGGACGGGGCTCTATAGACCATATAAGCACTTTGCTGCAGGTGCTAGAGCAACGCCACGCATACGGCAGATCGACAAATGTTGATCATGCCTAGTTTGGCGTGTCTCGACAATATCGAGAAGGAATTATTTACTTATTTGTTTATTTATAGCTGTGTTTCTTGATTTCAAGAGAAAGTTCGATTCTGTTTCAAATACTTGCGCGGAAATGTGTTCCCACGAAACAGGTGAACACACTTCGTGCTCTATACACGAACACTACAGGCTGCGTCAGAGTCTACGGTTTTCTATCGGATAACTTTCATACAACGAGTGGCATTCGTCAGGGTTGTCCGATTTCCCTATTTTTGTTAAATTTCGTCATGTACTCTATCATGTAGTGTTCCCCTGTGGAATCTCGCGATGTAGGCGTTGAGTTTCTACCTGGTGAAAGGCTAGTTGATCTAGATTATGCTAACGATATCGTCTTGCTTTTCGACGAGGTTGGGGCGGCCCAGTCAACCCTGAATAGCCAGTCCACAGTGGTCCCATCACTTGGTATGCGCTTTGCACCTTCAAAGTGCAGTGTTGCTGCAGGACCACCAGCCACTTGATGACCCCTTAACGCTTGCTAACGAGGAACTCGAGGTGGTTGAACATTTCACTTATCTTGGCAGCTGCATCAGCAACGATGGACGCGTAGAAACTGACGTCAGCTTACGCATTGAAAAAGTCAGAGCTGCCTTCTTGAACCTGCGGCATCTTTGGCGACAGAAGGGAGGTTCCCTTCGTCTAAAGGCCGGGTATACAAGGCCACAGTGAGGGCTGTTCTGCTCGATGGTAGTGAGACTTGGCCCCTTCGGTCTGAAGATCTGAGGCGTCTTCAAGTCTTTGATCATCGTTGTCTGCAAAGCATTGCTGGCGTCGGATGGCACCAGCCTGTCCGCAAAGATGATGTGTGTAGGCGAGTACTAGGTGGTGATAATCATGCTAGCCTCCTAGAACAACAGATAGCAGTGAATAAGCTGCGTTGGCTCGGGCACGTGTTACGTATGCCTGGTCCTTACTTATCTGGGAGGGCCTTGTTTAGTCTGCCAGGCGTATAGTGGCGCAAGGATCGAGGTGGACAGAAGTTGACTTGGCAGCGGGAAATGAAGTCGCTGACGACCAAACTGAGTGCCGTTGGTCCGCCTCGCTCTCCGGGCTGGAGTCAAGGTGACTCGCCTTGTTCTTGGCTCGAGACATTATAGGACATGGCTGGTAGTAGACACCAGTGTCGCTTCTGCTGCCGCCTGCTAATCGGATTGCCTGTTTAAAGTGTGCTTGATGCTGAGTTATCTGCGGGGTAATGGCTAATCTTGACTTGTGGCAGTAGAAGCCGCTAGGAAGCTATCTCGCCGATGCCGTGTTATCTTTGCACGATATCCGGCTGTTCGTGACGGTATTTTGTCTACACAAGGTGCAGGCGCCTTGACCCTGAATGTTTGGTTACGGCATTAAGGTTTTCAAGTAAGTCCCCCTTCTCTCCCTCTTATTAATCTTTATTTCATAGGTCCTCATGGTTTAACGGCAGCGAAGCATCAGTTCAAATGACTGATGTACTGCGGTTGATGATGCTGAGTATGTCCACCGAGGTCACGCAGACGGAAGTGCGTTCATCGAGATACGCACTACTGTGGTGTGTGCGCTCTCGCAATTGGGCTGGACCTTACCGTGGTGCGATGATTTGCGCGCTTCAGAGATACACTGAGCTATGCTGGGTGGTGCAGTTGCACCTTCAGAGCCAACCGTACCAGATTGGTCAATGGTTAGGGGCCAGCCAAAATCAGCCCCCAGGTTTAGGGTTGGAATGACGCGGCTCCTTATTCCATAAGATGGACTCCTTGTAGCCCAACTCCGAACCCGTTGCTTTGTGGTCTGGTGTTTGAACCAAAGTCTTTGGTTTGAAAAACATAATCGTTCGCCTGTCTATGCATGGGCAACCTGAGAGAACGCTACCCTTGCAGTACAGTGAATAGATATTATAACATTTTCCTGAAACTCTGGCCACCGCGGAGGATAACCAGCGGTGCTCTGTCTGCCGCATCGAGCAGGGTGGGTAGGGATTTGGTTGCAACTGCTCAAACCTACCCATCTTCTTATTCCACAATTAGGCTTTTTCACTTTTACTGTCCCGTTCCAGCTTCCTTTTATATCCTCCTAGTTTTCAACCCTCAATTCTTTGCCCCCTCCTACATTTCGGATAGTCTTTTACTTTCAACTCACATATGAAGGTTTAGGGTCATTCCTGCTCTGTCGACGAGCTCACGTGCAATCAAGCGACCAATCCAAATTCATCGGTATTCGAGTAGGCCAAATGTCGTGATGACTGCTGTTTAAGCCGCGTTGTCTTGCGCGACAGGCATCCGATGTTAGGCGGGAACTAAGTCGACTGCTAAAGAAAAGCTTACCAACTAGTACTGAGGTCAAGTCGTGCATGTGCGGAATGGGGTATTTATCCGGGACGGTAAATTTGTTAGGTGCCTTACTGTCACTACAGGGGCGCCAGTCACAGGATTGCCTCGGTACCAAGTGTAATGCTGATGCACGCGGACTTTTGGACGGGCGGCTTATTCTCAGTTCCAGCATTAGCTCGAATTCCGCCTTAGCAGCTTTGAAGTTTTCCGGGGCTAGACTGCAATGGAAGGCAGAACCAGGTGGGTCCTTAGTGCAAACGTGATGCATGACGTTTGATGTCACAGGAGGCAAGTCGTTCAGCACTCAAACGAGTTTAGGATAATCGATGAAAAGGTCTAGAAAAGGCTGTGAAGCTTGAGGTAGGACACGAATGGGAATGATAACAGCCACGTTGGCGCTAGTCCCGATAACACTGAGCTAAGTCCTGGAGTCGATAAGCTTCTTCCTTTTAGCGTCGACGCTGAGGTCGAAGCCTTGAAGAAAGTCCATGCCTGTGATGGCGGAATGCACGACAGCGATTATGAAAGGCCAGTGAAAGTTTCGCCAGAGGCCTACACTGAGTGTTAGCAGCTTTCCGCCGAAGGTTGCGCTTGGAGTGCCATTGGCTGCACGCAGCTTGGTCGGCAATGGCGAGAGGACCTCATCTGGGGTACGGGGTATAACACTAACTTCGGCTTCTGTGTCGACTAGAAACTCGGTGCCGAAAGTTAAATCACTAACGCGAATGAGGCGACTTTGATGTTGGCCGGTCGCTTCCGTCGCCCTTACGGACCGGCCGAGTATTTCGAATTGATTTGGAATATTGGTAGCTGGGGAGGCCTGCTCAGTTGTTGTGGAGTTCTCTGAGCTTGGCAATTAGGTTGCAATCTTTACGCCAACATTTGAGGTGGCATCTTCAGTGCGGGATTAATAGCAATAATTGGCAGTAGCTGGTAGAAAGCAAACCCAAAAATGGATGCTGTCAGCATCCACTACTTTCATTATATTGCATACGGGGGTATTAATTTCGCCTCGTTCTCATTGGTGAATCCTTGTGTTTAGCGGTTTGGCTCGAGTCATTGTCATTGGCTGCGGAAATGTTGTTGCGACGTGGTTAGGCGTATCACACCCGGATTAATGCAACGGGTGTGGGTGAGTAGTCTGGGCTCATATTGACCATGCTGTTCATTGTTCGTGTGTTGGATTAGGTTCTTTCGGACAACGGTTTCTGATCCTATTGATCTCTCTCTGTCTCAGCGGTTGATATATTGGATCGAGGTCGATAAGCATGTTGTTTTAGTGCGTGCTTGAGAACTAGGCTTCGAGAAACTCCCTGCATTTTTGTGCTTCTCCTTCGGTCAAGATCTCTACTTTGTTGCAGTCGAAGCTGTGTCCATCTTCATCCACATGTGCTGAAACCAATGAGGTTGCGTAATGGTTCCTGCACGCTCTATGGTGTTCATATATCCCGCAGTGAAGATGCCACCTCGAATGTTGGCGAAACGTTTGCAACCACGTTGCCCAGCTAAGAAAGTTCCACAACAGCTTGGCGGCAGAGAAGTTTCCCTGATTCTTGGCGAAGTTACAAGGCTTTGCACATTTATGAGCTGCGGTGCCAAATCGCTGATGGTACCAACAACTAGCCTGCCGGTTGCTAGACTTAGAACGTTTGAAGGGCGATTTTGAACAGCTATGACGACGACGGTTCATAGTAAGCTGTTGAACCTGGCGACTAAGTGTCGCAACTTGTGTTTGCAGGGCTTCTATAGTTGAATGTAAGCCAGTGATAGAAGTGCCCTGGGACGCGACGGCATTGATCTTGCTGGCGTCGGCTTGTGGCTGTGATCGCTCAATAACTCGATCCACTAAATCTGCTAGCTGAGTGAGCGAAACGGAGCTCACTGTAGCGAGAATCGCTTGCGTGTTTTCCGGTAGCCACTGTGGCCATAGTTCGCGAAGTAACGTCTCGTCCATGGTTGAGGAACCAAGGAGTTGCTGCATCTCTCGTAGCAGGGTTGAGGACAGCTTGTCGCCCAGCTGCAGACCCCTGAAAAGCTGTTGCAGTCGAACTTTCTCAGAGGGCATAACACGCTTGATCGTGGCCTCCTTGAGAGCATCATAGCGGTTTTCTGTCTAAAAAATGATAACGTCACGAACCTGCATTGATATCTCCTTGGGGAGATAGGACAGGAGCTTACTATACTTCGCGTAGTCGAAAGTGATTCTGTGGTTGCAATACTCAGCCTCAAGCTAAGCGAACCAAAATAGAGGATCCACGTCCAAAAAGGTGGCACAGAGGTATACAATGCTTAGCAGAGGCTCTACCTTATGGTCTACAGAATCCATGGCTAAAAATGACGCAAAAAATAGGCTAACGTATGCAAAAATTAACCGGAAAATATGAAAAATTAATGGAACGAGCTCACCTGAGAAAAGTTCGAAATATCCGGCGCTGAGATTGTTCCGGAGTCAAGATCACCAATTTAGTGGGTCGCCTGTGCCGCGAGCACGGAGCGATTTGAGAAGACAGATCGAGTTGCAGGGAATCTTTCATTGGTCCAGTAAAAGATTTCATGTTATCTAGCTTTAAAGAAACGACACCGTGGACGCTCTAGCTAGATGAACGGCGCATGGACAACATACAGGGCAGTCGCGAGTTGCAACCTAAACGAGCGCCAAGCAAAAATGGCGATGAGCAAGTCAAGCATTCGAACTAAGCAATCAGTTCATCAAACCACACCGGTTGCCTAAGCGTACAATGAAACAATTTTAGTTACAATTTTACACAGCCAAATCGGGGAATCTCCAGACTGCTACAACCTCTCATTCTTAAGTCTTTTTGACCAGACCGGCCTCTCAGGCTTCAAATATCTATAGGTCTCAAACCAAGGACTCTCTTATTTTGAGCATTGACTAAGGTTCTCATTGGTATAGGGAAATGCTTCATGTTTCTCGTCTTCATCTGATAAGTTATCTGAATGCTTGGTCCACTATCGAAAATCAAAATTCCTCTCTCTGATTGAGTTTTGCCTCTTGGCTCTACTATCATGCTTCTCAGCTCACAATTACTTCACCCTCTCTTGTTTGGTCTCTCTCTCGGTCCATATTGCAACAGTTCCATGGTAGTATAGGTACCCATAGTGTCAGCGCAACATCCTAGGCCTCGTTTGATTCGGTTTCCTACTGCGTCTCTCATTCTTAAACCTTTTGGACCAGACCGGCCTCTCAGGCTCCAAATGCCTATTGGTTTCAAACTAAGGCTTCTTTTCTTTTGAGCAACGACTAAGGTTCTCGTTTGTAAAAGTTACAGCCTCATGATACTCGTCTCTGTCTGATTTATTAACTTTATTCTGGATATCGCCTACTGAAATTGAAATTTCCGGTCTCTGATTGAGTTTTGCCGCTTGGCTCCACTACCAATTCCTTTAGCTCACAATATTGTCTCCCTCTCACATTTTGCATCTCTCTTAATCTATCTAGTAACACTTAATATTGGTTTATGTATCTCCATAGCGCCAGCGCAACCTCCCATGTCTTGCTAGATTTGCTTCGCCGCTTTGCCTCTCATTGTTAAACCTTTTGGACAAGTCCGGCCTCGCAGGCTCCAAATGCCTATAGGTCTCAAACCAAGGCCTCTATTCTTTTCGCATCGGCCGCCATTGATCAAGATGGTCAGTGGTAAAAGCAAAAGCCTCAGGCTTGTTTCCGTCTGATTCATTGTCTGTATGCATAGTCCTCAAAAAAGAAACGGAAATTTCCTGTCTCTGTTTGAGTTATTCCTCACGGCTCCGCAACCAAGCTTTTCGGTTCACAATAATGTCAGCATCTCTCATTCGGCATATCTTTCGGTCCATATAGTATCAGCCTCGTGATACTCGTCTCCGTATGATACCTTATCTCTATTCTTGGTCCCCCTACCGAAATCGAAATTTCCGGAGCCGGTACCACTGTCGTTTACTCTCTACAACTGTCGCAAGCATTGCTGTCTGTTCTCTTTCTTATATTCCACGCTGTACATTTATCAGACTATGCTGAGCCTAATAAAGCGTGTCGCTCCATTATACTAATTAATCAGGCTGCCGGCAACTCACCAATAAGTGAGTTATAACTAGCAGTCTATTTGGCTTCAACTTTCCACCGTGGATATCCACCTCAGAATGGCACACCTAGCATCCTTTGCGGCTGCGGCTCACACTACTGCCATTCCCGGTCCCCTTCAGCTCCGGCCTTACAACCATCTTCTAACTAAACTTGTAGTATTCAAGACCTTCTCGCTCCTGTTATTAAAGTTGAAGGCCTGTCAGCCGGCAGTTTCTTTCTCATAATTAACCTGGCGCCCAGTATCACCATTTCCTGTCGTCTATTTGACTTGTTTGTCACACTGTAGAAGTCCCTATCTTTTTCCGCTATTCCAGGTCCCTTTAGGGCTTGCTTTGCAGCCGTGTTATCGGTACCGCTGTGGTATATAAATCCCATTCTGGTCACAACTTTGCCACCCCGTCTAACACCTTCACCCAGCTGTTTAGCATCCGATTACTGAATATGTTATGTTGTTATTTTCATGGGTCTCAAACCCGGCGTAGTAAATTCACTGGCTCTCATACGTGTTCAAAAGATAAGCTCTAGCACTGTCAACCGATCGCTCAACCTACACCTTAAGCGCACATTAAACCACTCACTATGTTCTTATGATTCCCTCAACTCAGTTACCGCTTAACAACGCCTGATACTCACGGTTTCAAAGAGGACAACTTTTGCGTACGCTAGGCCACTTCGGCCAGCATCTTCCTCTCACATTCAGCAAATATCGGGTCTCTTGCTTGCACGCAAAATTACGGATATGACGAATAACAAATCCGCTCACTAAATTGCTTTCAACCAGCACAACTTTAGCATAAATGTTATATTTAAACAATAACATAGTCCTGTTCAATTTTGTTGGCAGTTTGCTCGGTCCGTTTTTCTTCTCTTATTTGTGCTAATAGATATCATACCCTGCACGAAACACCGCTGAGGACATACCTGTGACGCTCCCATGGCCACGGAATCAATAAAGAACAAAGAAATAACCCACACTTTGTAATCCTAACACACTAATAAACCCAGCAACCTAAGCAAAGCAATACAAGTCACCTGAGTCGTCCGACTTCAACAGCTCCAACCACTTGCAGTCGACTCCGAAGGAGACCACACAGCCATGGGAAACAACTTGGCGTAACGTGACTGCGAATATCCGCGAAGATAATCAGTCAGATGCAATCTTGTCAATGTCAAATCACCAGTCGGCAATGTTCCAGGACGTGGTGGGTCTTCGTCTGGCAAGCGTTTTCCCTACAAAAAGCCACAGACGTCTGTTTAACAACACTGCGACGTGTCGGATGTGACTCGCCAATCAATAAAGTCACTGCCCCTAACACACATTGGCAAGATGACCGATATCACATTTACAAATTCTGTGCGTATATCCGCTCTCGCACGAACACGCCTACATATTTGATTAGTGACGTGACGCTATTCTTAAATAATTTTTGGCCTTTTCCTCATGCCTCACTCACCTGACCCACACTGTGTACGTGACCTCATCGGACCAGTTCCTCATCAACATACTATATAAGTGTTTTGATTATTATCTCTACCTCTCGCATCCTGTAGACATAGACTTCATACTGTCTCTCACTGTACAGCTGTTGGTGCTGCTAATTCTGCTATCACGTATGATATTGCAATATGCTGATCGTGCCCAGAAGGAGTGTCTCGATTTGTCGAGAATAAAATATTTATTTAGTTAGTTAGTTAACAAGAGCCCCCGGTACTTCTGATTCTAATTTGTATACCACGACCATGACGAAGTCAGGGAATTTTTTAGTAAAGGTCCAAAAGGGACGGGTTTTGTCCCATCATAAACCTAGTGGGCGAATCAACGAACTGAGGCAGGAGAGCATGCAAGACTAGATAGAAAACTCAGTAACAAAACAAATTGAAACAGCATCGCAGGAGAAATTCTGGCAGTTCAGGTGGGAACGAATGAAGTTCATCATCACTAAACACCTATTCGTCGAACGTTTACGCATGACATCAACTGGACCACCCCTAAACCTATCGGACTGCTGTCGACCAACACAACAATCATTTGCACGGGTGCAGTAGCAAAACGAACTGCGTGTGTGCAAAGTACACGTCGTCAAGACAGTAAGGGCTGAGTTGACTTGCAAAGCAACGCCACCTGCGCGACGATGGAAGGTGCAGTCATTATCATCAGTATCCTAATTATACATGTTAGCTAGAGGTGAAAAACACCAGCTACTTTGACGCAATACCTAAAAGAAAAAAGGGAATAAAATACAACAGGTACAAGCCAGCTGCGCTACCGGTAATGGATAGGCTCAGGAAACGCTGGGCAATACTAACACCGGATTTATCGCTGCTCGAAGCTGGTTCGTCAACGGACAGGCGTAATCAGAAAGTGTTATCGGTGTCACCTGAAGGGGATGGCAAAGTTAACACAGAGCTCGAATTTTGCAAGCGGGTCTCCTATAAGCAGTAGATATTGATGAAGTTCGGGCAAGTGTTGCATGTGGAACGATCTGTAGCAGTGAGCGTACATTGTGACCTGCCAAGCTAAGAGTTGCTCGAGGGCTCCAACTGGAAGCCGATGAATTTGGATTGGTCGCTTGATTGCACGTGAGCTCGTCGACAGAGCAGGAATGACCCTAAACCTTCATATGTGAGTTGAAAGTAAAAGACTATCCGAAATGTAGGAGGGGGCAAAGAATTGAGGGTTGAAAACTAGGAGGATATAAAAGGAAGCTGGAACGGGACAGTAAAAGTGAAAAAGCCTAATTGTGGAATAAGAAGATGGGTAGGTTTGAGCAGTTGCAACCAAATCCCTACCCACCCTGCTCGATGCGGCAGACAGAGCACCGCTGGTTATCCTCCGCGGTGGCCAGAGTTTCAGGAAAATGTTATAATATCTATTCACTGTACTGCAAGGGTAGCGTTCTCTCAGGTTGCCCATGCATAGACAGGCGAACGATTATGTTTTTCAAACCAAAGACTTTGGTTCAAACACCAGACCACAAAGCAACGGGTTCGGAGTTGGGCTACAAGGAGTCCGTCTTATGGAATAAGGAGCCGCGTCATTCCAACCCCAAACCTGGGGGCTGAGTTTGGCTGGCCCCTAACCATTGACCAATCTGGTACGAGTTGGTCTGCAGGGGCAACTGCACCACCCAGCATGGCTCAATGGATCTCTGAACCGCTCAAGCCATCGCAAAACGGTAAGGTCCAGCCCATTGCGAGGGCGCACACACCACAGTAGTGCGTATCTCGATGAACGCACTTCCGTCTGCGTGACCTCGGTGGACATACTCAGCATCATCAACCGCAGTACATCAGCCATTTGAACTGATGCTTCGCTGCCATACAACCATGAGGACCTATGAAATAAAGATTAATAAGAGGGAGAGAAGGGGGACTTACCTGAAAACCTTAATGCCGTAACCAAACATTCAGGGTCAAGGCGCCTGCACCTTGTGTAGACAAAATACCGTCACGAACAGCCGGATATCGTGCAAAGATAACACGGCATCGGCGAGATAGCTTCCTAGCGGCTTCTACTGCCACAAGTCAAGATTAGCCATTACCCCGCAGATAACTCAGCATCAAGCACACTTTAAACAGGCAATCCGATTAGCAGGCGGCAGCAGAAGCGACACTGGTGTCTACTACTAGCCATGTCCTATAATATCTCCAGCCAAGAACAAGGCGAGTCACCTTGACTCCAGCCCGGAGAGCGAGACTGACGGATAAAGACGAGAACCATGAAGCATTTCCCTATACCAATGAGAACCTTAGTCAATGCTCCAAATAAGAGAGTCCTTGGTTTGAGACCTATAGATATTTGGAGCCTGAGAGGCCGGTCTGGTCCAAAAGGCTTAAGAATGAGAGGCTGTAGCAGTCTAGAGATTCCCCGGTTTGCCTGTGTAAAATTGTAACTAAAATTGTTTCATTGTACGCTTAGGCAACAGGTGTGGTTTGATGAACTGATGGCTTAGTTCGAAAGCTTGACTTGCTCATGGCCATCTTTGCTTGGCGCTGGTTTAGGTTGCAACTCGCGACTGCCCTGTATGTTGTCCATGCGCCGTTCATCTAGCTAGAGCGTCCACGGTGTCGTTTCTTTAAAGCTAGATAACATGAAATCTTTTACTGGACCAATAAAAGATTCCCTGCAACTCGATCTGTCTTCTCGAATCGCTCCGTGCTCGGGGTACAGGCGACCCACTAAATTGGTGACCTTGACTCCGGAACAATCTCAGCGCCGGATATTTCGAACTTTTCTCAGGTGAGCTCGCTCCATTAATTTTCATATTTTCCGGTTTATTTTTGCATACGTTAGCCTATTTTTTGCGTCACTTTTAGCCATGTATTCTGTAGACCATAAGGTAGAGCCTCTGCTAAGCATTGTATACCTCTGTGCCGCCTTTTTGAACGTGGGTCCTCTATTTTGGTTCGCTTAGCTTGAGGCTGAGTTTTGCAACCACAGAATCACCTTCGACTACGCGAAGTATAGTAAGCTCCTGTCCTATCTCCCCAAGGAAATATCAACGCAGGTTCGTGACGTTATCATTTTTTTAGACAGAAAACCGCTATGATGCTCTCAAGGAGGTCACGATCAAGCGTGTTATGCCCTCTGAGAAAGTTCGACTGCAACAGCTTTTCAGGGGTCTGCAGCTGGGCGACAAACTGTCCTCAACCCTGCTACGAGAGATGCCGCAACTCCTTGGTTCCTCAACCATGGACGAGACGTTACTTCGCGAACCATGGCCACAGCGGCTACCGGAAAATACGCAAGCGATTCTCGCTACAATGAGCTCCGTTTCGCTCACTCAGCTAGCAGATTTAGTGGATCGAGTTATTGAGCGATCACAGCCACAAGCCGACGCCAGCAAGATCAATGCCGTCGCGTCCTAGGGCACTTCTATCACTGGCTTACATTCAACTATAGGAGCCCTGAAAACACAAGTTGCGACACTTAGTCGCCAGGTTCAACGGCTTACTATGAACCGTCGTCGTCATAGCTGTTCAAAATCGCCATTCAAACGTTCTACGTCTAGCAACCGGCAGGCTAGTTGTTGGTACCATCAGCGCTTTGGCACCGCAGCTCATAAATGTGCAAAGCCTTGTAACTTCGCCAAGAATCAGGGAAACTACTCGGCCGGTCGGTAACGGCGACGGAAGTGACCGGCCAACATCAAAGTCGCCTCATTCGCGTTAGGGATTTAACTTTCGGCACCGAGTTTCTAGTCGACACAGGAGCTGAAGTTATTGTTATGTTCCGTAGTCCAGATGAAGTCTTCTCTCCATCGCCGGCCAAGCTGCTTGCGGTTAATTGCACTGCAGTCGCAACCTTCGGCGAAAATCTGCTAACACACAATTTAGGCCTTTGGCGAACCTTTCACTGGCCTTTCATAATCGCTGTTGTGCCTTTCGCCATCTTAGGAATAGCCTTCCTTTAACGCTTCGACCTCATGTGCTTTCCTTGGGGATGATTTGAAAATCAGGAAGAACTTTGAAATCCACGGCGACTGCGCTCGCCCCTTGCATGGCAGAGAGCAACTGTCAACGTTTTCCACTGAAATGCAACTCTTTCTTAAGGCAAGCAAGTCGGAGTTCATCAGTATCACCAGACGTCCAGATACTCGATCATAGACCTTGGACATCCAGTTGCTTCATCTCAACACATCTGTCAGAGACAGGAGTTCTCTCACGACATGATTTAAGATCACTAAAAAATGCAGAGAAACGGTAACGTGCGGGACTTCGTATGCTCTGGGCATTAAGGCGCAGTTTCTCCACATGGTCCGAAGAAACCGGCCCTCGTCTATTCACCTGGCTCATTAGACCAATCCTTGAATACGGTGCCCCAGCTTACTATCCGATAACCCAATGGGAAACTGAAAAACTGGAGAAAATACAGCATATCGCAACTAGAATGATACCAAGTCTACGAAAGCTTCCGTATGAAAAACGTTGTGAAAGGCTCGGACTCTACACACTATCCTATCGCCGAGTAAGAATTGACCTTATTATGACCCATCGAGTACTACACTTAGATCACTTCCCCATACTGCGCCCAATATTTCATTTGAAAGAACCGTGTAACACCCGAGGACAGCGTTACAAACTCAGGGTCCCCAACATGAACAAAGTATCACATCAGCTTTCTATCGAACGAAGAATCGTGAACTTATGAAATACACTATCCGCAGGATTAATAGAGGCCGTTTCTGTGAAGTGTTTTAAAACCCGTATCGACGATTATTTTGGAAACCTGTGCTTTTGTGAAACGACGCACATACAGTGCCAAAGATGATATTGTATGCCCGGAAATAATGACGCTAATACAAATTTCTAACCGAACACGGATAAACGATTAATGGACCAGAACAACTGCTGATAATTCAAAAGTAAAATTTGATATTCCTTAATTCGTTAGAGTTGTACAGAAACCTTTCCACTTGATCTTAAATGCAGTCTCAGTCTCAGTCTCCTCGTCGACGCTAAAAGGAAAAAGCTTGTCGACTCCAAGACACAGCACAGTGTTATCGGGACTAGCGCCAACGTGGTTGTTAACACTCACATTCGTGTCCTACCTCAAGCTTCACAGCCTTTTCTAGACATTTTCATCGATTATTTTAAACTCGTTTGCGTGCTGAACGACTTGCCTCCTGTGACATCAAACGTCATGCATCACATTTGCACTAAGGGCCCACCTGTTTCCGAAGGCCATTGCAGACTAGCCCCGGAAAACCTCAAAGCTGTTGAGGCGGAATTCGAGCTAATGCTGGAACTGAGAATAAGCCGCCCGTCCAAAAGTCCACGTTCATCAGCATTACACTTGGTACCGAAGCAATCCTGTGACTGGCGCCCCTGTAGTGACAGTATGGCACTTAACAAATTTACCGTCCCGGATAAATACCCCATTCCGCACATGCACGACTTGACCTCAGCACTAGTTGGTAAGCTTTTCTTTAGCAAAGTCGACTTAGTTCCCGCCTAACATCGGAAGCCTGTCGCGCCAGACAATGTGGCTTAAACAGCATTCAACACGCCATTCGGCCTATTCGAGTACCTCAGAATGCCCTTCGACCTCAGCGACGCTGCCCAAACTTTTCAGCGTTTCATTCATGAGGTAGCGCGAGGACTCGAATGCGTTTGCCCTTATCTAGATAACATTCTCATCGCAAGCTCTTTGGACGAGGACCTTCTTCAGTACCTTGACGCTTATTTTCAACGGTTATCACAACTTGGAGTTACCGTCAACCCCGATAGATGCGAGCTTGGCCAAATTTGCATCGACTTTCTTGGCCACCGCATTTCCTCTTCTAGTATTGAGGCTCTGCCAGACAAAATCTAGGCACTGAAGGACTGTCCTGCTCCCAGTTCCTTCAAATAAGTTTGCCGATTCCTTTGTCTGTTGAACTATTATAGACGCTTTATTCCTAACTGCGCGAGCATTGTTCAACCAATGACTGACTTGCTCCGCGGTAAACAACGGTCTTTGCATTTTGCAGATGATGCTGGACTGTCTTTGGAGAAGCTCAAAGACGCTGTCTCCAACATAGCGTTTCTCGCCCATCCATACACATCTGCACCACTCTCCCTGACAACTGACGCATCTGACACTACCGTCTGTGCAGTTCTTCAACAACTCATCGACCATCGATGGAGACCCCTAGGTTTGTTCTGGAAACTTTTACAACCTGCCGAATCGCCTTACAGCACCTTCGGGAGGGAACTGGTAACTATCTACCTAGGTACCAGACATTTCCGTCACAATCGCGTAGGTCGACATTTTACCGTCTTCACCGACCACCAGCTATTGATCTACGCAATCAATAGCGCAACAGACAAGTATTCTCCGCGGGAGACTAGACACCTAGATTACGTTTCTCAGTTTACGACAGACGTACGACGGGGCTCAGGTGTTCTCAAGCCCGTCGCCGATGCGCTTTCACGCATTCAGCAGATCAGCGTTTCGCCTGGCACCAACCTTGATCTAGTCGCTATGGCTGCTGCCCAACAAGCTGCTGCCGACATAGACAAACTACGACGCAACACACCGTTGAAAGTACGTGGGGTTCCACTAACTATATCTGAGGGGACCATTCGTTGTGACGTTTCACAAACTCCTCCACGGCCCGTAGTTCCTACTTCGATGCGTCGACTAGTTTTCAACGCTTTACACGACCTGCCTCATCCCGGCATTCGTGCTTCGCAGAAGCTCATAAGTGAACACTTTGTATTGCCCAACGTCAATCGCGATGTCCGCTTTTGGGCACGCGCAAACTTAGCGTGTCAGCGCGCCAAGGTATACAGACACACCAAAAGCCCACTTGGCGTCTTTTTCGCTCCAGATTCTTGTTTTGCACGCGTCCATGTCGATCTGGTCGGACCTTTGCCTCCATGCAAAGGCTACGTGTACCTCCTCACTTGTGGCGACCAGATTCACTTGTTGGCCAGAGGCGATTCCGATAGTCAACTGCTCATTTAAGACAGTTGCGCAAGCTTTCCAAGAACGCTGGGTAACTCAATTCGGTTGCCCAAGCGTGGTCCTCACTGACAGAAGATCGCACGTTGACGGACCCTTCAGCAACTTGCTCAACGTTCTTGGCTTCCAACATGACCGAACCACCGCATACCATCCTGCAGCTAATGGGATGGTAGAACGGTTCCACCGGCAACTCAAAGCATCACTCTGCGCCCATTCTAGCACATCCTGGCAAGAAGCACTTCCGCTCGTTCACTTAGGCATATGAAACACGATTAAAGTGGATTTGCACGCCACTCCATCGTCGCTAGTCGTTGGATGCACACAGCGCTTACCTGGTGAACTCGTCTCAACAAAAGCGCCGACAACCTTCCACTATGGCGAATACGCAGTTCGCCTATCTCATCTCATGCGACAGCTTCAGCCCGTGTAACCCAGAGCACAGAGCTTGCGTACCAACGTAGACGAACGTTTAACTACTTGCACACACGTGTTCGTTTGCACAGACAACGTACCCTGGCCACTTCAACTTCCTTATTATGATCCGTACAGTGTCGTACGCAGAAGCGACAAGACGTTGGCCATTGACTACAATGGTAAGACTAGGACGATCAACGTCGGTCGACTCAAACCAGCATTCCTCGACAATTCTGACCCTTCGGTGAAGCAAGCACCTTCCCAGCTTGCGCCATCACAGCTCTAACCGCAAAATCGGACGAGTCAGTCCCGTTCAGCAGAGCTGACAGCCTCAACCGACAACACTCCTACTCGCCCTACCATCAATCGACGCGGTAGGAAGCGCAAACCTCCAGTTCGTTTTTCGGACTTCGTCAGCACTCGTTACTTTACATAGAACGTGCATTTGAAATTTTCTGCTCTTACCAAACGTTTTTGGTAAATCCACAAAAAAGACCAAACCTTCTTGAAACTATCAAAAGATAGCAAAACCTTCTGAAAACCCAAAAACAGCTTTGCAAGTTTTTCGCTTTGTACTCTTTTGTGTATTGCTATGCATTTAAGCAGCTTTTTCATTTCATTTTCCATATACACCGCCGGTTGGTTGCATCTCGGTTTCACGTTTCGCTGGGTCTTCGCACGTCGACTGGAAGTGGAACGAACTTCCGGTACAACTGCCTACCTGAACTTTACTAACTGTCCCCTACAAACAGATTTTTACCGTTTCGACACCGTAGGGAGGACACCGGTGGGAGCCCACTAGGGTCCGATTGCATGGTTCTCCCCAGCAGCTGCATCGGTTTTCACAACCTGGTCTCGCAGACGGCTGGCCTGCGACGGACAGTCCTCACGTAGATCGAAGGACTGCTCACACAGTCGCTTCTGGGAGAGGGCTATGTAGCAGTCTGGAGGTTCCCCGGTTCGCCTGTGTAAAATTCTAACTAAAATTATTTCATTGTACGATTGGGCAGCCAGTGTGGTTTGTTGAACAGATTGCTGCTTTCGAATGTTTGACTTGCTCATCGCCATTTTTGTTTGGCGCTCGCTTCCGTTGCATTCGCGAATGCCCTATGTGCTGTGCATGCTTCATTCCCCTAGCTGGAGCGTCAGCGGTGTCGTTCCTTTATAGCCAGATAACAAGGAATCTTTTACGGTACCAATATAAGTTTCCCTGCAACTCGCTCTGTCTTCTCGAATCGCTCCCTTGACTCTCGGTACAGGCGACCCTCTAAAAGCCACGGTTGATAAGAGCATCTAGCGATACCTGTGATGTTGCGTTGACGCTTGTGATACCTATACTGCCATTGTACAGTTAGCATTTAGACCAAAGGAAGAACAAACAATAGAGGAAGATTTATGTGACCTGAGAAGCATGATAGTGGAGACGAGAGGCAAGACTCAATCACGGACCGGAAATTTCGATTTCGGTAGAAGGATTAAGCATACAGATAATAAATCAGCCGGACACGGGTATCATGAGGCTGTTACTATATGGACCGAAAGATATGCCGTATGAGAGATGAAGATATTTTTTGAACCGAAAAGCTTGGTTGCGGAGCCGTGAGGAAGAACTCAAACAGCGAGAGGAGATTTCAGTTTCTGTATTGAGGACTACGAACTGTGACGATGAGTCGGACGGCGACGAGTACCATGAAGCTGTTACTTATACCAAAGAAAACCTTAGTCGATGGCAGCCGATGCTTAAAGTAAGAGAGCCCTTAGTTTCAGACCTATAGGCGTTTGGAGTTTGAGAGCCAGGTCTGGTCCTACATGTTTAAGAATGAGAGGCACAGTAGGAAAGCCAATCAAACGAGGCCTAGGATGTTTGTTGACGCTGTGGGTACCTATACCACCATTGAACCGTTGCGATATGGAATATGAGATAGGCCAAACAAGAGAGGTAGACGTTAATGTGAGCTGAGATGCACGATAGTGGAGCATGGAAGCAAATCTCAATCAGAGACGGGAAATTGCAATTTCAGTAGGGGGACGAATCATAAAGGTAATGAATCGGACGGAGACGAGTATCATGAGGCTGTTACTTATACCAATGGGAACCTTAGTCGATAGCAGTCGATCGTCAAAAGAAGAGAAGCCTTGGTTTGAGACCTATAGGCATTTGGAGCCTGAGAGGCCAGTCTGGTTCATAAGGTTTAATAATGAGAGGCGAAATGGGAAAGAGAAATTAGTGAGGCCTGGGATTTTGCGCTGGCGCTATGGGTACTTAAGCCACCATTGAAAATTTGCGATAAGGACCAGAATAGGTGCCGAATACATTATACACAGAGTTGGGTTAAGCATAAGGGAGGAATAGAGTAGGCAATTTTGCGGCTGAGGATGTAAACCTCAACGTTCTAGAAGGAAAAGTAAATGAAATATTTGGATAAAAGTGATGGAATTTTTGAGACAGTCTCGTTTAGGTAGGGATAGGAAGGACAAAAGAGAGCAGACGTGCGAATGAAAAGGTATCAGAAACAGCTGTGATGCGAGCTTAAAATGAAGTTTGAGACTGTTAGAAATAAAGCATTAAATAGGGGGTGCAGGCTTATTCTCTAGAGTTTGTTCGGTCCTGTCTCCCATAGCTCGTCTTCCGTCACTTTGATGCTTAATAGTTCGGAGACTGTGTTTACGTCGAGGAATCTTCTTATAGCATTGTTGAAGTGTGTACTGGTCACAGATGATCGGATTTGCAGAGGTAATTTGTTCCAAGTGTCCGCGTATCTATAAAGGAAGAAGTTATGGCGCATGCCGCAACGAGCAGCCGGCAGAGTGAATGGAAGGTCGCGTTGCGCAGATGACATTGGGTGTCCCCTTCCGTTCGGAAGTGTTGTGTCAGGTTCAGTTTCGGCTTTTGTTTAAGCTTGTATAGAAACGTAAGGTTTATCTTTAGCCTCCGTAGCCACAGCGGGTCCAGTCCCAGTTGCCTGCATCGACTACGGAGGTTCAACATGTTTGAGCCTAGTAGACGCTTGGTGAAGGAACGCTGTACGTTCCCCAGTGCCATCCTGTCGCACTTGCGTGAGTTCCTAAGGACTATAGAGCGGTATTCGAGAATAGACCTAGCGCACGTTTTATACAGTATCAATCGAGATTCCAAAAGCGACAGGGATTTGAAGTTATAGCCTATTAACGACCTAGCTCTAGCAGCACTATAGCTTACTTGTTCCGCAAAGGTATTGCAATCTTAAACCCCAAATCACGAACTAAGTGGCTGAGGGTAAGAGGAGCGCCATTGAGATTAAGGGTATTTGTTGGGTCGGTGCATTTATAAGAGAGAATGCTGCTTTTCCTGGAGAAAATTCGTGATTCCATGTTGCGCATCAGTTTTCTAGCGCCTTAAAGTCTCTTTGTATTGTGGATATATTATTTCTCATATTATCGAAGGCGAAGTAGAATACGACTTTGATGTCATCCGCAAGTAGATATGGCGTTCCCCTGCGAAAGCCTTGGATGATAATATTGACGTAGAGTAAGAAGAGCATAAAGCCCAGGACACTTCCTTGAAGGGCACCGCTGGTGGCCGCTTTTCTGGAAGACGTCTTGCCGCCCAGGCACACCGATGGTGTTCGATTGGATAAGTAGGATGCAAACCAGGAGAGCAGCTTCCCGACGATGCCAAAAGAGGCGAGTTTGGTCAGTAGTTTCAGGGGTGGAACAATAAATAAATAAATAAACTTTTATTCTCGACAATGCGAGGCACACCTGTACAGGCATGATCATGTTTAGCTAACATAGTGTGATCAAAATGAACAAAGAGTACATATTTGGCATAACAGTGAATGTAAGTGTATGGGTGTATATATGTATGCAATTGTCTATGAATGTAGCTTGTATTTTTGCATGTGCCGCAGAATGTTTGACTGTTTGTTATCGGTAGGAATGTGAGAATAAGCGATTGACGTCCGTGGGTTGGATACCATTTTCCGGATGTCCATGGGCCAGTGCCTTTATTTTGTGGCGAGTCACATCCGCCACGTCACAGTGTTGATAAGCAGACATTTGTGGCTTTTTATAGGGAGAACGCTTGCCAGGCGAAAACCCACCACGTCCTAGAACACTGCCGCCGAACTATTTGCTGGAACGGGTTAAACCCAAACCACCCAGCTGGCACCACGAGGAGGTTGTTCGGCTAGCCAGCCATGTTCGGCTAGCCAGCCAATACGTCTCCAGAATGGCGGATAGAGCTCCATTAGGAACAATGAGTGAGTTCTTTATCTCCCGGAGGAAGGATCAAGCGTTTAAGCCAGCTGGCTATTGAGGATGAGCCGGCCAGTCCCAGTGGATAACGCATCTTTATTTGGCCGATGTAACTGGAAATCTCAGGAAAAATGTGCGAACGGCAAGCGGCATCCAAACGGACAGGCAGCATTGAACCAACCGATACTATCGAAAGACTGGTGGCGCGCAACAGTGCCTATGATACGTTAAAACCTACGTAATTATATTTAGTATACCTGATTTCAAAGCGCGTTCTATACAGAACATCGCTGCTGTGGCTCATACTAGATCTAATACGTAGGAAGAAGGTTCTGAACGCGCAGGATCAAGACATCGATATAGCGAAGCGTGTTAACAGAATTGAGCAAATAATACGATTGTTAGAGAGGAATGGATAAACCGATGATGATGACAGCAGTCCGAATGCGAGAGGCACCTCAGGTGAAACTAAGGTGAACTCGGTTGAGACAGGGTGCGGGAGCAACAGCACGTAAAGCAACGTTCAAAGGGGAAAGAAAATTCAAAGCATCGGCAAGGAGCTTGCGAAGGCGGACGGCAGTGCGAAGAGTAATTCGTCAGAGTAATTACGCTAAACCGCTCATAGTTCCACAGTTCAAAAGCCGCCAGAATTTAGAGAAAAAGTCACAGAGGGCCAAAACTGCCGTGCATTGGGAGTCGTTGTCCCACGTATGGTCACACTAACAGAAAAATGCGAATATAAGGTAAAGAGCAGAGGCATATGAAGAGAGGTAAGGTGAGCATACTAATGGAAGTTATAGTCAAGAAACACTTAACAAGTGTCCGAATACCGCCAGTAAGCAGGAGCGAGGTCGGAGCGGACGAGACCATACGCACGAGGATAACTTGGTTCGGAGCAACGAGTGTAAGTTGTGGGAATAAAAGTGGAGTGCAGTAACAGAGAAGGCCATAGCTAAAAGGAAAATAAAAGCAACCGGGGTCTAGACGCATGGGGAAGAGAGCGAGGTCGCTGACAGACCATGCTCAGAAATTGCACGGACGTCTGGGAGTAATAGGAGGGCAGAAGAACGTTCAGATAAGAATAGATTAGTCGGCGCACTGAGATTGGGTTGTAAAATTGTAGTGAGAACAACAACGGGGAAGGCAGCGGAAA
The DNA here is from genome assembly GCA_944474145.2 of Dicrocoelium dendriticum. Taxonomy (NCBI): domain Eukaryota; kingdom Metazoa; phylum Platyhelminthes; class Trematoda; order Plagiorchiida; family Dicrocoeliidae; genus Dicrocoelium; species Dicrocoelium dendriticum. The sequence goes on along the minus strand of OX104060.1, from coordinate 26,887,817 downwards.
TAGACAGGTTAAATCTCAAAGTGGCTATACTATGCAGGGGTGATTACGTCCGGTAAGCCTCTCGAAGTGAGGGAAACCAATCAGACGACACTTGGTTAATAGGTGCATTGCGATTGAGTCGCACAGATAAAATGGAAAGGAAATAGAGAGGATCAGCAGTAAAGGGTAGGAAAGAGAGGGAAGAAACTAGTTTGACATCGGATGAGTAAGTTCATCAGATGCCTGAAGTAATAAAAACAGCAGTGAGACTGCGGTGTCTAGACTGTTAACATCCCGGTGGACTGGAAGATGTCACAGAGCAGCAGACTAGTTAGATGAAGCAAGGTTAAGGAGAAGCAATGAGATTTGGCTGCTCGTTTGAAGAATTGAAAACAAAGTGCGCAGCAAGGAGATGAACGTCAAGATGAAAAGGGTTACTGCTAAAGTGTAGAGAAGCCAACGATACTCCCGTACGAAGGAGTATGAATCCTTCAGCCAACAGAAATAATGGCCGATCGTGTCAAAGAAGCTGAGAAATTCGGTGAGCAGCATCCGATCAGACAAGACTGGATTAGTCGACGCAGTGAGATTGAGTTATACAGCTAACTTTTGGAGGACAAATGGAGTGAGTCAAGAGGTTGACAGTTTAGAGATGGAAGTATCTTTATTAATAAGAGGTGAACAAGACTGGCAGGCTGTCAACGTAAGTGTTACATAGCTTTGAGTCTACAAAGCCTAGAACGTTTAAGGTTTGCTGGTCTTGAAAAGGCCAATGAAGCAGTAATATTGTTGTCAGTGTCTTGGGACGTATAAGGACCAAGTAACTACCGTTCATGGAGGCTCGTAGAGCTACCGGCAATATTGAGGTACCGCTGTTGCATATACATAGGCTGTCTCTAGTGAAGCCAAAATGGATACAGGTTAATTTGCTAGCATGCCGCCCCGTTATGGGAC
>OX104060.1:26855767-26886424 GCA_944474145.2 Dicrocoelium dendriticum | reverse complement strand
ATCGCGCATTAATAAGCAGCTTACTGTATGATTCAACGCAAGGAGAGATGGAAGGGTTCGATTGTGTGAGGTAAGTTGCACAATAGGGTGTAACGGGCGTAGGGTACATGGAAGTGGTTAGAAATGGTGGAGAGTGTGATACAGGATTGTGATCAGGAAGTGATTGATGAGGTAGCTGATGGTAGTCGGCCTCTAATGAGGCGGTAGTAATAATTTTGAGTGTAGAACCTACCCGGAGGGCTGACGCCAATCGTGGGGGTTAGTTGCAGTTAGCATATGATTTGTTGGAGGTAATAGAGAGCTGGCGAGAACTCTTGGTGTAATGGGCGAGGTGGGTCGTGTCCTGCTGCATCCCATAGAAAAGGGGTCGAGGATGGCATGGTCCGGATGTAGTGCTTGTCATCCGGATGTATTTTTCGTTCAGGGGTCGGATTGCCAAGGAGTGCAGGGTGGTGTTACTTGAGCGGTACAGATTTTCAGAAGGGGGTCCTCTTTGGGAGGGTGCTTTGTTCCCCGCTGTTTCGAGAGGTTGTGGGGATTGGTAGCGGGATTGTGCACTTGACCTTTGGATGCCATAGCGCTTTTTGTAGGGCCGACTGGGCGGCAGCGTACCAGGTGGCTGGTTAGGTATCAGGGGAATCACTGCGTTGATACTGCGCGGACTGTTCATAGTTTCATTTTGTTGTAGTGACTGGTAGAACGTCCTCGGTTTTTGAAAGCCATGGCATTTGTTATATTTCGGGGCTTAATAGCATTGTTGGGCGTCTCGAGTAGGTAGGGCTTGCGCAGTGATTGGGCCGGTTGGGTCGATATCTGCGTGAAGGGAGGCCTTTGGGATCAGAAAGATTTCGATCTCACGCGATCCATTGGTACAAATGTTGATTGGGGCTTATCAGCTGTCCGTTTGTGCCATGAGGACATTGCTTGGGTGCGGTTATCTTTGTTATGGTGATGCATCAGCGGGGAGTGCATCCCATTACGAGGCGTGCCGTGTTTCAGCGGTTGACCTTTGTTGGTAGTCGGTCGTGTTGCGAGGGTGGTTACGGGTTTGCACGAGGGGGTGGGAAGGGCGTTGATCATCGGGAAGTCTACAATGATAGAAGCGGAATCGGTGTCACTCGTGTCGGATGCGTTATGCATTAACTCCGCTTCTTGTATCGATAGCAGGGGCGAGTCCCGAACGTTAGTTGACTTTTTGTCTATTAGGGCTGTGAAGCTTGAGTCGGAATGTAATGCTGTCGTGGACGCGGGACGCAGGGGGTAAGGTCCAGATCCACGTTAGTGCTTGTAGTAGGGTAAGCAGTAGCTCTGACAACCGGCGATGAATCATGAGGCTGTTGTCTTGCTTTGGTATTAGTAGCCGGTGGGAAAGCTCTTTGCAACGACGTAAGATCAGGCTTGATAAGAGTAGGCCCAATGTTTGCGTTTGTTCTTAAGGTAAGTCGATGGGGAACCATCGGAGTGTGCAATGCATGCAGCTATATTTGTCTTTAATATGCGTGACAGTAATGCAATATTGGTAACTAAAGTAAAAAGTATTCACTACAAGGTATAAAAGATAAACATACCGGTTCTGAGCACATTTATTAAAAATTCCTGCAGTCCACTTTTAGTTTTGTCCTGGACTATTTAAGTAGTTTCCTATTGTGCCGATATTTTGGCCTCGGAATTTTAATGTGAAACGCATTATTAATATAATGAAAAAAGTAACATTTGGGGCTTGTGAGCTTCATAGCAGTGGATAAATCATAGCAGACATTATTAAGTGGCTTCTACAACAGTGAAGATTTTGTAAAATCATAGGAATCTTATGCAGCAATATTGTACCTATGAATTATCATTTTATCTGAACGTATGTACAGCGAGCCCTCCCATTGAAGCGTGCTTTTGGCCACTCGCGGAGAAGCAAAAGAAGATAAGGATAAATGTCTTTATATGTCCATGGATATTGTTAACTAAGGTTCTAAATAATTATCGGCGCTGGTTAGTGCATTAAATTCTTCTTTTTAACCGTACTTTCTGTCAGCACAAGTGACTTTTAGCGCGCCAAAGGGGATGAATAATTCGTCACTGTGGTAGTACGTACTTACCAGCCTGTACTCGATTACCGGGTAACCTTGACGGAATACGCATCCCTTCAGCGCGAACAGCAAAAGCGTGTGCCGCCGTGTGAGTGTTGTTGCTCCCTAACTGACCAGACTTTTGGCCCTCAGCAGTGCAAATGTACACCATATGGTCGACCTTTTTGGTCACATAGTATACCTTCCAACGCCCCTTGAACTTTAGCAGCGAAAGTTTCATGGTAAAAATATCGTAAACATGAAGCGGAAAGCCACATATTAATTATAATTACGCAATGCAGTAGCCTCAAACCCAAACCCTAAATTGATTTTGAATTAGCAATTCTCGTCCAAACGAAACGTAATTAGGAGAACTTTCAGCCAACAGTATGCATTATCTGATGCTACTAAAGCATTATCGTGAGTGCGCTACTGTCGGAGCCTGTAAACTACAAGCACAACCCTCGGAGTCAAATGACATTAAAACGCACTTAAGTCGTAGTACATCAGCACCAAATGTGCCACTGATGGAGCCCATATACAACGAACACGAGACTTGGAGCTGTGTGCTATTACAACCCACTTGTGTCCTATTACATCGGCACCAGACGTGCCACTGATGGAGCTCATATACAACGACCACAAGACTTCAAACCGTATGCTATTACAACCCAACTGGGTCCTATTACGTTGACCCCAAATTTGCCATTGTTGGAACCTATATACAACGAACGCGAGACTTAAAGCGGTGTGGTATTACAACCCGCTTGTATCCTATTACATCGGCACCAAACGTGCCACTGATGGAGCCTATATACAACGACCACGAGGCTTCGAACCGTATGCTAGTGCAACACACCTTGGTCCTATTACATCGGCAGCAAATTTGCTACTGATGGAGCTCATATACAACAACTACAAGACTTCGAACCGTATGCTATTACAACCCAACTGGGTCCTATTACGTTGACACCAAATGTGCCACTGTTGGAGCCAATATACAACGACCACGAGAGTTGAAGCGGTGTGCTATGATAACCCACCTGGGTCCTGTTACACTGACAGCAAATGTGCCGCTAGTCCATTTCCTTGTTTAAAATCCTGTAGTCCCCAATGAGCGCAGAAACCGATAGAAAAACGGTGCATTGTATTTAACAAAAGGCAGCGAGAGAATGTTCAGCGTTGTTCACTATATTCGTGCCTTGGACGCGCAAGTCCTATGCAGGGTATCATTACACAAAGTCGTATTCATCGGTTAATATATAATAGTAGTGCGAAAATATAGCCTACTGTCGGGTAATTGAATGAGAGCTTTTACCAGAACAAGCTTTTTCCTTTGCGTTTTCTTTACTAGGCTGGCATCCAGGTCGACGCTGCAATGAAGTGAAAATGGGAGTTTAAATTGCACCGAATAGTTTACTTTAGCACCCTATTCTGAAAAAAAACTCTTTTTGAGGGGAACCCCACGGCTCCCTTTCGACAACCTATCGATTAAAGGTAAGGAAATAGATCACCAGTACCAAGTGCAGTGCAATATGGGGTATGGTTTGTTGACTTGTACTCGGATCGGCGGTAATCTCATCCTGACTGCCTGCGCAGGAAATAGTTATACTAAGCTGTCGCTTACCTTCGTAAGCGTGGCAGGTTAATGGGGTAGAGGTAACTGTGAAATCTGGTGAGGGTGAACGGCCAACAGCTAAATATCGAAGTAAAAGTTGCTTTCTTACCGGTAGTACAGCATTGCACTGCCATGATGGGCACAGATACCGTTTGTGAAGCGTTGACACAAATTGTACAACAGGCTCCTGATTGCACACGCAAAAACTTTCGATGGTAAAGTAACCGATTGTGTGCACAGCGAAATGCGTCAAGCACAACAGGCTTGTTGCATGTGAAACACAAATCTGTGGGCGCCATAATTTTCGGCCAACCCGGTTGTTTCTTTGCACATTAAAAGTCTGCTGAATCACCAATTACTTCGTTAGTCCTTCGCAATAGTTCTTGATACAGTTCCGAAAATCCGGATGGATTAACCTCTTCAGCACTTCTCAGACGATGTACAAAATGTGCAATTTTAGAGGTGGATGGTTTCGTAACGGGGAGTTTCAACGTCCGCAACGGCATGGACTCTGTGGGTAGGTTGTAGTCCGTCAGACAGCGGATGCAAATAGGTATTTGGCCTGTAAATGGCTGCACAAATCAGAGACAGCTTACTTGTCGGGTACGCATGCTGCTTGTATGCCGTCATTAAATGCACACACGGAAGCCACATGGTTTCATAAAAATGACAGGTACATGTTGCCAAGGAGCAATCGATGGTGAAGCGGTTTCCCTGGTGCGATTTCGCAAACTATGGAAGCGCCAGAAATTTTTATTCTCATACCACTCCATCTCTAAGGTCCGAGTAAACTGCTTGTAACACGCATTGTGCTAAATGGCGCATCACTAAGTTGCATGCGTACGTAGTTAAGAAGAAAACTACGCGATGAACATATGCGCTGCCTTCTAGTAGCTGAAGCCTGTCACAGAAAACGCGGCATGCATCTGGGACTCTTTCAGGAGAACTTCCGAATGCGCCCAGACTTTGCGAACGGCTGCAACAGGGCCATCCGATGCATGGGTAACTTTCTTCAATCACAAGTTGTCATTCACAACCCGGTTGTTCGTTGTATTGCCAAAATGCACCAGTCCAGCTTGGGCGTGTTTCTCCCACGAGCGTTTTATGTACAACCAGTACAACGTAAGGTAGCGCACAAACTGGGGTCTGTTCTTTGAAGGAGCTTCAAATCTTGTTGAAATCTAAAACAAGAATATTACATATAGAAAAGATTATACTCCGTCTCCGTGTCAGAAGTTGCCATGCGATGAAACAGATAACGCGACCGGTTAATGTTTGTCTACAGAATGTAACGAAGATTTATCACTTACATGCTTCCTGATGGCTTGGCGGATGTGGAAGTAACACAACAAAATGTCGCATTGAAGAACTCCGCGCGCCGCACGTGTTTGAGCGGCTATTTTGTCCATCATTATTGTGCGGACGGGATTATCATGTCCCATGATATCCCGAAACGCTTCGAACAACGTAAGCAATGATGCGTAATCTTCCCGACGCAGAAACGCATAAAATATTGGCCGGCCGTACCCCATGCCGTCAGTTATTAAAAACTGGTATAGTTTGAAGCTGCAAGCAACAAGTAAGGCCGCTATCAATTCTTACTTCAAACTGTTAGTACCATGAGTAGCGTCTACACAAACGACATGCGAGAATCGGCGGAACAGTTCTATTTGTTGATGCCGAGCGAATAATACGTGTGTGCACAAGCCTTCCTCAGAAATAATTCGCGCAACTCCGTCTTCTTCCACAGACTTGATAACCTGATGCAATTTTACTGCAGGAAGTAAAAACTATCAAAATAAGCTTACACTCAACGCCAGGTCTCAGTTTACGACGAACATTGCGGACATCATTGCTGGTAATATGCTTTCCGAATCGAACCACGACGAACTGCTTGATGTCGCTTGTTGGGGTGTTGTAGCGGAAAAGGTCCACGGACTGAGTGAACTCATCGTCCGTCAGACGGCGATTGATGGGGTGTCGCTCAAAAAGAAGGCGATTAACTGGGTGATTGTGAGACAGATCAAACGTTGTGACTTTCAGCTTGCGTCCCGTTCTAATGAGGTTAACGCGAGCTCGACAGTTAGTAGCACGTGAGCTGAAAGATTTAGAATGATAGAAGCAAAATCCTACTAAACACGTCCCACTCCTGCACTTTTTGACTTCCTACGTGCGCAGCGGACACATCGATAAATGACCCTGTCGTACTTCAACCGTGATAGGTTACATTTTCTGCTGCTGTAGCGTACGAAATTGACGTAATGAAGGAGCATAAAGGCTGAAAACAACTAGTAAACTCGTCATAACTGTCAAAAGAAAGCCCAAGGAAGATGCTCCGGAAATCAGACTCCATGGATCACGGATTCAAAAATACTGTTCGTACCGCGTATCTGGTTTCCGACACATTCAAACAATTGCAATATCTCATTTGCACAGAGTTAAATAAAACTGCAAAGGCAGAAAGATAGCCGGGAATCATGCCATAAAATGACCATAAACTATTTATTGCGCACTAGGTTTTGCGGGGTAAAGGTGCGTATCTGGCTTCCGACACATTTAAACAAATGCCATATCACATTTGCACAGAAGTGAGTAAAACTGCAAAGCCAGAAATATAGCCGGGAATCATGCCATAAAATGACACAAAACTATTTATTGCGCACTAGGTTCTGCGGGGTAACGGTGCTGCGACTACGTCGCAGCCTCATTTGGCCTCAGCCGTTATGGCGGTCCTGACCAGGATACCTGATCAACTAACAGAGGAAACTGGAAGTCATTTGACTGCGGATAACTGAGTGTGAAATCAGTCGGCAAGCTGCTCTGCCAGTTGTACATTAGCGTACATACGGATTTCTGACAGTGTTCCAGGACGTGGTGGGTTTTCGCCTGGCAAGCGTTCTCCCTATAAAAAGCCACAAAAGTCCGTTTAACAACACGGCGAGGTAGCGGATGTGACTCGCCACTGAATAAATTGCTGCCCACAACTACATACTTTCGCGTCGACTAGAATCATAATTCAATATTTTCCTGACACGTTCAAAATTAAGATAAGCCATGCCTACATGTACCGTTTTTAATACACCTATAGGGCCCTACCTGTTTACACTAAGCACGCTAGAAACCAACGAATCGTCATTCATTGGCGACATTATTCCTCATGATTACTTTTACAATTTCCGCAGCCTGTGCGACTTTCGGCTTACTGCCGATAGCATTCATAGCAACATGTTTTTTGCTAAATATGTTTGCATGTAAGTGTTGCTCATGCCCGGGTTGGTGTGTCTCGACAAATTCGAGGCTAAACTATTTATTTGTTTATTTATACGTCTAGTAGCTCCAAAATGATGCTTGCGAGTATTTCCCGCTTCACATTAACGTCGAAACGTATCTACGAAGAAAACTGTCCGGTAGATCCGCCAACTTCGTGTCTGTCTATACATTAGCTGGTGTGCGACTGAGTCCAACCATAGTTGCTTCGCTCTGGTAATTTGCTTTACCGGAAAAGGGATGTGCAACGGGAAATATTAAAGAGGAAAGACTTAAACGTATCCCAAGCCGTCTGTATATCATCATCCGGCAAGATCATGCACGGAAAACTAACTGCCTTGGCTCTAATAAACTGAAAGTCGGCATGCTAAATGTTCGGTGTCCGGACCCTGCATAAATCGCAGTCTCTAATGAGATCACAATTAAATGACAACCACGTTTGTTCCCTGGCCCCCAAGGAGGCCGTACACAAGGTCCCTCACAAAGTCATCCGACTTTGCGCAAACTAGATTCAAGAGAAAAGGAGTATGACCCACCATGTACCTGGTGGGCTGATCGAAACATTGGAGTAAGGGTCCTTCCAGTGTCCAGTCAACAAGCTTGGTAGCCAACCCTGTTTTCGCTACTTCATAAGATAAGTCATGCCACTTTAATTCGAGGACGTTAAAAGCCCCCATTATCAAGCATAAGTTCACAGAGTGAGTGCGGATGAAGTCAATGAAACACCTAGAAGCGCTCTCAGGGCTCCTATACAGCAGCACAATTATACATTGCCTTGATTCGGTTCCTACATCCACTGTAAGAGCTTCAACAGTTTTAGCAGCTGAGGTAAAGGTGTGTTTTTGACATGTTTATATCACCTCTGCTATACAACGCAACTCCACCTCCGCGCGATTTGTCGTTAATATTTTAAGACATTTGAATGCTTCGATGAAGATTTGTAGCGGTTTAAATTGCTGACGGCGACAGGTTTTTACAAATAGGATCTTTTAACCGTTTTGTCGAATAAGAAGAGGTCAGGTCAGCAGCTACCGAAGAGGTACGGTAAAAATGGGTACAATATCGTGGTGTCCATTGCAAAAGGAAAGGAGAAGATGCTAGTCGGCAAGTACGGACGTTGTTTTATGAGGACTTCATTTTGCATAGGTTTGTCAATCTTGGTTGTAAGGCGAGCATAGCTATCAGTATGAAGGACATTTACTATAATATTGGTACGCATAGACTGGTTCATAATTATAATTTCCACCTAAGGGAAATTCAAGTACATAAGTTAGTAATCGGCGCCTGACCGAATTGGAGCGGCAGGTGTTTGATTTCATGCAAGTGTTCCGTAATACCGGAGAACTGCGTGGCTAGGTATTGGAAAGTAATAACAGACGTTTACATCGAAAGGACAATTTTCTAAATGGCATCGTTTAGGTGGCACTCTTAAGGGGAAGGATGTAAACACGTTTGCGGTATTCTATCCTAAGAATGATGCCCTGCGTGTAGAAAGAGATGGTTCACAGTTGCCATTCCCATTTTTCGCTCTTGCATCGGTTGCTTCCGTAGTAGCGAAATATGGGACGTAGTTCTTGCAGGTGCCACGCATCAGGTGAACTGTGGTGGTTATGTTCTTTAGTACGGCATCGTAATGGACGGTTACGCAGTTGCTCGCAGCATGTTATACGAGTTGATGCAAAACGAAACGGCAGGTAGCCACCTGGAGGTTGCTCTTGCTACGTCAGAAAGGCCGCCCAATACTCAGTGAAGAAAACAGTCATGAATAGGTGCCTGGGACAAATAAAGACGTGTAAGTTGGTGTATCCAAGGGTCACTGTGATATCCTGATGCTTCCATTTGCTGCGGGACATTTAACGCAGGTGTCAGTGTCTGCCGAAAGTGAAAAGGACTGAAAAATTTTGCTGCAGCAATGGATGCACAGGTTAGTTTACACTAAGGCCGCTTTGCAAATAAAGGTGCTGCTTAGAGCTATAAGGGTTAGAAGCGAAGAGACTTTCAGCTAAACTTGTCGGACGTGGTTGCCCTTCGCAGGCAGTTTGGCATACCATAGATTGCGCAACGTGCGCTTGTTGGGTGCGTTTACCACGAACAGAGTAGTGAACAAGAACAAACAGTTCAAGGTGGGCTTAAGCGAGAGGACGTCGCTACCGCAACTCTTTGAGGCGGTTGTTCGCAGCGTATCCGATGAAGAATCGCGTTGTACAACGTCGGTATCCAAGTTGTGGATGTCACAATCAAAAACAGTTCCGGGCACGGGGCCTGTGAAGGAGTTGGTTGCTTGTCGGTCTCCTTATGCTAGTAGCATATCCACGCGACACCCTCCCTCGGAGACGGTGACATCAGTAGGACGTGACGGCATTAGGTATGAGGTAGTAGGTATGGAATCCACAGGCAAACCGTTGTGATGGGTAATGACATGGGCTGTGATTGCTCGTTAGTACGACAGTGGGACCTGCCATGCGTGCACTTTGTGCGGGTTACTAGTATGGTAACTGCCGGCATAACCCCGCTTGTGCACAGTGCCGTTAGACAATGCGGGACCGTCAGATACCTATCCCCACTTACGAGACGTCCTCACGGGAACCTCAACCGACGCCCTCTACATCAGCCTCCACGACGGTGTGGTTTGACGCGCGAGGAAAATTGCTGGTCAGTTCAGGGCAGGTGTAACGGACGCTAAAGGCTTTCGCCTAGCGAGCGTCCAGTTGCTTGTGCTGGTAAGTTAAATGGCCTCCGGCGCTTCGACGTTTGATTGACTATCCTTTCCCGTGCCAACAGACTGTCCGGTGACATAACAGTTGCCATGACCAGTATGGGTATAGCCGCTTACCTTGAGGCAGAGCATTTCCACTGCGGCAGCCTGAATACAATACTACGTAGGCACAGTTTGTGCTCAGTTGGAAACTGCCATCCTGACCAACCCTACTAGGCTGACGTCTTACCAACAAGTGCCCGTCCTAAAGCAACAAAAAGGAAGCAGTCGCTTTCGCTTAGGGTGATGCAACCACCGCAGCTGTCAACCGAGACGCACCCGCTCCACTTCCGATGCATCGGCAATGTCACCTCTAAAGCATACAAGACTACGAATAAACGCGACACAGCAGGGAATATCCAACTGGCATGCAAGGACGAATAGGTGTGCGTCAGTTACGGCATGGAGGATGGAGCAAGTACGAGTGGAGACGTCGATTATTAGGTTATGTGCTCTAAAAGAAACAGATAAATCCATCAAGGATGTGCGGCTTAGGACGGTGACGAGGATCACTATAGTGCGCCTTTTGCATGTGAGTCAATTTTTCCCAACCCGTTTTCCCTTCATACATGCTCATGAGAACGATAAACCGGCTCTTTTTAGGGCCACCGTCTGTTGTGGTTGCGGCAAGCCTACCCCCGACGGTAACTAGCGCTTCCTAAAAGCTGCTGGATACGGGTTGGAACACACCGCAGTGCAGCCAGTGGGGCTCTACAAACGACCACCATGCCGTTATGTTGACTTGTTTGCCAGGAGAACCCCATTCTTAATCCTAGTTTGTGTATACCGTGTTGCAAGCATACGGCCGACACTTGTGATTGTTTACTTAGCATGGGGCGCAACAGTAAGCGTAAGTCATGTTCGTTTCGACGTATGTATGCACACTTCACTGTGTTTGCACCTCCTTGTTTACACGCGCCTTTCCATGGCTCTGTTCGCAGGTATGCGCATGAAATGCCCGTAATGGTATCGTTCAACAGGTACATTCATCATTTATTTCATAACCCTAGGACATAACATAGAACATAACCCGGACCTAAGTGATGCACTGTGTTGACGCAACCAACCGATGCTCTCCTTAAGGTCAGCGTGAGCAGTTTGCATGGGCCTGAGCAACACTTCCACTGCGTCAGATTCACTGTTACCGTAGTATTACATTGAGGCTGTATTGCTGTGTAACGTAAAGCCGGTGACGGCTTTTAATATTTTGCGGCCACCTTATGAGAGTAGTCAGTTAGCTCTATTGCATATGGCCGTATTTCGGTGAGACAGTAAATGGAGCCGGCAACATCTTTTATTTACTGGCGGCCAGTATATGTTAGCAGTCCGGAAGCTAATTTGCATCTCGCATTACTGCTGTGAGACGTTATATAGATCCGACCAAATCTTCTAATAACTCGAAATCACGGTAAGTAATTAGTCAGGTACTTTTGTTGCATCCAGCAATATGGCTGGGAAACGGTACACGGACCTGGCAACCACTTTTTCCTCATGGCGGTAAGCGTCTTGGATTTGACTTCAACGCTGTTGCACCCAGTGGTGTTGCTGCGTGACCTTTCCTTTACGCATCCGTTATACAGCTTATATAATCTTGGCCTAGTAACATGTTTCCGTTCTCCTTTGGGACACCATAGCGGCTGTATCCTAGTTCCATCTGAATTACTGCACTCCATTCAATCCCATTCCTTTCATAGACTTTTAGGACTTATTGTTCACTACTATGAATTATTTCCGTTTCCGTTAAGTTACCTTCACTGGATAACTCATGCAAATTATAGGGAGTACCTCATTCTTTGCATAAACAACACGTTAAATTATGGTCAAACCGCGCACTCTGAAACATCACTTAGGGATACTATCAAAGAAGTTATAACAAATGCACGTTTTAGGTAGCGCTTGAATAGTTAGTATTAAGTATACTAAACTACATACTCGTCTTTTATAGTCGTCCGACGATAAGCACTCAGAAAGCCCTTACTAGTAAGTATACATAGTTACAGTCTACCGCTTATTTATCTACTGATTAAATTTAAAAAGATCATTCACCGTATTAAAGATACTACAGGTACACACCGTTAGTTAGACCATAATGTGTCAATTGGCAAATCAACAACTTCACAACTGTTTTAAAATTTACCATTCTATCGCGCACTCATGCCATGTTTTGACATTGTTTCCTGTTAATACAAAAGAAAGGCACCACTTGCCTGCATGAAAAATCCTTGTAGATAACTTCACAATTTAGTATGCACTTGACGCCAGCTAATCTAATGCAGATTAACTCATGTGTAACATATTACGGATGGCTGACTCGAGACAAGGACGAGAAGTCTCGGTTACAAACGGACTGAACCTAAGAATCAGCGACCGGGTAACTAACGCAGTAGATCGTACGAAACGACAATCATGCAAGACGACGATGCTCTAATGAGTCGAATACGAGAACGAGCGGGCGGAACCGAGGCGGATATATTCAACAGCGAGACATGCGAATAGCGTGGTACACGGCAATTATATATATAAACAACGAGCTTAAGGGGAACAGGCACTGAGGCTTAACTTTTGCTTCCCTTCATTCATTGCGCATTCGGTCCGCCAAGCCCTATACATCAATCGAACGAGACATTAGTAAGAGCGGTCACTTTAAACAATATATTTCGGATTCAACTGTACTACACCTGCACCTTCATTATTTACGCGCATTATTTGCTCTCACATACCCACGCGTTAAAACCAAAACCTATGCTAATACAAAAACAAAAGTACTTTTTAATACGCATTCATTTTTATATTTGGTTTGCATGCCACCACTACATTTGTCTACCTTTGCAAATCAGCGACCAGGATGTACAGGATTTCGTGACCAACAACTTACGTTCGCGCGCCACATTGAGTTAACGTACCCAGACAGCGAGCTCAAAAGTTTTAGTTTACCGCCTAAAGGGAGCAAACTGAAAATATCCGCTTGAACTTTCCTCAGTCTGTGGCCTGACAGCAGTTTCTGGAGTCTGTGCCAGTATTCTGGAATGCGGGCGGCGTAATTTTGGGTGTTGCGTTCCTTTTGTACTTTTTGATGTAAAGCAAACAGATTTCATTTGCCTGGAGATTCACCGGCTGCATCCTGTGACTTTGTCCTGTATAAGGCACGATGGCGTCCAACTGCTTTCATTGTGGTATAGGGGTCACCGCAAAATAGAAGGCGCGGCATTGCTGTCTATGTGGTGTGTAACGACACGTTGTCTTCTGCGCCATCAGTCCACAGCTGTATGAATACCTTCAGAGGATCAGCTCCACGGCCACCAGTTTCCTTTGTGAATTGTCGAACCGTACTGAGCGATATGCGTGTCTTGAATGGTCTACTTGCACTCAGCTCACAATGCATTCCTAATCAGACGAGGATCTGTACCGCTGCTGGACCGCTGGTATCTTCACTGCCACGTTCTGCCACTGGCTCAACCACCCACTTTGATAAAAGAAGTCGGGTTCCGTCGTCGCTGCTGTCGGAGCCGTTAACATGTGAGGTTGACACGTTTCAGTCTAAGGGTGAGACATATGCGGCAGTTATGGGTGCGTGTGCTGAACAAGCATCTGCCAGCAGAAGTGCAAATCTGCAGTTGAAGAAAACCAAGAGCAATGCTAAGCCGAAATCCAAGAAATCCGCTCCTGCCGTAATGAAGGTTGTCCTCGACCGCGTACGCCAACTGAACAGCGCTCTTAAGGACAACATGCCTCTCAAGTCTGCACTCACTGGGGGCAGTACACCAACCCCTCACTACCGATGTTTGATCATCTTAAAGGTACCTGAATCTAACAAGGCTTCTCGGACTTAACAGTCAGTTGGACAGATGTTTCCAAGGCGGACGCTCGCTTACCATTTTGCTGAAGGTGAGCAAGGGATCAATATCGTCTCCGCTTTTCGTCTTGGCAGAAAGCAAGAAGGTTCTTTTGAAGTCCGGCCCCACAAGCTTGTTCGTCAAAGTGAGGATGAGTGTCGCCGCTTTCTCAGTGGGACCCACCGTTTTAAGGATGAAGCGTGTTACGTTTTGCGGGACCTCTGCCCAGATAACTGAGTCCGAATAAAAAAAGCTGTGAAGGAGCTACGAACACTCCGGGAAACTGGTGAGAGTAGCCACCGCATTGTGGATTTTCGTTTGGTTCAGAACGCTCCGAGTGTTCGCTGGATTCAAAATTTGTCGCACCCGGACGGTAAGATTGAAGAAGGGGTTAAGTGTGATGCCTGTCCAGGCACGTAGCCAACACAACAAACTTAATGAAATTCAGTTCCTTGCCTCTGGGGAACCCCAGACCTTAAGGCTTTCACGGAAACAGCTGTGTTTGAACATCTTGGACTCGGAGGTATACATTCCAGGGTATAATCTATTTCGATGAGATCGCTCTGGTACTATGCCTGAAGTTAAAGTGGTTCTATACTAGAAAGATGACCGCTGGGTTCATTTTGTTGAAGTCCTTTGTGACAATGAAGGTGGAGCTGAACTTCTGAGGTGTCTGAGACGTGACGGATAAAATGCTCTTACGGCTGGAGTAGTTTACACAGCACCGTTGGGTTCCGGGGTAAGCCTGCTGGACTCAATTAGTAGGCATGGGAGAGGCAAGAATTATCTGCTATTGTGAAGCTTTAACGGCTGGGAATGACTCCTTCGTGATCTCTCCCTGAACTAATTTGATGCAGTCTTCCTCGAAAACGTGCTTGCTTGCCATCTGCATTAACATGTTATAATGCCCACCAGAATATGTTCGGGTCAGTAGCCACACATTCGCGACCATCTACTCACACCGACAGAGTCCAATGTCTTTGACTTGGTTGTTCACCAACTAAGCGGGAAAAGCGACCACTGCATGTTTTCCGTTAGTCGTATGCGTCTCACCATTCACGAGCAGCGAGTATGCCGCTAGAACTTTTGATTGGCTGATTCACCCCTTTTAATTGTCACCCCACATCTCTTTTGCCGAATAGTCTTTCCTTTATCCTAATCCGGTCTCGTAAAATCTGTCGCGCCTGCCTCCTGACAGGTGCTGAAATATTGAACTATACTGACACATGTTGGGCCCTGCCACTGATCCTTTTATTTTCCCTTGCTTTGATTGCTTTTCCTCCTTAATTTTTACCCTAAAGCCATTTTAATATGATAATACGCTTATTTGATTTGATCAACTTATCCTATGCTCACTTTATCTGGCTTGCTTTTTGTCAGCCTTATTTTTCATCTCGCATTTCCTCACCTGTCTTGTCTTTTTCCCTACCCTGTTTAGACCAGTGAGACTTAAAATCCTGGTCTACACAGATTTTCTTGTGGTAATTGTTTATTTATGTTAACCTTAACCAGGCCTTAAATAACTTAGCATGACCTGCTTTGCTTACCTTGTTATTGATCTTAAACTATTTAGCTCTAAATGCGGTTTTGTCCCTAGCTACATGACAACTCTCATTCCCTTTCTACTGTCTGGTGCTCCTTTCTAGAATATTGTTGCTTACTTTGAGTTTCAATTTCCTATCTGCATCTTTTTACCCACTGATGTGGCAAATTGTCGGCCTTACATATCTCTTTGTTATAGCCACCAACCACCTTGAAACTCAGTGTAAGGACAACCAGTACCTAAACCTTCATCCCATTTCCGGGCTTTCCTATTTAGTTTCTCGTATTCGTTATTTCACCTGCCACCGTCTTCTCTTTGTCCTCATTCATCATCGGATTCGTGCTTCTGGTTATTAAGCAAACTCCACCCACCTGAATGATTTAGATGGCCGCAGAACACAAAATACAAACTATTTTCTTTTTTCTTCATGCATCATTTTCAACATGGTTTAACATATATGACTTACATTTGCACCGTATGTTGTCATATGTTTCGTTATTAATCTCTGTTGCTCTCCTTTTCTTTACTTTTTTCTTCTCTTCCCCGAGGAATGAAGACATCAACGGAACCTTAACAAGGATCCCATCTAGTCTGTTTGTCGGCGGCCGTACAAACCTACAAAGACAGAAGTGGATCAAAGCAGCTCTCCAACACACTCATCCCCACCCTGGTCTAATATCACTGGACAATTTGATCTGGATGTCCTTAACCTGAGGATTGGATCAGCCAAGTCCTGTCTACAAAAAGCCATCAAAACAAATGATTAACAAAACATACCTGAATCAATCCATAACTACTTAATCCTTGGTCCCGCCTGTCAAGCGTTTAACCGCTCGCTTATGGCTTGTCATTAAGCGCAGGTTGCTCAGTCGACGACGAAAACTTGACTTTCGCGCGACACCAACTGGGTGCTTTGGGTCTACTCTGTTCCAGCAAATGTTTAGCGACAGTACTCCAGGACGTCGTGGGTTTTCGCCTGCAACCTTTCTCCCTATAAAAGCCACTGATATCTGTTTACCAGCACTGCGACGAGGCGGCTGTGACTCGCCTCTAACCAAAGTCACGCACCCATGGGTACACAACCAACCAACCACACTCCCACCACGAACGTCTCCCATCCCTTCTCATACTATCTACGCGATCAATCACGATTGTAGTGGCAAGTATTAAAATTGGAATAACAGCTGGACACATGCACTTCTACATACATGTCGGAACTCTCGGTTCCAATGTTCATGGTCAACTTGCACCATCTTTTGTACAATCCCCGACATTTACTTGTACCTTTAACCTGATAATGCCTACATAGACTTGGCTCGCATTGAACGAGAATCAAGTATTTATTTATTTATGCATGCCCTCACAGTGATAGGTGGGCGAGGAGAGACGTTGGATGACTTTGCAGTTTTTACTGGTGTGAGGCAAGGCTGTGCCTTAGCACCGGACCTGTCTAATATTTATTTTCATGCAACGTAAGCTTGTGCTTACGGTGTTCATGTGTAGCATCGTGTTGATGTTGAGTTGCTGAGTATCCATCGTTTCATAAATAAATAAATAAATATTTTATTCTCGACAAAGCGAGGCACGCCTTTTAGGCATAATCTGCATATGGCAATATTGTACATGTTAGCAGGATTAGCAGCACCAGTGCAGCATTAGTGCAAGATACCTAGACTGTGAGACAACTATCTGCACGTTGCTGTTCGCTGAAGAATATGCGTTGTTTGCACGCAGTGCGGAGGAGTTGCAGCACATGGTTAGTGCCTTGGCTTTTACAGCGGCCAACTTCAGGCTCACCGTCAATACGAGCAAAACTGTCTGTCTCCTTCAGCCATCCCCGGAGATGCAATCTCCAAGTTTGCCGCAATTTTACATTGGTGACGAAGTATTGAAGACAACCTCCCGCTTCTGCTACATCGCGCGTGCGCTTTCAACTGACCAGCAGCTCCAAGTGAGGTATGCATTTGCGACTCGAAGGCAGCGGTGGCATTCGGGAAGCTAGAATACCGGGTGTGGAACAACAAGCAGCTTACCGTCGACACGGAACTGATGGTTTACAAATGCATGGCGTTGTCCGTTCTTCTATACTGCAATGAAACCTGGACGATGTACCGGCGGGATGTGCGATATCTCTAGCGGTACGATCAACGGGGTTTGCGACGGACGCTGTGCATCGGTTGGTGCGGCGGTTGCGGACAAGGTGTTGCAGCGAAGCGGAATGTATGCAGTAGACTGCATACTTTTGCTGAGACACCTGAGATAGCTCGGTCCTGTGAGCCGTATGGATTGGACTACTATGTGCTCAGCTAAGTATTGAGAAGCAGCATTTGAGGAAACCAAGTTTACGTTACCAGGACATGATCCAATTGAGCCGCACATTGCTAACCTTGATTGCAGGTTATGGACGTCTAAGGCGTGCATGTCGCTATCTACTCACGAGGGCTGGTACGGACGCGCAAGAATAAGCGGTAGTTCATGCGGAGATGCGACAATTGCGGAAGCGGCAAGCACCAATGAGTTGCACTCCGTCGACATTCTGCGCATGGTGCTGTAGCACTTACGGTCACGAGTACTGCTTCAGGCAGGGCTAGTGAACCATGAGCTAGGCCACAGTAGGTCACCACCGAAGCGACGTCGGGTCCTGCAGAGGACGTAGGTAGAACCCGCGCAGCGTTTGCACGTACTCTGCATTCGAGTTACTAACCGCGCGCTTGCATGGTGAGTCTCATTAGTTCAGGCGGTGGGTTTGCTATATGGCCCTAATGCTTTTCTTCTCGCATCTTAATATCTACCTAGACTATGTTCTATGAACTTACACACGTCGTTTAAACTAACTATAGAACTTCGATATCAGTTTCGCGGTTGTGGCATTTCCTTAAAATATACTCGCTGGCGTGTTGAACCTTTCAAGGATGTTGTACAACCAATTTATTTCCCGCGGCCATTTAGTGGAGAGTTACGTCACCGTATGCGTGTGTATTCTTCTATTTATTTTACTTGCTATCGTCGTTTCAAGTGATTGACTGTTGCTTGATACCCCTAATGGTGGCTACGTTTGAGGTGCAGGTTTGCAAGTCGCCTACTTGTCTATTAGCCAATATCTCTTCCATACTGGCTCTAGGAGACAGTTGGGCTTTGCTGGAGGGGACGGGGTGCACTCCTTGTGGTCGTGCTAGGCTCGATGTGTGGTTCCATGCACTGTTTGTTGAGCGGACCACGGTCCAGCCACCGCCTTGTGTGCGATTGATTTCTAAATAGAGCTTGCACGGGTTTGCCTTTGATGGAGTGTAGGCTGGCTTCAATGCTGAAAGGTAGCTCCTATCCACATGTCTCCCGGTCTTATTCCTTCGGGTTTACGCGGGATATGATGTGTTTGCATAGGGCTGTGGGTGGTGCAGCGCAAACCACCCATGATCCCTCTGCAGGCGCAGGCATCCGGTGGCTGGCCACAGTGACAGGAAAATCCTAAACCAGGTGCCGCAAACCATGTGGGCGTAACGGTAACTGCTTTGTAAGCATGTTGAAGACTTCCTGGTTCCAGGGATCGCTGGAAAACGGCAGAGAGGTACAGCAATGTACTAGTCCACTGTTCTGATAAGCAAAGGACCTAGACTGTCAAGACCTGGCAAACAGTTCTGATTTAGTCCGAGCAGTAGATTGGCAACGTAACCAATGCTGATTTTTATGTGCTATAAGGTGCATGGATGCAGACACAAGGTACCTGGTTAACGGCGGTTCGCCAGAAAAGAATGCAGTACGCTGCAGGACCATGTGCCCGGCTCAGGCCTAATCGAAGTGAAGTAGCGTAAGATCATTGTTGGAATACAAAGACGGTGATACCTTACCAGATTTCGTATGTCCTCAGATAGGAGAAAAGTATCTCGGGATTGGCTAAATGTTCCCCAGCTAAGCAACTCACGTATACATGTCGTTTCTCACGCTTGTTTGTGCAGATATTCCTGACCACTTTGCAAGCAAGGCAGATAGAGTTGCTTGCGTAATTTTGGACATCCAACAACCTATGTTCTCGGCTCAAAGGAGCATGCTTCTAACGATCAAACCAAGAAAAGCCAGTTGGAAAACGTTTCAACATTAAGGGCGAAACGACCTGAGTTAAGTATGACGTGAAGGGGTAGCACGAAAGAGTCCAAACACCATCATCGATAACGGCTGCGGATACTCCAGTCAATAGCGTCGACAGAAGTTTGCAAACGGAGTGGATACACATGGCAGACGTTTCAGCGGCATACTCGCTGCTCGTGAATGGTGAGACGCATACGACTAACGGAAAACATGCAGTGGTCGCTTTTCCCGCTTAGTTGGTGAACAACCAAGTCAAAGACATTGGACTCTGTCGGTGTGAGTAGATGGTCGCGAATGTGTGGCTACTGACCCGAACATATTCTGGTGGGCATTATAACATGTTAATGCAGATGGCAAGCAAGCACGTTTTCGAGGAAGACTGCATCAAATTAGTTCAGGGAGAGATCACGAAGGAGTCATTCCCAGCCGTTAAAGCTTCCCAATATCAGACAATTCTTGCCTCTCCCATGCCTACTAATTGAGTCCAGCAGGCTTACCCCGGAACCCAACGGTGCTGTGTAAACTACTCCAGCCGTAAGAGCATTTTATCCGTCACGTCTCAGACACCTCAGAAGTTCAGCTCCACCTTCATTGTCACAAAGGACTTCAACAAAATGAACCCAGCGGTCATCTTTCTAGTATAGAACCACTTTAACTTCAGGCATAGTACCAGAGCGATCTCATCGAAATAGATTATACCCTGGAATGTATACCTCCGAGTCCAAGATGTTCAAACACAGCTGTTTCCGTGAAAGCCTTAAGGTCTGGGGTTCCCCAGAGGCAAGGAACTGAATTTCATTAAGTTTGTTGTGTTGGCTACGTGCCTGGACAGGCATCACACTTAACCCCTTCTTCAATCTTACCGTCCGGGTGCGACAAATTTTGAATCCAGCGAACACTCGGAGCGTTCTGAACCAAACGAAAATCCACAATGCGGTGGCTACTCTCACCAGTTTCCCGGAGTGTTCGTAGCTCCTTCACAGCTTTTTTTATTTGGACTCAGTTATCTGGGCAGAGGTCCCGCAAAACGTATCACGCTTCATCCTTAAAACTGTGGGTCCCTCTGAGAAAGCGGCGACACTCATCCTCACTTTGACGAAGAAGCTTGTGGGGCCGGACTTTAAAAGAACCTTCTTGCTTTTTGCCAAGATGAAAAGCGGAGACGATATTGATCCCTTGCTCACCTTCAGCAAAATGGTAAGCGAGCGTCCGCCTTTATCATCGGTCCAACTGACTGTTAAGTCCGAGAAGCCTTGTTAGATTCAGGTACCTTTAAGATGATCAAACATTGGTAATGAGGGGTTGGTGTACTGCCCCCAGTGAGTGCAGACTTGAGAGGCATGTTGTCCTTAAGAGCGCTTTTCAGTTGGCGTACGCGGTCGAGGACAACCTTCATTACGGCAGGAGCGGATTTCTTGGATTTCGGCTTAGCATTGCTCTTGGTTTTCTTCAACTGCAGATTTGCACTTCCGCTAGCAGATGCTTGTTCAGCACACGCACCCATAACTGCCGCATATGTCTCAGCCCTAGACTGAAACGTGTCAACCTCACATATTAACGACTCCGACAACAGCGACGACGGAACCCGACTTATTTTATCAAAGTGGGTGGTTGAGGCAGTGGCAGAACGTGGCAGTGAAGATACCAGCGGTCCAGCAGCGGTCCAGATCCTCGTCTGATTAGGAATGCATTGTGAGCTGAGTGCAAGTAGACCATTCAAGACACGCATATCGCTCAGTACGGTTCGACAATTCACAAAGGAAACTGGTGGCCGTGGAGCTGATCCTCTGAAGGTATTCACACAGCTGTGAACTGATGGCGCAGCAGACAACGTGTCGTTACACACCACATAGACAGCACTGCCGCGCCTTCTATTTTGCGGTGACCCCCATACCACAATGAAAGCAGTTGGACGCCATCGTGCCTTATACAGGACAAAGTCACAGGATGCAGCCGGTGAACCTCCAGGCAAATGAAATCTGTTTGCTTTACATCAAAAAAGTACAAAAGGAACGCAACACCCAAAATTACGCCACCCGCATTCCAGAATACTGGCACAGACTCCAGAAACTGCTGTCAGGTCACAGACTGAGGAAAGTTCAAGCGGCTGTTTTCAGTTTGCTCCCTTTAGGCGGTAAACTCAAACTTTTGAGCTCGCTGTCTTGGTACGTCAACTCAATGTGGCGCGCGAACGTAAGTTGTTGGTCACGAAACCCTGTACATCCTGGTCGCAGATTTGCAAAGGTAGACAAATGTAGTGGTGGCATGCAAACCAAATATAAAAATGAATGCGTATTAAAAAGTACTTTTGTTTTGCATTAGCATAGGTTTTGGTTTTAACGCGTGGGTATGTGAGAGCAAATAATGCGCGTAAATAATGAAGGTGCAGGTGTAGTACAGTTGAATCCGAAATATATTGTTTAAAGTGACCGCTCTTACTAATGTCTCGTTCGATTGATGTATAGGGCTTGGCTGACCGAATGCGCAATGAATGAAGGGAAGCAAAAGTTAAGCCTCAGTGCCTGTCCCTCGTAAGCTCGATGTTTATATATATACTTGCCGTGTACCACGCTATTCGCATGTCTCGCTGTTGAATATATCCGCCTCGGTTCCGCCCGCTCGTTCTCGTATTCGACACGTTAGAGCATCGTCGTCTTGCGTGATTGTCGTTTCGTACGATCTACTGCGTTAGTTACCCGGTCGCTGATTCTCAGGTGCAGTCCGTTTGTAACCGAGACTCCTCGTCCGTGTTTGAGCCTGCCATCTGCAATATATTACAAGTTGGCGTCGTTGGCAGTTCTACAATTATGAGCGAAAGTGATTTCAGCTCACAAAAGAATTAGTATTGTGTCCTAGACACAACTTTGCTTCTCCAATTCCTCAGTCGCCATTCACGTGTTTTTAACCTGGGGTATGACTTTGATACTGGTACTTTCAAGTCACTAGGTAGCTTGCTGCCGCTCCAGTAGGGTCACTCGGCTCGATCGTCCTCAGTTTCTTAAACCAAGGAGCGTTGCCTATTTTCCGGACAATGAGCGTACCTGCTACTTCACCTGTGGAAATGACCTGGGCCACTCCCCCAAAGTTGTTTCCAAAAACCATTCTCTTGCATAGCACAGTGACACTTCCTTCGCTTAGCGTCAGCAACCCTCGGCGAACGCAGGTGTCGTTCTCACAACTCTCCGAATACTGGATCTTAAAGGGTTTCCAGGTCCTCAGTACGCAGATCAGCAGAAGTGGATATGTGAGAGTTTCGCGATGGGCCTATGCAACCAATACCTCCGTGACCAATATATGTTAAAACTTCCTCGTTCACTGAAGGAGGTACTGGAAAAGGCCAAGAATCAAGGATTTCTGGAGCATGTCAAAACCGACCGAATCATTCTTGGTCACGATAGTTGTTCAACCTTAGACCCATCGACCGAGGTTTTTGCAGCTGAGCACAGACACTATTCCCCCGCACGCGAATCCCCGTGGATACTGCAAGATGGTGTTTTTCAAATGCAGGCATAATCCGGATTTCAGAGAACATGATGCTTCTACTTCAATTTCATGCAATGTCTTCGCATGTTGGCTTACGTAACCGGTTCAACCTGACCAGTGGGTCTTTGGCCAAAGGGGGACACTTCAGGAGTTTATACGTCAACTCTCAAGCTGCGCCTTCTCAATGAAACTAAACTTAACATACGGATCATCATGCGATAACCCGCGCTGACCATCCATCATTCGAGTGGCCGTTTTTGCAAATGCTCAATTTAACTAATATCTTACTACAGGTAGGGTCACCACACCTGAAAGCAGTATTCCAGAGGTGGTCCGACCACAGCTTTTAACACGAGGCGGAAGACCTCTAGTTTGGCACAACCCAGGACTATCCTGTGACGAAATAACTACTATCGCATTTTATTAGACGCCTGTCTGCACTGCGCCGAGGGCCTAAACTCACTCGTCACGAGAACACCTAGATCGCATGCCCCTGTGACATTCGGCGATGCTGTAGGTTCATTAGATATATGCAAAGTAAATAAATCATTACGCGGGCTTAGGGATTGATATTTGCTGGGTTTTGGTAGCCATGCTAGGCCAACTGGAGCTTTCGGCGTGAATTAACCTGGTGACATATATGTATGTAATTATAGGATGTATTTGTTAACTAAATTCATTTATGTGTGTAAAAGTGTGATTAAAATACCATTGTTAGTTGTTGAGGTAGACTACAAAAGGATTCGAAATCTCTTGGTTTCAAATTTGCAACTCATCATGGTGGCTGATACCGTGCCGTTTCGTCCGTTGTTGAGTACTTATTATGGAAAATTTGATGAGAATGATGGGTGTGTAAAGCGATTTCAATTTGCAACTGCCCCACCCTTTTACAGGCATACGGCGGTGACTCGAAGCATTAGAAACGCCAACCAGGAAAGCAGTTTCCGGCGGAGTACCAGCACGTCTACTTACATATAGCTGTGTTTATGGTACGCGTAGCTACATTCGTCAAAAGCGCTATATTGTTCATCGCACTGTATAACAACTGCTAAATAGTCACTCTGCGAACTGATGCTTGATAATGGGGGACTTCAATTTCCCTGATGTAAATTAACATGACCTATCTTATGAGGCAGCGACAACAGGGTTGGCTGCCGAGCTTGTTGATTTCACGCTAGAAGTACCCTTACACCAATTTGTCGATCGACCCATCAGGTACATGGTGGGTCATGCTCCTTTTCTCTTGAATCTAGTTTGCGCAAAGTCGGTTGACTTTGTGAGTGACCTTGAGTACGGCCCCCCTTTGGGAGCCAGTGACCATACGTGTTCGGCATTCACTTGTGCTCTCCTTAGAGACTACGATTCACGCAGGGTCCTGACTCCGAACATTTGGCACGCCGACTTTCCGTCTATTAGAGCCAAGGCAGTAAGTTTCCCATGCATCAGCTTGCCGGATGATGATATATAGACGGCTTGGGATACGTTTAATACTTTCCTCTTTAACATATCCCACCCCAACATCCCTCCTTCGGTAAAGCAGGGTACCAAAGCGAAGCCACTATGGTTGGCCTCAGTCGCACACCAGCTAATTAATAGACGGGCAAGATGCTGGCGGATCTACCGAACAGTTCTCTCTGAATGTATTTTTTGGCGTTATCGGGTAGCTCGGAATGCTTGCAAGAGTCATGTACGAGCTGCTAGACTTAGCTATGAGATGGAGCTGGCTAACTCAGCCACCGCGCATCCCAAAAGATTCTTCGCCTACGTCAAAAGGCGTAGTAATGTTGGCTCATCTATCCCAGTGTTATTAGGCAGCGACGGCGCCACTGCCACCAGTGAGCACGAAACAGCATGTCTACTGAGGGCGCAGCATGCCTGATATTTTGTTCGGAATGAGCAATTGCCGCATCTTCACCTATCAATGAGTCCCCCAGGAATCCTGTTTAACACACGTCACAATTTTGGAGGCAAAAGTTCTCCATATTCTTCAGGCTCTAAATCCTGTTAAGTCCGCTGGGATGGATGGTATTCACCCTAAGCTTCTGTACGAACTCGCAAGCGACCTATGTGGCCCAGTGACGCGTTTGTTTCAATTGTCGCTTCGCAGCTGCTCCTTTCCTAAGGACTGGAAGGATGCTATCGTTTGCCCAATTTTTAAAGAGGGCAACAAGCATCTTCCTGCCAATTATAGACCAGTAAGTTTGACAAGCGTACTGGTCTAGGTATTGGAGAAGTTGGTCAGTGATGTGCTTGAAGACCACCTGCGGGAATATGGTCTGCTCAGTCCACTGCAACACGGCTTTCTTAAGGGGCATTCCTGTGTGACTAATTTGCTAGTTGCACGCGAATGTTGGGCGGATGCTTTGGATCGGGGTCATGCAGTAGATGTGGTGTTTATTGACTTCTCCAAGGCTTTCGACACTGTATCACATTCTCGCCTTTCCTTGAAACTTCGGTCCTATGGAATATCCGGGGGTGTACTAAAATGGATCACCACGTTTCTGGAAGGGAGAGAGATAGTGTTCGTGTCGGGTCTAGTCTGTCTTTCCGACAGTCAGTCCTCAGTGGGGTCCCTCAGGGTTCGGTGCTTGGCCCGTTGTTATTTTCCTTGTATGTCAACGAGCTGCCCGAACTGCTGGAGGTACCATCTTTCATGTTTGCAGATGACCTAAAGTTTTGGCACATAGTGTCTGACTTCGATGGACCCCAGACTCTGCAACGGGCCCTCCATA
Organism: Dicrocoelium dendriticum; assembly: GCA_944474145.2. Classification (NCBI taxonomy): domain Eukaryota; kingdom Metazoa; phylum Platyhelminthes; class Trematoda; order Plagiorchiida; family Dicrocoeliidae; genus Dicrocoelium; species Dicrocoelium dendriticum. Next base: position 26,861,050 of record OX104060.1, on the reverse strand, counting down.
AACTTTGGGACTGGGCTGCCCTGTGGCGATTGCCCATAAATTATGCAGTGTTCGCTCTTACGAATAGAGCCAAATAGCCCCAAAACGCGTTATTTGCTTGGAGGTAAGGAACTACCCCATGTTACTCAGTTGGTAGACCTAGGGGTCACGTTGTCTTCAGAACTTAAATCCAGTGAGAACCGGAGGAAGGCTACGTGCAAGGGTTTCAGAAGGTTGTGGATGATCCGTAGGGCATTCGGGACCATCACGTGCGCTATGTTTCTTAGGTTATTCTCAGCGGTTGTCAGGCCACACTTGGAATACTGCATCCACGCTTGTCTACCTCGCTTAGTAAGCGACAGGATGTCAGTGGAGAGAGCGTTGAGAGTTGGAACCAAACTGGTCCATGGACTGCAGAACCGTTCTTACCCGGAAAGACTACTTTCACTGGGAATGTTCTCGATGCACTATCGTCAACATCGAGGCGACCTAGTCTTGACCTATCGTATACTTACCGGTAAAATTGGACCCGATTTATGCGGTCTTTTCCAACCGGCTCGGCTTCCATCGCTCCGAGGTCACTCGCTGAAGCCACACAAACCTCGATCGGATGGTGTCCGGGCGGACTTTCGTTTATCACGCCGAGTGGCGGATTCCTGGAATGCACTGCCCGAGAGCATGGTATTGGCATAAACAGTGAAAGAGTTCGAACGCCGACTCGACGCTCTTGGCCTTCAATTCTTAACATTCCCCTTCACGTCCTAGCTTATTCGTCTTATTGAATTATTAAAGCTATTTTTTCTTGACGCTCTTATTACTTTCGTACTTCTCTTCCTTATTTCACGTGACCGGTGCGGCGGGGACTGCCAGTGCAGGTCCCGTGGGTATTAATTGGTTGACCGTGGTGTGATTTGCGCTCGCTGATCTGACTCTTCTGGATTCCAGTTATCGCGTACGAATAATACCTTGGATCAACGACGCGTCACGAAAGGAACATTCACAGGGATTTATCCTACTGTTCCGGTCCCACTTGAACTTAAACTTGAACTTGAAGATGTTGGCTTGCAAAGCGCACTTTTCTTTCAAGTTAAAGGGGGAACGTGAATGACAAGAGAAGTGAAATTTGTTTCATTTTTATGGTATTCATTTTTGAAAGTCACGGCTTTAATCTTAAAACAGGCGGTTGACGGAGGTGGCGAGATGTTACTTCCGTTCTGTTGATTCTCATGTGGCAGGGAAACTCGTAGGTACGTATCGATGGCACGGGCAGACGTTGAATGCGGTTGGTTTGAAGTCGCTACAATGACGACACCGGAAGCGCGCTACAGGGGAATTGCGCGAGGTGACCGAAGTATCGGAGCGGCCAGGAGCTTGCCGTGTAAAAGATAGCAACGGCCGAGTTATATATTTTTCGTGCCAGCTGTAGTGAAGGCCACTGCGGTGCGGTACCGCGAAGTAATTCCAGCAGGCACGACGCCCCAACTGACTTACGGCGGCCAAATATTGTGGTACTATAGACAGATGAAAGTAACACGTAAGACGTATTCATATTTTATGCCGTGCTGCTGAATGCGACATCCCACAACTACCAGCAATCTGTAGAAACAATTAAACAGCCGCTACCCTCACGCAATTCGCACGTACCCCTTTGATGGATGAATGCATGGCACAGTCGAGTGCTAGGACTGGACTGGTCCTAACGCAGCAGTCGTGTATTGTCATTTTCACGTACTAAGAGTTATGTCCCGTGGGGTTACTCACCTTGCGTAATGGATTTCAGCGGACATAAGCCTGCTTCAATAGTTACAGCACAAATTGCTCTACACCTGCGATTGAGGGTAGTTAGACAAGGTACTGGAAGCAATTGCTGCGAGGAAAACAGAATGTTTTGTTTACTTACAGTGAATATGGCTGCTATGTACGTCGTCTTGGACAGCGCACAGGTTGCGTGGGGAGTGTTTACGCGACCGCACCACTACCAACCGTGTTGTAAACGAGGGCAAACATTTGAAGAACCTGCTTACTGAACAGTCGTCACGTTACAGCCTGGTTACGACGGTGGTTCATCATGTTCACACGTTGCTGCAGGTGAGATCGCAAGCGCATGAACGTCGCAGCGCCTTCCCGGATTTACCACCTTTTGCGTTGTCCATCACAGCATCGATTTTGCGCGTTTCCTTCCTTTCGCTCGCAAGCATTTTAAGAGGCATTGGAGAGGCGCACGTATCACCGCTGTCAATAACGTCTGTCCGAAACGGTTAGTTCGGTTGGCTGTTGTTACGGCAGCACCTGGCTACCATGTAACCGGGGAATACTGCGACCGCGTGTTTCCTCATCAGTGTTGTATGCCTTGTGTTCACATGTCTCGCGTAACCCTAAGGCAAGGTACCGGTATGTTGCCGTGGTTCGATATTCAACGATGGAATGTTCACACACATAATTCGGTGGACACTGCGCCGGAGGTTTCCTTTGTGGGTAATATAAACTTTCCTGCAACCGAACATGGACTAAAACTGAGACCAATTGCCAGGGCTACGAAATTGTGGTCGGAGGACTAGGTGCCTTCCGACTTGAAATCCCACATTTGCAGCTCTGGCGCTACGCGATTTTGGGATAGGTTGAAAAGTCTAACAGTCATCGGATGTGGTTGTTAGTGAGAAGGACGCTAAGCTTTGCTTCAACACATGACGGTGCACGGGTCCAGGATTTTCTTGTCTTCTCCAATGACGTCGATACCTAAAATGAGGTTGCAGGGCACGCTGCTAGCAGATTAGTATCCCACGTGGTTCCGCAAGCAAACTTTTCTCTTATTTGATATGTCTGTGAACGACCCCACGGCCCTTTTCAATGCCACCATATGTCGAATAGCCTTGCGTCTTCCCCTGTACAAGCCCGTGATTACAACTCTGCGGCTTGCAACGGCTGCAGCACTTGGCCATAGGTGCGGTAGGCCGGTCCCTGATCGTCAACCGGTTAGGGTACAGGGCAGGCCCAATGTGAACTGTATGGACCGGGTGTCATAACCTATTTCATGGTTTCCGTGCACCATGGCAGCTGCTGTCGTACAGCTTTGGTTTCACTATTAATTTCGTCAGTGCGGACGTATAACTTAGTTGGTCATCCAGGGACCATTGCAACCGACACAACTGCACCAAACACCGGGAGTACAGCAAGAATGACAAAGTGTTTCTAACCAACTTTTATTTCCATGTAATTTTCTCTTAGACATATGTGTCCTACACGGTTCACATTGCTGCCTGGATTGCACATCACTACCACCTGAATGGGTAGGTCAACTCCGCGTTACACCTATGCACATTGCTTTCATGTTTGTCTGTGGTACAGATGGCCATAAACCATTTCTCTGTGGTTGCGCTTTGTGGATCAAAAGCACTTCACACGCACCCTATGATGTGAATATATTGAATCTACACCGACGGCCGCGCTGCATTCGGGGCCGTTTGCTGTTAGTAGTACCATATTCCAGGTATTTCGCAGAGAACTCGATTTAAGACGGTTGCATGCAATGACTGACAAAACTGACAACCTACGTGACAAACGTATAAAGTGCATCATTGGCGTTAATTAAATCCATACAATACAAGCTTGGTGAGGTTCCACTTAAGGCCACGTTGGTGGTTCTGTGCGTAGCGGTGAGGATATTTGCCATGTGATACAAATGGGCCTAATAAATAATGTTTATGGGGTGCGCGGTGCCTATGGTAGCGACTTTGACATTGACTGTTATGATGCCAATGCTCTGGGACTTACACACACTTATTAAGCTTCAGTCGTGGCGGCGTGTGGGGCCACTAATCGTCACTTCACTTGTGGCTATATTGTTGGAGCTGCTAAAGGTAAAGTAAACATGGTTAGGAAGGCGTATGGAGCCAATCGTAGTGGTTTCGTTAGCTGCCATGTCGATTCCACCGCTGTGGGGCAAACGTAAGCTCAGTAAATGCCAGTCCTGATGGTATACGGTTCCAACAATTTTGGAGTTGCTAATGTGTAGGAAGCTTTGTAATTGTAATGCTTTCGTCTCAGCTGCTCGCAAGCTACATAGGCACGTTTCGCTTACTTGGGACTCATCAGTGATGAGCACTTCCTCGGCCTCAAACTGGGGAACGAAGTCATGACCGCTAGAGGCAGATGCCAACTAGCCAGCAGCTTAAGCCACTGCGCCATGGAGACGTCAGCTGGTCTACACACTTTGCTAGCTAACTGGGATACAGCACCACCTATCTTCCAAAGCAACGCAGGTTACTATTTTGGCAGGTGACACGCAGTGTGGGGCGGACTACGGTCCAGCCACCTTCTTGCGTGCACCGGCATCCCAATTACAGCGTACTCATGGTTGCCTTTAAAGGAATTAGACCGGCTCCAATGATGAAACTTGGCTTCCAACCACATACCTCCCGGTATTATTCCTTCGGGTTTACACTGGATATGGTGGGGTGCAGCGCAAGCCACCCATCGTGCCTCGGTTGGCGCAGGCGGTCTGTGGCTCTCCACATGGAGACCGCAGTGACAGGCAAATGCGAAACCGGATGCCTTCTACCAAGTTTTATGTATGTAACAGTGTAGCTTGTGCGTTTAAACATGTGGTTGGATTTTTGAATGCTTGATATCGGCAGGAATGTGAGAATAAAGGAGCAGTGTCCGTGGGTTGCGTATCATTATTCGGATTTCCACGGGCAGCCACGTTAGCTTGTGCCGAGTCACATCCGCCACGTCAAAGTGTTGTTAAGCAGACATACGTGGCTTTTTATAGGAAGAACGCTCACCAAAGGAATACCCATTACTTCTTGCAACCATGTAGACGAACTATTTTCTGGAACGGGTTAAACCCAAACCACCCAGCTGGCACCACGAGGAGGTAGTTTGGCTAGCTAATAATAACGTATCGGCTTATTACACTTGTGGTAACCCAAAAGATATTTCTTGTTTTTTGTACACTTTTATCACTCAGTCATAAAATATTGCTTTTTGTTTTAATGCCGACTCTACGGCCATTATGAACTGCATCCGGCTCACCACTTTTTTCCACGGTGAGTTCCGGCACTGACGTACGCTCTCGTCGCTTCATTCGTTTTCGTTCGATTGTAGCCTTCCGCGAATACAATCCGTTGTGTCCGTCTTACTGGTTTTCTGGCATCCCTACCAGCGCGAGAACACTCTCGGACTAGTATAGACTAGTCCTATAAATTGGTGGCCCCGATTCGCACGCGCGAATCTTCAACTTTTTTGATCGTCTTGTTTTTTCGGTGAGTTCGTTCCGAGTTGTTTTTTTCATAATCCCTGGTG
>OX104060.1:26838049-26855650 GCA_944474145.2 Dicrocoelium dendriticum | reverse complement strand
GAAAAAGGTAAGTCTCAATATTTCAGAACAACAACCTACTGACCACATTACCGGAAAGAAATATGGGCCCAAGATTGTCTGGCTTGTTAATCTATGCGAAAAGCCATCAGTTTCACACTGTGGTGCACACATGATGCGGTACATTTTCCTGGTTGCTGTTAGCCCAAGAGTAATGTTTCATGGTTCCATGCAGATGCACCAACGCATCAGCTGTAAGGATACCAGAACGAATATCCCCGTGATCCAGAAACCGGCGGCAAAATTCATACCGCTTCTCCGGATCGTGTGGGTTCAAAACCTGCACTTGAAGTGTACTGGATCTCCGAAATTTTCGTTCCAGTAATATCCGGTGTACCGCATATCGGGTGGTGTCACAGTGCTGGGGCGATCCGACGAATGCTGAGATCGAGACCTTTTGGCACTTCACTGACTACAGCACAGACTGAACAGTCGTCCATGGTGGTGCGAGGCGGTACGGTTCCCGGCATGTCACACACTCCCAGTTTTATCGAACGTCTTCAGTGGTTTAAGCACATACCAGGCGGTGACGGGGCGCATTCCTATATTAATTGCATTGTATTTTCTTGAAGCTGATGCGGCGTTTACACCGCATTCACCGTACAGCCGAATAATCAGCGCGCTGAGTGACAGGCACGTTAGGTGATCCCGACTGCATTGTCTGTTCGTGCTCCATTACGTGATTCAATTATATTGACAAGAGCTGCAATGCCTAACCTCGTCCACAGCTGAGCTGCCATCACGTGCGTACATCCACGCCGCAGTTTTGGTTGCTTAGGCTGACTTCGCTGCGTAGCCAGCGAGACACGCAGAGATAATCATCAATCGCTCCAAAGCTGACGGTTGGCCATGACCTACAGCACGGCGCGATGTTAGCAGACAGCTAACGAACGCCGGAAACACGTTGTGGCTGTCTGTACTCAGTTCGCTCGATGAGCAAAACAGCCTCATGTCGGTGCGTATTTAGAGGTTACGCTTTTTCTCAGCTGAGCACTGCGCTAAATCACTCGACTGCCGAGAACTCCATACATCCTCACCACTAAGCTGAGAGAAATTCATGCCTCTGCACGCGGCGGGGCATGTTGCGAATTTCGCTAAACATTGGATGGCAATTGGATGTTGGTGACAACAACCGTAAATCACCGACGTTCACCATAAGCTAGTCACGATAGGTAGATGAACACGCTTATCGGCCTTCTTCTATCAGAAATATATCCTGACGGTTTTATTTAAATTAACATATTTTATTAGGTGGAATTATTATCCTTGCTTATTTCCATAGGAAATGCATTAAATATCCCTTATTTTTATTCCTGGTATCTTCGCATCTTTAAGGACACTAATCTAAACATTTGTCCCAACCAACCTATACACCCACAAGCATTTGCCATCCATTCATACAAGATCCTCCGTCTCCATGAGCTGCAGTGTTCGCATCATTTTATAAACATACCTTTTCCCTTTTCGTGCCATGTTATAGGCAACAACTTGACAGCATATACAAACTTTTACGAGAATTGCAACCTCTTGTATTTACTTTCTTATATGAAAACGACGGTTGTCGGTAGCTTGCGCTGCTTAGCTTAAAGGTTTAACCATTTTCCTGCACTTTTCTACATAGTTTCACAGATCCCAAGTCCATTGCACAACTAGGCAAATGTGTGACGCCTATCAGTCCAGCTGTCCAGCTAACTAGTGCTCAACAATAACTGATGGCAAACACTACTTTTGACAACATCTTTAGTAGGCACTTAAATAGCTGGGTGCATTTAGTTTCCCATATTTTATCAAATACTAAGGCACACCGTGATGCCATATTTCGCCCCTGTGACGATCGAGGCACCATAGATTTCTGGTTTATCTGGCCTCGTCTGAACGGACTCCTGCTTCCTGACCCACCTTGCACTTCTAAGATCTAAATGATCTAGGCTCTGCCGGATTAACGTCCTGTAACCCTCACCTCAAATGCGTCGTTGATTATGATTCATCCCTATTATTATATCCCCTTTCTTCCTTTGCAAGTCTATTCTGCCGACGCTCTCTTCTAGTACGTAGACCTAAATAATGCGGCTTGCTCTCTATAAGCCGACATTCTAATCCCGTCTCAATGGTCTCTTTCCTTTCGGCTACTGTGCCTCTAACGACTAGGGAGAATTAGACCCAACGGTCTGATCAAATCACCCCGGAAATATCCTTGGCTTTTCCACCTTTCCTCAATAGAGCATTTTCCGTTCCGACCCCATTCTTGCCTTTTCGCGATCTCTGCTTGCATTCCTTTTTCGACTGGACGGATAACTCTTCGGGCTTGACGCTTATCTAGCCTCAGTTGACCAGTCACCTGTTTCTGACTGTTCCCAGACCTCCGAGCCCTTATTAACCTAAGCACTGCATTCCAAACAATCTGTTCCCCGCATCCCGAGACCTTACCTCGACCTGCTAACTAGATTTTCATATAGCAGCTGTCGTCCTGAAAGCTTCTTTTTGTATGACGTTTATTACAGTTAGTCACACTTCAATTTGGCGGCTTAGTTTCATCTTGCTAACGTATGCGTTTTGTCTGAACAGTCTCCTGCTTTCTGTCCCACCTCGGACTCCTGAGATCCAAGTGATCTAGGCTCTGCCGACGTAACGCCCTATAACCCTCGCCACAGAAGCATTGTTGGTCATGATCCATCCTTATTATTATATCTCCCTTTCCTTCTTAACTTGTCTCTTTATGCCGATGGCCTCTTAGTAGGTAGATCTAAATTATACGGCTTTCTCCCTAGGAGCTGACATTCTATTCTTTCCTTAACGATCTACTTCCTTTGGACTATTGTGACCCTAATGATCAAGGATTGGCAGATCCAACGGTCTTTTCACGTCACCCCGAGGCTAACCGGATTTTCCGGTAGCCAATTTTGTCCCAAACTGCTTTCTTTGATGGCACTCATTACTTTATTTGCACCTTTATTTGGCGGCCTAGCCTCATCTTGCTGACGTACCTGGTTTTGTCAGAACGGTCTCTTGTTTTCTGACCTCTCTTGGTCTTCTGAGACCTAACTGATCTTGTCTCCGCCGACGCAACGCGCTGTTACCCTCACCTCTAGCATATTCCTGGTCTTGATGCATCCTTGTTATCATGTCTCCTTGCTTCCTCAACGTGTCTAGCTTTGCCAAAGCTCTCCGTCAGCATTCAGACCTTACTAATCGACTTTCTCCCTATGAGCCGACATTATAGTCTCGTCTCAACGTTCTCCTACCCTCCGACTTCTGTGACCCCAATGATCAGCGGTCGGCAGATCCAACGGTCTGTTCACATCACCAAGAGCATATCGTAGGCTTTTTATTTTCTCATCAGTAGAGGCTTTTCCTTTTCGCATTCTATGTCTGACTTAGCTGGTTGTATAAAGTAGAAGTCACGATTAAAATTCACGCACAATAATATGCCTCGACGGAGTGTCGAACCCCGGTCCACGAATTTCTGGTCCGCTGCTCTACCACCTGAGCTACCGAGGGCTGACGATTAGGTGCGCAAATTTTAACACATGACTTCTGCTCGGTGCGCGACGTATTGCCAATGGGCTCACAGAACCTGTCCTGATGTTGCAGATTGGCTCACTCACACGTCACTTCCCAATGGACCGAAGTACCTGTCCTTCAAATGTCCAAGTGGCGATGGTAGATTAATTTTGGAAGGGAGGGCTCTGTGCTCCTCATCCTTTGTGCTTTGCTCGCCATACTATCTACCCATTCCGACGCAGCGCACTGCCACCCTTACCTAAATTACATCGCTAGGCATGTTTCACCTTTCTTTTTATTAACAATGATGAACAAGCACTTAAAGAGCGTTGTCAGCTTTTCCACTTCTCCTCAGTAGAGCCTGTTTTACCGACCCTTTAATTTCTTTCCTGTGCTTTCTATTGCATTCCCTCTTCATTTGCCGCTAACTTACATGCGTTTGTCCCCCTGACCTCTCACATCCCTACCAATTTATGACTGTGGCAACGCGTCCCTGTCGCTGCTTCTGAGGGATAGGCTTTCTTATAATATGCAACACCTCGTCCTCCTCTCTCTGGTTCCCACAGATTGGGCGTATGCGCTTTAGGACCCCTCAAACTCTCTTTGCTTCATCCTCCTTCCTAAGTTGGAACCTTCTTTCCTTCGCTGATGCACCGTGTTCTGCACGCTTCTCGTCGTATCTCGCCACTTATGATACTCGTGGATACGCGATATTTAAATAACAGTTACGTGTATAGTGGTACAATAGCTCATGAATAGTCGAAATTGATCGACTGCTTTCCCGATGCATTTATCGTCTGTCTGTGTGTTCGTTGCCTTTTTCCCCGAGTTTGTCACAGGAACGGCGGCAAGCACCCAAGGAAATGTCCATCGTGGCGACACTAATATAATACGAGGCACACAGTTCCTTTATCTGGACATGAGCGTAAGATTGCCAATCGTTTTTACAACTTACTATCCGGACAAATTATTCATTATCTTTCAGGCTACCGAGGCTTGAACCATTGGTTTCAATTTACCTAACACTATCTCTTCCACATACTACTTGCATGGAGCACTCCTTTTGTCTTCGGAAGGCACATTCTTCTGCCGATACAAAGCCAGAACAATTAGTCATCCTGAGCTCTTCAATCTGCTTTGATCGCAAAATTGGCTGTGGTTTTCTACATTTCCAATCAATCTTAATACATACCCAGGGGATCTGCGAGTTGCTTTTGGGAAACATATCCCTTCCTGCAAGACTTCAACAACAATTCAACAACTTTCAATGGATATCCATCGTAGACTTCACGGGAATCTGCAGAGGTTCAACACGTCATATTAAAAAAATATGTTTAGTTCCCGACCTACCAATCGGGCACAGGACAGGACTCAGGAACGCAATAGGCACCCGGCTAACGCATCAGCCGGCAGAAAAATGGAACGCAACCTGATTGCGAATAACCGAGCAAATATCGTTCAACAAGAAACATAGCCAGTAACAACTTGCCCTTCAATTGATTGGCGGCAGTGTTTCAGGACGTGGTGGATTTTCGCCTGGCAAGCGTTCTCCCTATAAAAAGCCACAAATATCCGTTTAACAGCACTGCAAATTGGCGAATGTGTCGCGCCACCGAATAAATTCACAGCCCATAACCTCACACTAGCAGGTCAATAGCGCCACCATCCTAAATAGTACTCACAAGTAGCAGGATGTTATTTGTAGTTATGATAAGGCGTTCATCCCAATAGATCACAAATTGCATAGCAGAGCCTAGTCCGGAAAAGCGCCAGACGCGTTTCGCCCTATTGGGGCACGTCAGTGGCGCGCATTCTATCGGTCCTCTAAGGAGAACGAGCCCCAATAGGGCGAAATGCGTCTGGCGCTTTTCCGGACTAGGCTCTGCTACGTAACTTTGAACTATTGGGATAAAAGCTTTATCATTCTAAATAGGTTCGTTACACTATAACTTCTATAACTGCATAGCGTGTTATCTCTTCTTTCTTTGATTTCACGCCTATACTGTCGTCGATTTACTATTTACCATATTACCCTTGAACTTTGCTTTAGTTACGCACGAACTTACTATATTGAGATACCTCCCTCGAGCGTGCTCTTCCATAGTCTTCTAATGGATCATTCAGGATTCTCAATCTATTATTAGCCGAGATATGACTGTCATATATGGCAGACCAGTTATGTCCTAACAAACGGGCCTCGATCTCACGACAGCCAAATTATTGTATCACATTTCCAGTATTTTACAGTTCCAATCATGAACACATGAACAATGGTCTGTGTCACTGTTACAGTTGCTATGAAATGTCTGTACAATTGCGCATGCCAGGTCACGCCACCATGGGCGCGCCTCGCATAGTCGAGAATAAAATATTTATTTCCTTAATTAATAGTTAATGTCATTGCTTTTGACTTCCCATTAACCCTATACCCTCACATTAATGTTTTCCGGCATTCTTACTTGCAGCTAATGCTTCAGATTTACCTTTCGGTTGCACAAACACATTCCGTAACAAGTCCGTTACGTAAATATATATGCTCAGATCTCATTTATACTTACATAAATGTGCCACTTCCGTTTACCCAGCTAAGTGCATTTCATTTTCAGTGACCTTGCTCTTCTTTTCCGCAGATTTTCTCGTTCACACTAATTCTGCGTAGGAGTTAGGCTGAAAGGAAAGCACAGAACACACTATGTGAAATAAGCACAATATGCATTTCCCATTAACTTTCGTGCCCTGCTATGCATGTGTTACCTAAAATATGCATCACTAATTATCGGTTAAACAAGTTTACCATATCCTCGTCCAATTTGCTCCCAAGTATGCCTTGTAAACTCCGGGTACCAGCTAACGTGCTTACAGCCAACTATATCCGTACAAAAGATAGAGTACACTGCCACATATTTATTAATATTAGTCGCAACCACATCAACTACTTAATAAATTCTTATTTTGCTATAACCCTCTCAGCTCCTTTGGGTCATGTTAGACTGCAAATTCCTTCCTTCCAGATGTGAGAGTCCAGTTCCCGTAACGGCGGCTATAACACTGTGTCTACGACCTTGCGTTTTATTTCGACCAAGTGGGGGAGGTCAAGTATCAGCAGAAAGCTAATCGGAGCGGCCGGCGCGACTTTGGTGACCATAACAGCTAGTGACGCAGGTAGGACTTTTAATGCATACGACGAACATCCAACGAAATATGTCATTTCCAGTAGAGCAGCTTAATGTAATACTTCAAAATTAACAGCACACGTGTGAAGAAAGCCAGACACGATTGCTGTCGAATACTTTTTGCGTTCTTCGATTAAAGCTATTCCAAACAACAGAAAGCACCAACCATCAGCGGATAGGTTTGCGAACAGCAGTTTTGAGTTTTACCATGACAGGGATGCCGGTCTAACTTGGTTCATAAGCTATGAAGCCGGTTTCCGGGAAGAATTAAATAAATGCATAATTAACTGCTTTATTCTCGATGGGGTGAGTTACAATTTTGTAGGTATTTAGGGAGTCGCCTGTACCGGGAGCCCTGAGTGCGATTAAAAAAGACAGACCGAGTTGCAGGGAAAGTTATATTGGTACCGTAAAAGATTCCCTGTTATCTGGCTCTGAAGGAACGACACCGTTGACGCTTTAGCTAAGGGAATGCAGCATACACAGCACCTAGGGCATTCGCGAGTTGCAACCGAAACGAGCGCCAAACAACAATGGCGATGAGCGAGTCAAACATTCGAACTCAGCAATCAATTTAACAAATCACACCGGTTGCCTAGGTGTACGATGAAATAATTTTAATTAGAATTTTGCACAGGCAAACCGGGGAATCTCTAGACTGTTACATAGCTCTCTCCCAGAAGCGACTGTGTACGCAGTCCTTCAATTTACGTGGAGACTCTCCGTCGCAGGCCAGCCTTCTGCGAGTCCAAGTTGTGAGACCTGATGCAGCTACTGGGGGAGAACCATGCAATCGGACCCTAGCGGGCTCCCACCCGTGTCCTCCCTACGTTGTCGAACCGGTAAAAATCTGCTTGTGGGTGTACACTTAGGTAGTTGTGCCGGAAGTTCGTTCCACTTCCAGTTGACGTGCGGAGATCCAGCGAAAAGTGAAACCGAAAGGCAACCAACCGGCGGTGTAGACGGAAAGCAAAATGAAAAAGCAGCATAAATACATAGCAATACACAAAAGAGTGTAAAGCAAAAAACGTGCAAAGCTGTTTTGGGTTTTCAAAGGTTTTGCTTTATTTTGGTAGTTTCAAGTCGGTTTGGTGTTCTTTCGTGGATTTTAATTAACGTTTGGTACGAGCAGAAAATGTCAGAGGCACGTTCTATGTAACGTAGTGAGTGCTAACGAAGCTCGAAAAACGAACTGGAGTATTGAGCTTCCTACCGCGTCGATTGGTAGTACGGCGAGTAGGAGTGCTGTCGGTTGAGGTTGTCGGTTCTGCTGGAGCGGACTGACTCGCCTGAGGTAGCGGCGCGAGCTGTGTTGACGCAGGCTGTGAAGGTGCTTGTTGCTCCGAAGTGTCAGAATTGTCAAGGAATGCTGGCTTGAGTCGATTGACGTTGATCGTCTTAGCCTTACCATTGTAGTCAATGGTAAACGCCTTGTCACTTCTGCGTACGACACGGTACGGACCAGAATAAGGAGGTTGAAGTGGCCGGCGTACGCTGTCAGTGCGAACAAACGCGTGCGTGCAAGTAGTTAAGCGTTCGTCCACGTTGGTACGCAAGCTCTGTGCTCTGGGTTGCACAGACTGAAGCTGTCGCATGTGATGAGATAGGCGAGCTGCGTATTCGCCATAGTCGATGGTTGTTGGCGCTTTTAGTGGGACGAGGTCACCAGGTAAGCGTTGTGTGCATCCAACGACTAGCGACGATGGTGTGGCGTGCAAATCCGCTTAAATCGTGTTTCTTACGCCTGAGAAGCCGAGCGGAATGGCGTCGTGCTAGGAGGTGCTAGATTGGGCACAGAGTGATGCTTTGAGTTGCCGGTGGAACCTTTCTGCCATCTTATTAGCTGCGAGATAGTATGCGGTGGTTCGGGTACGTTCGCAACCAAGAACATTGGGCAGTTTGCTGAAGCGTCCATTAAAGTGTGATCCTCTGTCAGTGATGACTACGCTTGGGCAACCGAATTGAGCTGCCCAGCGTTCTAGGAAAGCTTACGCAACTGGCTTAAATGAGCAGTTGACCATCGGAATTGCCTCTGGCCAACGGCGGAGTCGGTCGACACAAGTGAGGAGGTACACGTAGCATTTGCATGGGTGCAAAGGTCCGACCAGGTCGACATGGAAGTGTGCAAAATGAGAGTCTGGAGCGGGAAAGACGCCAAGTACGCTATTGGTGTGTCTGTATACCTTGGCGCGCTGACGCTGTAAGCATGCGCGTGCCCAAGTGCGGCCATCGTTTAGACGTTGGGTTATACGAAGCTTTCAGTTACGAGCTTCTGAGAAGTACGTATGCCTGGAGGAGACAGTTTGTGTAAAGCGTTGAAACTAGTCGACGCTTCGAAGTAGGAACTACGGGTCGGGGAGGAGTTTGTGAAACGTCACAAAGAATGGTCCCCTCAGATGGAGCTCGTGAAACTTCGCCTAGTTTTAATCGTGTTGCGTCGTAGTTTGTCTGGGTCGGAACCAGCTTGTTGGGTCGCAGCCCTCGCGGCTAGATCAAGGTTGGTGCCCGGCGAAAAGCTGAGCTGCTGAATGCGTGAAAGCGCATCCGCGACGGGATTGAGTGCACATGAGACATGTCGTGCGGCTGTCCTAATCTGAGAACCCCAACTTAGGTGTCTAGTTTCCCGCGGAGAATATTTGTCTGTTGCGCCATTGTTTGCGTAGATCAATGGCTTGTAGTCAGTGAAGACTGTAAAATGTTGACCTGCGAGATAATGACGGAAATGTCTGATACCTAGGTAGATAGTTAATTGTTCCCTACCGAAGGTGCTGTAACGCGATTCGGCAGGTTATAAACGTTTCGAAGAGTAACCTAGAGGTCTTTATCGATGGTCGAGGAGTTGTTGAAGAACTGCACCGACGGTAGTGTCGGATGCGTCAGTTGTAAGGGAAGGTGGTGCAACTGTGTCTGGATGGGCTAGAAACGCTACGTTGGAGATAGCGTCTTTGAGCTTCTCAAAATACAGTCTCGCGTCGTCCGCAAAGACCGTTGTTTACCGCGGAGCAAGTCATTAATTGGTTGAACAAGGCTCGCGCAGTTAGGAATAAAGCGTCTATAATAGTTGACCAGGCCAACGAATCGGCGTAAATGTTTGAATGAACTGGGAGCAGGATAGTCCTTCTGTGCCTGGATTTTATCTGGCAGGGCCTCGATACCAGAGGCGGAAATGCGGTGGCCAAGAAAGTCCATGGAACTTTGGCCCAGCTCGCATTTATCGGGGTTGACGGTAACCCCATGCTGTGTTAAGCGTTGAATGAGGACGTCGAGGTGATGAAAATGTTCCTCGTCCGAAGAGCTGGCGTTGAGAATGTCATCTGGCTAAGGATAAACGCCTTCGATCCCTCGCGTTACCTCATGAATAAAACGCTGAAATGTTTGGGCAGCGTTGCTGAGGCCGAAATGCATTCTTAGGTCCCGAAACGGCCGAATGGCGTGATGGCAGCTGTTTTAACAATGTTGTCTGGCGCGACAGGTAGCTGATGGCAGGCGCGAACTAGGTTGACTTTGCTAAGGATGGACTTACCAGCTAGTGCTGAGGTCAAGCTATGCATGTGCGGAATGGGGTGTTTGTCAAGGAAAGTAAATTTGTTGAGCACCCTGTAGTCACCACAGGGGCGCCAGTCACCGGAGTTCTTCGATACCATGTGTACTGGTGATGCCCATGAACTTTTAGACGGGTGGATTACGCCCACTTCGAGCATTTGCTTGAATTCCGCCTTATCAGCTGTGAACTTGTCCGGGGCTAATCTGCGAGGGCGGGCTGAAACAGGTAGGCCCTTAGTGCAAATTTGATGCTTGACGTTTCCAATCACAGGAGGTACGTCGTTCAGGACGCGAACGAGTTCAGGATGCTTGTTGAAAAGTCTATAAAAGGTTGTGAAGCTTGAGGTAGGACACAAATGGGAGTGAGAGCAGCCACTTTGGCGCTAGTCCCGATAAGACTGAGCTGTGTCCTGGAGTCGATAAGCTTCTTCCTTTTAGCGTCGACGATGAGGTCGAAGCGTTGAAAAGCGTCTATGCTTATGCTGGCGAAAGGCATGGCAGCAATTATGAAAAGCCAGCGAAAGGTTCGCCGAATGCCTAACTTGAGCGTTAGGAGCCTTTCGCCGAAAGTTGCGGTTGGTGTGCCATTGGCGGCACGGGGCTTGATCGGCGATGGTGAGACGATCACTTCTGGGCTACAGGGTAAAACGCTAACTTCGGCTCATTGGCGACTAGAAACTCGGTGCCGGAAGTTAACTACCTAATGTGGATGAGGCGACTGTGGGGTTGGCTGGTCGCGTCCGTCGCCGTTACGGGCCGGCCGAGAAGTTTCCCTGCTTCTCGGCGAAGTTGCAAAGCTGTACACATTTATGAGCTGCGACACCAAAACGCTGATGGTACAGGTAGCCTGCTTGTTGATGGACTTATAAAGTTTGAAGGGCGATTTTGAGCAGCTATGACGACGACGGTTCATAGTAGACTGTTGAACCTGGTAACTAAGTGTCACAACTTGTGCTTGCAGGGCTGCTATAGTTGACTGTAAGCCAGTGATAGAAGTGTCCTGGGACGCGACGGCATTGCTCTCGCTGGCGTCGGCTTTTGGCTGGGATTGCTCAATAACTCGATCCGCTAAATCTACTAGTTGCGTGAGCGCAACGGAGCTCACTGTAGCGAGAATCGGTTGCGTGTTTTACGGTAGCCGCTGTGGCCATAGTTCGCGAAGTAACGTCTCGTCCATGGTTGAGGAACCAAGGAGTTGCTGCATCGCTGGTAGTAGGGTTGAGGGCAGTTTGTCGCCCAGCTGCAGATGCCCGAAAAGCTGCTGCAGGCTAACTTTCTCAGAGGGCATAACACGCTCAATCGTGGAGACCCTTGTGCGCCGCATAGCGTTCTTCGGTCTGAGAAATGATAATGTCACGAACCTGCAGTAATATCTCCTCGGGGAGATAGGACAGGAGCTGGCTACACTTCGCGTATTCGGAAGTGATTCTGAGGTTGCAAAACACAGGCATAAGTTGTGCGAACCAAAAAAGAGGATCCATGTCCAAAAAATGTGGCACAGAGAGAGATTCAATGCTTAGCAGAGACTCTAGCTTAGGGTCTACAGATTCCATGGTTTAATGAGTGACTCAAAAGCGGGCTACCGTATGCAAAACTAAACCGCAAAGTATGAAAAATAAGTAGAACGAGCTCACCGGAGAAAAGTTCGAAATATCCGGCGCTGAGATTGTTCCGGAGTCGGAGTCACCAATTTAGTCAGTCGCCTGTACCGAGAGCCCTGAGAGCGATTAAAAAGACAGACCGAGTTGCAGGGAAAGTTTTATTGGTACCGTAAAAGATTCCCTGTTATCTGGCTCTAAAGGAACGACTCCGTTGCCGCTCCAGCTAGGGGAATGGAGCATACACAGCGCATAGGGCATTCGCGAGTTGCAACCGAAACGAACGCCAAACAACAATGGCGAGGAGCGAGTCAAACATTCGAACTCTGCAATAAATTTAACAAATCACACCGGTTGCCTAGGTGTACGATGAAATAATTTTAATTAGAATTTTGCACAGGCAAATCGGGGAATCTCCAGACTGCTACAGGTATGATCAGGTGATTACAATGGATATAACAAATATAATTTTGGTTATTCTCGTATGACAGATAATCCCTAGTACAGGCATGATCAAGTTATCGTTTACACCACAGCAACCAACTGAGCATATTTTCACCAAACGACAGAGGTAGCTGTTCGCAGAGTACTTGGTACGAAACATGTTGCTTAATTGTTATGTAGTAGAGTTGCTAGGATGATGGACATGTTCGTTGTATTCAGAAAGAAAAGTAGCACGGATGCAATTTTTATAACTACAAGTATTTTCGTTATGGAAAATCTGGACGGGGAATTCGAAGGTTTCCGGAGATTTATCTCTACTATACCGTGTTCTAGGGAACCCGGTAGAAGGTTTAATAAACTCTGTCGGACGGAAGGGTGAGCATTTGTTCACATGTCGTTGTGCCCACAAAGTTTGGTCAGCGGACTCATTGCAAGTAATTAGCAGTGGGCAGTGAGTTTATCTTTGTGGCGAGTTACATTCGCCACGTGAAAGTGCTGTTATCCGGACATTTTTGGCTTTTTATATAATGAACACTTGCCAGGCAAAATTTCACAACTTCCTGGAACAGTGCCTTTGACCACAAGTTGAATATCATTGTGCCACTGGCAACTCAACCTTACGACTGATTTTCCGCAGGGTTTATCGCAGTCATAGTGCAGACACTTTCCGCTGGCTAAACAAATGTTTAGTCATGATTCACCAGTAACCGTTGGAACCGGCGGTAGCAAGTGAGCAAGGATCTGGAAGTAATGGAGGTCGGATATTTCATACGCCGTCCGAGGAGATAACCCACGGGCCAGACGGGATTTGCAGTCAGGTCCAAGAGGAATAACCATAGCAGGTAGCTAGAACAATTGCGTGGAAGTAAAGCTTTTTTGAAGTTGTTTTAAACGCAGAAAGGATAAGCTTCCGAATGTTTAAGCCAGTAGAGATCACCGATGAGGGAGCTTGATGTGGTCCCCGGAATGGCCGACAGCAGTCGATATTCATCTAAAAGGTGTGAGATATTTAGTATCCCACACTGGCGAGGTGATTAAGGTATCCAGTGGATGATTGTGCCAAGTATATTATCTGGTATTGCAAGGGAAGTGGTGATGTTCCGCAGGTGCAAGGTGTTTAAACCAATAGAAGCTACACTATATGGAGTAAACCAAATAAACTTTTAGTCTCGGCCATGTGGGACACACCTTAACATGCATGATCATGTTAGACTAACATATGGTGATAATCAATGTAAAAAGTATATGTTTGGCATGACAGTGAATGTGTCTATAGGTGTATATATGTATGTAATTGGGTATGAATGTAGCTGTGTGGCTTGCGTTTGTCAATGTGCCGAAAGATTTTAAACGGTTTGTGATCGTCAGGAATGTGAGCATAAGCAACTGACCCCCTTAGTTTGGATAGCATACTCAGCATGTCTATGGGGCAGTGAGTTTAGTTTTTGGCAAGTCACATCCGCCTGTATACGCCAGAATACGGGAAGGCCCGAACGCAATAGTGTAGACTATAATAGATAAACCTCCAATGGGCATAGGATTGCTGCCAGCAACATTTGGCGAGGTGGGTAGTACATGCATATAATAATGAAGCCAATGAGACGAGGATTCGGAAACCCGGAGAAGTAAGCCACTGGTGAGGTGGATAGAGCGTACCGCTATGGCATCGCAGGTAAGCGGAACACTTGCAGGAGGTTGAAGGCTTGATGAGGTGAAGTTCAGATGGTGATAAGGATTTGAACCCAGTCATTAAAACTACCGGAAGCTACAGCTCGAAGTGACAGAATGCAGCAGATATTAATCCGGGATGTCCACCTATGGTTTTGAACCTACAAGCGTAAACTTCAGGAGGTTTATCGAGATACGACGATAGAGATACGTTTATTCAACCCTTCTTTGCAGGTCTCGTGGAGCGGCAAGTAAGAGGTCAGCGAGAGGAACGATTCCGAGCTAAAAGGAGGATGGGGGAAGAGCTAGCGACCTGAAGCCTTACCATAGTAATCCGTTTTGTGTGTATATAATAACTAAGGTGTCGTTAAATATGTATGCGTTTTTATATTTCTTTGCAACAAGTATATCCGTTTACCGAAACCAGGTGTCAGAATATGTGGAAATATGCAGCAAAGAAAAAAGAAGCGGTAAGAGGGAGGAGTGGTGAAGGAAAATTAACCACAGAGGTGCAGCGTTAATTAGTAGGGGAAATGCTACTGCGAGAACAATTCGCTAATGCTGACCACGGATGGAAGTGCAGACTGCGATTGCGCATGCTGGGAACCAAGGAACATGCCAACTGCCTCAATTTAGTTTATTCAAGTGCCCAAAGGATTTTACAGTTAATCAACACAAACCTGTATTAACTGATATCTTTGGGGAGCAAGCAGCTTTATTCAGCGTTCGATACTGCTGGATGAAGCTCTTTAAGTGCGCGTCAGACGGTTGCTTAACGTACGCGAGTACCATCAGTCGGCACTTTGAGCGTTTCATGCTAAGCCAACGGCAAACGACCAGTTCACGTCCTTTATTATTTTTGTGGTCTCCTACCACCCGAGGACGCCGAAATACGCATGTGGCTGCGTAAAGAATTTGAGCAGGGACCGTCTGTTGACTTAATGTTCATCATTTCTGAATGCCAGAGGTTGCTAAAATTGAAGCAGGAAACAAACGTGATTGCCCTGGGCCACGCTCCATGTCCTGTGGATGTGTTGGTGATATCACGTCAGCGCGGGAGTCTAGCGACGGTCTAACACGCTAAGGACAAACAGACCATCACTGGCATGTTGGCAATGGGGTGCATGGCACTTCGTCCAATACTGACCCTCCAAGAAGCGAGTTTGTCAGAAATGTAACAAACGGGGTCACGAGTTGGATCATTGCCGTCGAAAACTTTCAACAGCAACGTCCACACCAAACTTTCCTAAACGTGTGCACACGCATCTTTAAACAAAACGTACTAAAAGCTTAGTTTGTCTCCGCTACCTGCGCTACAGGGCCTGCAAAACATAGAAGTTCCCAACAATGGTTGTTAACCAGGTGCCCGTACGCCTCCAAATTGACGCTGCCTCAGACGTCCAGGTCATAGGTGGGGAAAATTGAAAGCAAACCGGTGAACCACCTGTTCAAAGAACAACGCAGGTTGCAACCAATCATTCTGGAGGACCGCTTGACTTTGCCGGCGAAAGTTGTTGCCTTGTAATGTTCAAAGTTGGTAGTTCAATGGTGCCTGCTAAGTAACATGATATACTGAGCTGAACTTACCCGGTCTAGACGGGATGGACGTTAGGAAACTGCTTGATGTCCCCTTGAAGGTCAAGTGCAACAAAGCAAACGACATACATGCAGAGTGGACGGAGCATTTACAGGGGAACCATCCGCAGGTGTTTCGGGATGGTTTTGTATTATGCAAGAAAACCAAGGACAGGTTATCCCTACAGCCAGAAGAAAAGCCAGCCTTCCGGCCGAAAAAACCAGTTACATATGCAGCGGTTTCAATCGGCGAACAAGCGCTTGTTAGACTACGGTCAGCCGGAGTTATTAAATCGACCAATTACTCTTCATGGGCAGCCCCCATTTTTGTTAGCAAGAAACCAAACGAAAAGCTCCGCTGGTGTGCAAATTACGCTTTACAAATAATATTGACATACAGCGATAACCTAGATATATTAAGGTATGAAAAAGCAATGAGGTCCGGATGAGGAGCAGAGCCAAGCACAGGCATGTGGTCGCCAATTTTGCGAGGCTGTTGGCGCCCTCCTCTTTGTGCTCACCAACTCCGGCTCACATAACATTGAAGCTGGGTGAACTGCAGGCGACATTTCTTCGCTCTGCGACTCTGCCGACTGTGGAAAGCCGCGCTTGCCCACATAATCTCGGCATCTTCTGTGGATGATCTCAAGACTCGCCTGGACCGTCATCTTGCCTACCTGCATGACGATCCACCCTGAGACAAGTGCCTGCTGTTTGGAATATCCCACCCTTAGACTAGCCATAGTCACCGCGCTGCCGTTTCTCACCAGATGCAACGGCTTGTTCCTCTACCCAACACGCTCCCAGTTTACAGGTTGATGAAGATTTTGATTCTCTATGCTGCACTTCATTTTCCCGTAGTTGTATCAGAGGGCGAGGTGGGATGTCACGCCTTGAGCAGCGGTACATCTTGTTCCAATGCTAAATAGGCCCGATGATGATATGGTTAATACGCGCATCCAACTCTCTACAAGGCTGCTTGACCTTTCTATATAACCAGGCTCTATTGCTTTATACCTTGTGGGTCCTGTACAGCTCCTGCTATTTTTCAATTAAATACATTGTTCCAACCTTCCAATGATCGTCACATACTTCCTGTCACGCCGCTCAAGATCAACCCCAGGCTAAATTCATAACCTTGGAGTTATACCAGGGTGGTGTTAGGAGCGGCCCCTCCTAAAGAAGAGACCAATGAACCGAAAAAGGATCAAATACCAACCATTTTCTATAAATCGAGCAAAACAGTCGAATTGCTTAATCAATAGAATGTTCTAGCGCAATCTACTGCGATTGTTAATAAGTAACGAAGAGAAGAGAGCGGAGAACGTTTAGGTAAATAGCTATAAACAAATAAATATTGGTACTCTGCGCTCCGTGATCGTCCCGTCTCTGGCAACCATTACACTATGTCTACGACCTGCCTCTTCGATCGGCCACTTCGGATCGGGCAGGTTTCAGCAAGCAGCCAATCGGAGCGGCCGGAGCAACCTTATAGCGCGTAGATCGTGCGCTATATATCCCGGTACGCGACTAGACGGCCAACCAAAAATAATGGATAGAAGACACAACAGTAAGCTAGGGAAAAGTTTATTGGACGGGAGGAGCGTTAGCTAATGCTAAAAATAGGGCACCCGGAGAGAGCTAGCTAGGGAGAATGTCGATGGCGTCGAGTGCGTTGACAGAGCGTCGTTCGCAATCGAGTCGCGCGCGCCAAAGGCGGAGATGGCGTTCGTGTTTTCAACAAACGGGAACAACGTTCCAACAGGCAAACCGCCTAGTTCCCTAATACATAAGAAAGCTATAATTTGAATGTATTTTAGAATAGTTTACACAGTCATACGGGGGAATCTCCAGGTCGCTACACAGCCCCCCTCCTAGAAGGGAAACCGTGGGTGACCCTTCGATCTACGTGAGGACTGTCCGTCGCGGGCCAGCCTTCTGCAAGACCAGGTAGTGAAACCTGATGCAGCTGCTGGGGGAGAACCAGGCGATCGGACCCTAGCGGGCTCCCACCCGTGTCCTCCCTAACGGTGCCAAAAACACAAAATGGGGGGAAGTTGGTAAGCGTCAAATGTTCGCGA
>OX104060.1:26702957-26837782 GCA_944474145.2 Dicrocoelium dendriticum | reverse complement strand
ACGGCAGCTATGAATCGACATAGCATTTTATGGAATCCGTAAGGGCGAATTTATATTACTTATGAGTAGAAGGATTTTAGCGGGTATTTTTGTTCGTCGCAGTCAGCTGACAATTCGGATAAGGCAATTACCTATCCGGAAAAGCACCAGACGGCCGTTTCGCCCTATTGGGGCTTGTCAGTGGTGCGAATCCTTCCGTCCTTTGGTGAGCATCTAACCCATGACTGCTAGTGGCTTGTGCCAACTAGCCCGCTGCTTATGCAACTGAGCCATGGAGGACGGTAGACGACCACCACGAATTGTTAGTTAACTGCGGTATAGCCCGACCCACCACCCACTGTCACGCAGGCACCTGCCATGCAGATGACAGCGGTTGGCATTCCGGTGTCAGGACTTCCCGTTTACGGCAGCTATGAATCGACATAGCATTTTATGGAATCCGTAAGGGCGAATTTATATTACTTATGAGTAGAAGGATTTTAGCGAGTATTTTTGTTCGTCGCAGTCAGCTGACAATTCGGATAAGTCAACTACCTATCCGGAAAAGCACCAGACGGCCGTTTCGCCCTATTGGGGCTCGTCAGTGGTGCGCATCCTTCCGTCCTCTAGTGAGGATCGAACCCATGACTGCTAGTGGCTTGTGCCAACTAGCCCGCTGCTTATGCAACTGAGCCATGGAGGACGGTAGACGACCACCACGAATTGTTAGTTAACTGCGATATAGCCCGACCCATCCCCCACTGTCACGCAGGCACCTGCCATGCGGATGACAGCGGTTGGCCTTCCGGCGTCAGGACTTCCCGTTTACGGCAGCTATGAATCGACATAGCATTTTATGGGATCCGTAAGGGCGAATTTATATTACTTATGAGTAGAAGGATTTTAGCGAGTATTTTTGTTCGTCGCAGTCAGCTGACAATTCGGATAAGTCAACTACCTATCCGGAAAAGCACCAGACGGCCGTTTCGCCCTATTGGGGCTCGTCAGTGGTGCGCATCCTTCGGTCCTCTAGTGAGGATCGAACCCATGACTGCTAGTGGCTTGTGCCAACTAGCCCGCTGCTTATGCAACTGAGCCATGGGGGACGGTAGCCGACCACCACGAATTGTTAGTTAACTGCGATATAGCCCGACCCATCCCCCACTGTCGCGCAGGCACCTGCCATGCAGATGACAGCGGTTGGCCTTCCGGCGTCAGGACTTCCCGTTTACGGCAGCTATGAATCGACATAGCATTTTATGGGATCCGTAAGGGCGAATTTATATTACTTATGAGTAGAAGGATTTTAGCGAGTATTTTTGTTCGTCGCAGTCAGCTGACAATTCGGATAAGTCAACTACCTATCCGGAAAAGCACCAGACGGCCGTTTCGCCCTATTGGGGCTCGTCAGTGGTGCGCATCCTTCGGTCCTCTAGTGAGGATCGAACCCATGACTGCTAGTGGCTTGTGCCAACTAGCCCGCTGCTTATGCAACTGAGCCATGGAGGACGGTAGCCGACCACCACGAATTGTTAGTTAACTGCGATATAGCCCGACCCATCCCCCACTGTCACGCAGGCACCTGCCATGCGGATGACAGCGGTTGGCCTTCCGGCGTCAGGACTTCCCGTTTACGGCAGCTATGAATCGACATAGCATTTTATGGGATCCGTAAGGGCGAATTTATATTACTTATGAGTAGAAGGATTTTAGCGAGTATTTTTGTTCGTCGCAGTCAGCTGACAATTCGGATAAGTCAACTACCTATCCGGAAAAGCACCAGACGGCCGTTTCGCCCTATTGGGGCTCGTCAGTGGTGCGCATCCTTCGGTCCTCTAGTGAGGATCGAACCCATGACTGCTAGTGGCTTGTGCCAACTAGCCCGCTGCTTATGCAACTGAGCCATGGAGGACGGTAGACGACCACCACGAATTGTTAGTTAACTGCGATATAGCCCGACCCATCCCCCACTGTCACGCAGGCACCTGCCATGCAGATGACAGCGGTTGGCCTTCCGGTGTCAGGACTTCCCGTTTACGGCAGCTATGAATCGACATAGCATTTTATGGAATCCGTAAGGGCGAATTTATATTACTTATGAGTAGAAGGATTTTAGCGAGTATTTTTGTTCGTCGCAGTCAGCTGACAATTCGGATAAGTCAACTACCTATCCGGAAAAGCACCAGACGGCCGTTTCGCCCTATTGGGGCTCGTCAGTGGTGCGCATCCTTCCGTCCTCTAGTGAGGATCGAACCCATGACTGCTAGTGGCTTGTGCCAACTAGCCCGCTGCTTATGCAACTGAGCCATGGAGGACGGTAGACGACCACCACGAATTGTTAGTTAACTGCGATATAGCCCGACCCATCCCCCACTGTCACGCAGGCACCTGCCATGCAGATGACAGCGGTTGGCCTTCCGGTGTCAGGACTTCCCGTTTACGGCAGCTATGAATCGACATAGCATTTTATGGAATCCGTAAGGGCGAATTTATATTACTTATGAGTAGAAGGATTTTAGCGAGTATTTTTGTTCGTCGCAGTCAGCTGACAATTCGGATAAGTCAACTACCTATCCGGAAAAGCACCAGACGGCCGTTTCGCCCTATTGGGGCTCGTCAGTGGTGCGCATCCTTCCGTCCTCTAGTGAGGATCGAACCCATGACTGCTAGTGGCTTGTGCCAACTAGCCCGCTGCTTATGCAACTGAGCCATGGAGGACGGTAGACGACCACCACGAATTGTTAGTTAACTGCGATATAGCCCGACCCATCCCCCACTGTCACGCAGGCACCTGCCATGCAGATGACAGCGGTTGGCCTTCCGGTGTCAGGACTTCCCGTTTACGGCAGCTATGAATCGACATAGCATTTTATGGAATCCGTAAGGGCGAATTTATATTACTTATGAGTAGAAGGATTTTAGCGAGTATTTTTGTTCGTCGCAGTCAGCTGACAATTCGGATAAGTCAACTACCTATCCGGAAAAGCACCAGACGGCCGTTTCGCCCTATTGGGGCTCGTCAGTGGTGCGCATCCTTCGGTCCTCTAGTGAGGATCGAACCCATGACTGCTAGTGGCTTGTGCCAACTAGCCCGCTGCTTATGCAACTGAGCCATGGAGGACGGTAGACGACCACCACGAATTGTTAGTTAACTGCGATATAGCCCGACCCATCCCCCACTGTCACGCAGGCACCTGCCATGCAGATGACAGCGGTTGGCATTCCGGTGTCAGGACTTCCCGTTTACGGCAGCTATGAATCGACATAGCATTTTATGGAATCCGTAAGGGCGAATTTATATTACTTATGAGTAGAAGGATTTTAGCGAGTATTTTTGTTCGTCGCAGTCAGCTGACAATTCGGATAAGTCAACTACCTATCCGGAAAAGCACCAGACGGCCGTTTCGCCCTATTGGGGCTCGTCAGTGGTGCGCATCCTTCTGTCCTCTAGTGAGGATCGAACCCATGACTGCTAGTGGCTTGTGCCAACTAGCCCGCTGCTTATGCAACTGAGCCATGGAGGACGGTAGACGACCACCACGCATTGTTAGTTAACTGCGATATAGCCCGACCCACCACCCACTGTCACGCAGGCACCTGCCATGCAGATGACAGCGGTTGGCCTTCCGGTGTCAGGACTTCCCGTTTACGGCAGCTATGAATCGACATAGCATTTTATGGAATCCGTAAGGGCGAATTTATATTACTTATGAGTAGAAGGATTTTAGCGAGTATTTTTGTTCGTCGCAGTCAGCTGACAATTCGGATAAGTCAACTACCTATCCGGAAAAGCACCAGACGGCCGTTTCGCCCTATTGGGGCTCGTCAGTGGTGCGCACCCTTCAGTCTTCTAGTGAGGATCGAACCCATGACTGCTAGTGGCTTGTGCCAACTAGCCCGCTGCTTATGCAACTGAGCCATGGAGGACGGTAGACGACCACCACGCATTGTTAGTTAACTGCGATATAGCCCGACCCACCACCCACTGTCACGCAGGCACCTGCCATGCAGATGACAGCGGTTGGCCTTCCGGTGTCAGGACTTCCCGTTTACGGCAGCTATGAATCGACATAGCATTTTATGGAATCCGTAAGGGCGAATTTATATTACTTATGAGTAGAAGGATTTTAGCGAGTATTTTTGTTCGTCGCAGTCAGCTGACAATTCGGATAAGTCAACTACCTATCCGGAAAAGCACCAGACGGCCGTTTCGCCCTATTGGGGCTCGTCAGTGGTGCGCATCCTTCAGTCCTCTAGTGAGGATCGAACCCATGACTGCTAGTGGCTTGTGCCAACTAGCCCGCTGCTTATGCAACTGAGCCATGGAGGACGGTAGACGACCACCACGAATTGTTAGTTAACTGCGATATAGCCCGACCCATCCCCCACTGTCACGCAGGCACCTGCCATGCAGATGACAGCGGTTGGCCTTCCGGTGTCAGGACTTCCCGTTTACGGCAGCTATGAATCGACATAGCATTTTATGGAATCCGTAAGGGCGAATTTATATTACTTATGAGTAGAAGGATTTTAGCGAGTATTTTTGTTCGTCGCAGTCAGCTGACAATTCGGATAAGTCAACTACCTATCCGGAAAAGCACCAGACGGCCGTTTCGCCCTATTGGGGCTCGTCAGTGGTGCGCATCCTTCCGTCCTCTAGTGAGGATCGAACCCATGACTGCTAGTGGCTTGTGCCAACTAGCCCGCTGCTTATGCAACTGAGCCATGGAGGACGGTAGACGACCACCACGATCCCCAATATGGCGAAACGGCCGTCTGTTGCTTTTCCGAATAGTTGGTTTACTTATCCGTATTGTCAGCTGACTGCGACGAACCAAAATACTCGCTAAATTTCTTCTACTCCTAAGTAGTATCGGCAAGTTTTCGGATTGTTTTAGATTATGCAAGATAACCAAGGGCAGGTTTTCCCTACGTTCAGACGCAAAGCCAGTCTTCCGACCAAAGAAACCGGTTACATATGCGGCGGTTTCAATCGGCGAATAAGCACCTGGCTGACTACGGTCAGCCGAAGTTATTAAATCAACTAATTGCTTTTCATAGGAAGCGCCATTTTTGTTTTCAAGAAACCAAACGAAAAGCTCCGCTGGTGTGAAACTTAGGCTTTACAAATAATCTGACATAGTGCGATCATCTAGATATATTGAAGTATGAAAAAGCCATGAGGTCCGGATGTGGGGCAGAGCCAAGCACAGGCAGGTGGTCGCCTATTTTGCAAAGCTGCTGGCGCCCTCATCTTTGTGCTCACAACTCCGGCTCACATAACAATAAAGCCGGGTGAACTGCAAGCGACATTTCTTCGCTCTGCGACTCTGCCAACCGTGGAAAGTCGCGCTTGCCCACATAATCTCGGCATCTCTGTGGATGATCTCAAGACGCACCTGCACCGTCACCTTGCCTATCTGCATGGTGATCCACCATAAGACAACTGCCTGCCGGTTGGAATATCCCACCCTTAGACTAATAACAGTCACCTCGCTGCTGTTTCTCACTAGGTGCAACGGCTGGTTCCTCTACCCAACAAGCTCCCAGTTTACAGGTTGATGAAGGTTTTGCTTCTCTATGCTGCACTCTATTTTTCCGTAGTTGTATCAGAAGGCGTGGTGGGATGTCACGCTTTGAGCAGCGGTACATTCAGTTCAAATGCTAAATAGTCCGATGATGATATGGCTAATACGATCATCCAACCCGCTACAAGGTTGCTTGGCCTTTCCATAAAACCAGACGATATCGCTTTATATCTTGTGGGTCCTGTACAGCTCCCGCCATTTTTCAATGAAATACATTGTTCCAACCTTCCAATGATCGTCACATAGTTCTTGTCACGCCGCTCCAAGTCAACCTCAGGCTAAATTCATAACATTGGTGTTCTACCAGGGTGGTGTTAGGAGCGGTCCCTCCTAAACAAGAGACCAAAGCACCAAAAAGGTTCAATTACCAACCATTTTCTATAAATCGAGCAAAATAGTCGAATTGCTCAATCAATAGAATGTTCTAGCGCAATCTACTACGATTACTGATAAGTAATGAAGAGAAGAGAGCGGAGAACGTTTAGGTAAATAGCTATAAACAAATAAATATTGGTACTCTGCGCTTCGTGAGCATCCCGTGGCTGGCAACCATTACATTATGTCTACGACCTGCCTCTTCAATCGGCCACTTCGGATCGGGCAGGTTTCAGCCAGCAGCCAATCGGAGCGGCCGGAGCAACCTTGATGGCGAAAACAAGATCAGCAACACTATGCACATCAGATAAAACAAGAATAGGACAGGCAAACTGATTACGAATTAGGCGAGCCCAAGTGTCAGCTAGGCATACACAATGAAAATGTTCCCCTCTACTTGAAAAATCCAGGCTTACTGACCAATGGTGGCCTGATCTTACCGAGCACAACTGCTGTGATACTATACTAAACATCTGTCAGATTGCATGTCCTCTTTGACTGCAGTTGTAGGACTAGTTAATACTAGTCCGAGACGGTGCGCGAATGTAAGCGTGGATAGCAGAAGGCAATGGGAGTCGGACAAAGCGGATTTTAATCGATGGGCTACAATAACAAGCGGACCGATGCAACGAGGCGCGAGCGCATAATTCAGCGCGGGAACTTACAAGGCAGTTATGTGTCGAGCCGGTTGTAAGGAAGATTTAAACAAGAAGGAGCAATGTACAATCGGTCAACAATTAAATTGTACGTGCAAGATAGTAGTTATCATTTAGGGCGTTACAGAGCTCCACCCTCAGATGGCTGAACATAGAAAGCCTTCGAAATCGAAAAGAACTGTTGAAACGAGGTTCGTAATGCAAAATCTTGCCGAGTAAAAATAAGTGTGCTTTCGAGTAAATGGGCTTCCCGGAAGTCGGAGTCCGCTGTGCCGTTTATGGTTGGTTGTTAATTGATTGCAGGGCAGAGTGCCCTTCGGCGAGCCGTTGGAGCACACTTGTCGGACTACAAGATACTGGCTAGTCCAGTAAAGGCCGACAGGACCTCAACCTTCGCTGCTGCCAAAAGGTGCGCTTGGGAGTGTTCTCTCCACCCACCGCACCCAGCCTTGCGCCAAAACGACCCTCGTCCCAAGAAGGAACAACCATTGTCCCACGCTGAAGCGACCCTCGTCCCTCGAAGAAGCGATCCTCGTCCCGCGGAGAAGCGACCCTCATCCCGCGAAGAAGCGACATTCGTCCCGAGGAGAAACGACACGTCCGCGGAGAAACGACCAGTGTTCGCGTCTGGGTCCTCGAAAACATTCCTCGTGTGAGCCAGTCGATCGAAGCGGAGGGTTGGGGTATGTAGAGGCGAGAAAATAGAAAAACACGCGCAGAAAACGCAAAAAGAACAAGCAAATGATCTGCATGTTTAAACTTTTTGGTTTTTGAATATTTTTTTGAAAAAGCCTTTTCGGAGGTTTTTGTTATTTTTGTTTGTTTGCAAAACGTTAATCGACCGAAAATGGGGCACGTATATACAATATTTACAAAGCTAAAAGTATTTACACTGTACATAGTCGGAAAAACGAACGGGCTTACGCACCTCCCGACCGCGGCGATTGGTCGTGGGAGGCGGCGGGCTAGATTCGGGAGATGTTTGGACGGCTTGTAGACCGCGATCGTGATCTGGTTGAACTGCACTAGGATGATGTAAGCTGGTGCGGTGAGTTGTGACTTCGCACGAAGCACTATTAGACGAAGTGGACGAGGTAGTTACTTCCATAAAGGCGGGTTTTAGATGGTCGATGGTGACGACTTCGTGTCGACCACCGCGGTCATTAGTGTACGCCTTACTCGCACGATGCAACACCTTGAAGGGTCCTATGTACGGCGACTGAAGAGGCTGTCGAACACCGTCTCGCGAACAAGGACGTGTGAACACGTAGGCAGCTTCTCGGGCACGTACACTGGTATCTTCCGCGGTCGAGGAGCAGGTGGACGTAGCTCACGCATCTGGTGAGCCAATCGATCAGTGTAACTTCCGTAGTCAAAAGTGGAAGTACATGGGGCTGGTGCTACCAGCTGTCCGGGCAACCGCAGCGTGCAACCGTAGACTAGCTGCGCTGGTGTGGTGTCGAAGTCGGTCTTAACCGTGTTTCTTAAGCCTAGGAGAACGAGGGGAAGCGTTTCAGGCCATAAAGGATCTGCGTGCGCACGTAGCGTTGCCTTCAACTGGCGGTGAAAACGCTCCACCATGCCGTTAGCGGCTGGATTATACGCCGTCGTCTGGACGTGGTGACAGCCTAAATCCTTAAGCCAGGTGGCAAAGGTTGACGAGAAATTTGACCCTCGATCGTGGTCACGATGGCAGGACAACCGTATTGAGCTACCCAGCGCTCCATAAAAGCTTTCGCTACCGTTTCCGATGAGCAATTTGGGATAGGGACGGCCTCAGGCCATCTAGTAAATCGATCGATACAGGTCAGTAGATATACAGAGCCTTTGGAAGGCGGTAGAGGACCTACGAGGTCGACGTGCACGTGATGAAAACGTGCGTCTGGCGTGGGAAACGTGCCTAATGGGCTTCTCGTGTGCTTGTGCACCTTCGCGCGTTGGCACGGAAGGCAAGCAGCTTCCCAAGTACGGACGTCCCGATTAACATTGCGCCAAACGAATCGGGCGGTTACGAGTTTAACCGATGCACGAACGCCTTGATGAGACAAGCCGTGCAGCGCGTCGAACACGGTCTGCGGAAACTCGCGTGAGATGACTGGGCGCGGCTTGCTCAGAGATAAATCGCAGGGTATAGTTCCGTCTGATGATGTCAGCGGAACGGGTCGTATGTCCAATGAGCGAGACCTGCGTAGTAGATCAACCTCAGGATCGTTGAGTCGTGCTGTGGCCATGGCTGCCAAGTCGATAGCAGTGTCGGCGTCAGCGGAGATAGCTTGGATGCGGGAAAGTGCATCGGCGATGGCGTTGTGCACACCTGAGACATGCCGTATATCGGTCGTAAACTGAGCGATATAGTCAAGGTGGCGCGACTCTCTAGGAGAGTATCGGTCGGTAGTTGAGCCGAGCACGTAAGTCAGGGGTTTGTGGTCGGTGAAGACGACAAAGGAGCGGCCTTCTAGGACGTGTCGGAAGTGACGTATCGCTAGATATACGGCTAGTAGTTCTCTACCGAACGTGCTGTAGCGAGATTCGGTAAGTTGTAGGCGTTTGGAGAAAAAGGCTAAGGGCTGCCACGTGTCGGCTACTCGTTGCTGCAAAACAGCGCCGACTGCCACGTCCGAGGCGTCAGTACTGAGGGACAGTGGGGCGGCCGGATCGTGATGCGCTATAGAAGCTATGTTGGTGATAGCCCCTTTCAGCGACTTAAAAGCAGCGCGTGCAGCGGCAGGAAATTCGAATTTCTTGAGTTTCCCTCGGAGAAGGTCCGTGAGTAGTTGCATCAGCGAGGCGCAGGTTGGTATGAACCGTCGGTAAAAGTTGACCAGGCCATAAAAACTCCTGAGCTGTTTGAAAGAATGAGGCTCGGGGTAGTCGATGATGGCTTGAATTTTATCCTGCAGTGGCACGACGCCTGCAGAGGAGATACGATGGCCCAGGAAATCGACTTAATCGACACCAAACGAACACTTTTCTGCGTTGATCGTCACCCCGTGTTGAATAAACGAACAAAAAGAGTTCGTACGCGGCGTATGTGCTCTTCTCGTGAAGAGTTTGCGATTAAAAGGTCATCGAGATACGCGTAAGCGAAGTCTAAACCGCAACAAACCTGGTCGATGAAACGCAGAAAAGTTTGCGCTGCGTTCTTTAGGCCAAATGACATGCGCAGAAACTCGAACAAACCAAATGGAGTCGTCACGGCAGTTTTAGCGATGTCCACTTTGGCTACCTGATTTTGGTTCTATGCGCGTACCAAGTCGATTTTACTGAAGGTATTTTTACCCACCAGACTGGCAGTGGAATCCACTATGTGTGGGATCGGATAGCGATCAGGTGTGATCACGTATTCAAGGATCGATAGTCGCTGCAAGGACGCCTGTCCTCCATGACCTTCTTTGGGAACATGTGCAGTGGCGACGCCCATGGGCGATTGGACGGTCTGACGATACCAAGTTGAAGCATGTGGTCAAATTCGGCTCGTGCTGCCCGTTGTTTGTCTGGAGCAAGCCGTCTTGGTCGTGCGCTAACTGGTTGACCGCGCGTAACTATGTGGTGAGCGACCTCTGTCGTGACTGGTGGAAGCTCTGCAGCCGGTCGAACCAGTCGCGGGTGTTTGGAGAGGAGGCTCAAGTAGTCGGACGGTGCGTCTATGATCCGAAATACAGGGCTGAGTACCGTGGCATCTGAAAGGACACCATTAACGCCTAGTTTGGTACGATCGTCTAAAAGTCTGTGGCGACCAGAATCAACAAGCAACCCAAAATGTCGGAGGAAGTCGACACTGATAATTGCGAAGGGTGCAGGCGGAACCATGAGTACCAACTGAAAATTTTGGCGAAGATTGTGGTCTAAGGTCATCATGCACTGACCGAAGGAGGCTATCGGAGAACCGTTGGCCGCACGCAAATTGTACGTAGGCTTCGAGTGCTTGTCGCTAGCGGTCGCTGGGATGACGCTGACTTCCGCTCCAGTATCGATGAGGAATGTGGTGGAAGAACGTCGATCCTTAACGTAAAACAGTCGGTTTGCTTGGTTATTGAATGATACGTTTGTCGTGCTAACATTCAGTCTATTCGTTTTCCCTGAAGCAGCTGGGTCGTGCCTAATGCAGGGAGCCCGACAACGTCTAGCTCTTCCACCGTATTGGCGGTGATACCAACCTACTTCATCAAGGAGTTCGATATTATCTGACTGCGAACTTGTAGGGAAAAGGTTGCGCTTTCGTGCCGAAGGAGACGTACTCTGTGTAGGCGCAGACGAGCCGCAATAAACGGTAGCCGAAACGTGGTCAGCACTTGACCGTGGCACACGCTGCTTCGAAGCCTTCGGTGTTGCTCTGCTGCTGCGAAGTAGCGCAATTTCCTCGTCTTTAGAGTCAGACCGGCCTAACGGCTGAGAACAAACATGAGGTTCGGCTTTCATCGGTGAGAATACGTCACCGGAGCTAGTGGTGCTCTGCTGCTGGAACCTTTCGAACACAGCGTCTGCCTTAGTAGCTAATTCTTTCAGGGGTGTATCTATAAACATGGACAGCATTACCGGCAATGGCTCTGGGAGACGTGCAAACCACAGCTCCTTTATCCCTTCTTCGCTCAAGAATAAGGGACCAGCGATGCGCTGAAGTTCGCAGAGCAACGCAGACGGCTTGCGGTCTCCAAGCTTGAGACCATTGAGCTGCTCAAATCGAGTCCGTGTGCTGGGCCGTAACTCTTTTAAAATCGCTTTCTTCATCGTTTCATACTTTGCCTCATTCCATGGGCAGAGTAGAATGTCCTCAATCAGCGTCACTACCGACGGAGGAAGGCGTGGGACGAGCTGATTGTACCTCGGACGGTCCGCCGCAATGCCGCTATTTTCCAGTTCGATCTCGAATATCTTAAACCAAACTACTGGACTGTGTTCCATGAAACCTGGAACAGCCAGAGGAAGCGTGTTTACGCTGTGAAACGACTCAGATGCCACTCTCGAAATGTGAGTCGAAAGCTGAAGAATGAACAAAATACGATAAAAGTACCAAAATTACGCAAGTAACAAATGAATACAGTTATATACTCGAGAAAAAGGAACGAACTCACCAAAAAATACAAAAGAGAAAAAATGTTGAATTCGCGCGTGCGAATCGGGGTCACCAATTTGTAGGACTAGTTAATACTAGTCCGAGGCGGTGCGCGAATGTAAGCGCGGATAGCAGAAGGCAATTGGAGTCGGATAAAGCGGATTTTATTCGATGGGCTACAATAAGAAGCGGCCAGATGAAACGAAGCCAGAGCGCACACTTGAGCGCTGGAACTTACAGGGCAGTTGTGTGTCGAGCCGGTTGCAAGGAAGATTAAAACAAGAAGGAGCAATGTACAATCGGTCAACAATTAAATTGTACATGAAAGATAGCAGTTATCTTTTAGGGCGCTACCCAGTATCACAAACGTGTTCACCACATTTATCTCTAAAGTCAAGCTTTGTTAGAAGATGGAAATAATAAAAAGCGAATAACAAGAAGTTTAATACATGCGGGAAAAATACTGTTCTAAACGAACTTACGTGAAGCCAATGACTTCAAACTAGATATAGTCCTGGCCCGACTAAACTTAAACGGGTAGTAGCAAGGCCAGTTACTCAAACGTCGTAACGTCGAAAGCGCTTGTTTGCTTGCTGGTGGAAGGGACAGCATAAGAAAGACAGATGTTACTGACGTCAGGTAGCATTTGTTTAGGACTGAAGTAGAACCCAGAAGGTTCAAAGTCGAATCGGCGTGTAAAATTACTCCAACAGCCTACTGGTGTTTTATGTCATAATAAGTCGGATTACTGGGCTGGTAACAAAAGTGTGACGAGCAAACGGTGTCCCAGGAGTAACGACGGCACAGAAACGTCCACCATAATAAAGGAACAAAAACAAATTTCTTTACAGGAAATGTCATCAAACCTGGATTCCAGAGCTGCTTTTGTTATGAAAATAAGCGACAGGGCGGCAATATAAAATTTCCTATAACCTCTAGCAATCGACATTTTCGTATTCTAGAATAACTGTAGATAGGCTGATCAGTTCTACGACAATCAGCAGGTTTTAAGGAGTAATGCACGTAAACCCACCTTCGCCAACGGAAACGCCAAACGAGAGGCGAACGGTAGCTGGCGAGAGTCCAGCTGACAAAAATGGTAAGGATTTGAGGCCTCGGTAACGACTGCTCAAAAATCTTATGGCTTACAGGAAATTTCGCCAAAAGCTAGTTTCCAACGCCATTTCTGACATGGAATTCAGCGACAGGCGAACTGTAAATGCTTAGAGTAAACTAACTTGGGTTGGCTGTTTATGTCAGGTCAGGTTCTGAGGACGACACGGGCTTCCGCCTAACGAGGTTCTTGTACCGGTAAGCAAACCTGAGTTTGGCATTTGGGTTTTTGTTCGCCTTTCCTTGTTTCTGAAAAAGGAAATAAACTAATCACAAGAAAAATCCTTGCATTTTCACGTAGGTCCTATCAGTGCTATTTAGTTTGGAAAATGGTATATTAATTCCAGAGGAATGTGCGACCAGCAATTTTCCCAACAGCTTCTCGGCCTACTAAATCAGATGGTAACTTATTCCAGCTGCCAACCACAAGCATAGTAGAAAACGCGACCCTGATATTCAACCTGGCCCTCTGTTGCTTGCGCTTCAGACGACGACCACGCAAGTGATTCGACGTAGCTAGCTCGAACAAACCAGTATGCTTGATGACACTAAGGCCATCCATTATCCATAACGCCTCTAGCTGAGCGTCTCACAGTTTATGCCACTCCAGGGTAAACAACCCCAAGCTCTGTAAGCGCACTTCAGACGATTTTCCACGTTGGCCTTGAACCGACCTGGTTGCCAGTTTTTTGAATTATTTCATGCAAATTTCAGGGAGCAGGGCTATAACCAAGGGCGGAATTTTGGCTACGGGCCGAGATTAAATAGAACAGCATGTATCAGTAAGGCAATGGCGAACGTGAAGAAATAATTAATGAGGTTTCAATGATAAAAAGGTATGCACTTAGTATATTTATAGGGAGGTAAAGTAATCTAACTTCTGTAGTGAATTAGTTTACCGTATCCATGTTAACATGTGCCCCACAATTCCAAACTGAGTAATTGCAGCGAATTACTGGTGTTTCAATGGTGTCATGAATGTTGAGATATCTTAGTCCTCTAATAAACGTAAACGTATTTCTAGTATACAATGAATTAAAGTATGCTGAAATGATGTGAAAAATGTATAAGTTAGACTTACCTCGCATGATGTGTTGTACTTGTTCGTTGGTAAGAATTCTTATGAAATCTCATTTGTCTGCAACGGAGAGATGAGGGAATCAGCAACCTGCAATAAATGAAAGCAGGCAGAAATATTAAACGTGAATGGTAGGGTTGTTGGATGTAAACCGGGAAGGGGATCGTGAAGGCATTATATTGTGAAGTATGCAATGAAATGGATGAAGTTGTAAATTCTGTATGA
The DNA here is from genome assembly GCA_944474145.2 of Dicrocoelium dendriticum. NCBI lineage: Eukaryota > Metazoa > Platyhelminthes > Trematoda > Plagiorchiida > Dicrocoeliidae > Dicrocoelium > Dicrocoelium dendriticum. Next base: position 26,823,715 of record OX104060.1, on the reverse strand, counting down.
GAACTAAAGATGATGAAATAATGATCTGCATAAATTACGTGCTAATAAAGGGAAAAAGGTAATATTAACTGATAAGAAGTGTACAGTTGTGTACGTTGTTAAAGTGTTTGCAAATTATTGACGTGGAAGTTACTGGGAACTAATAATGTGCAGGCCATTCATCCGGGATATTGAGCAAAGGTGGTGCAAGCGGAATTATGTATACAAATAGCGTGATATATAATGTATAAGCGGTAGCATTATGTGAAGTAATGTTAAATTGCAGTGAAAAATGAAAAACCATATATCATAGGTAGTATGGATATATGTAGGTCGCCTGAATGGTAGGGATAATTTATCATTTATTTATATCATACCTAGCATGATAATAGAAATGAGGAAAACTGGTGCAATATACTATGAACATAAGTATTTGCCCCCAGGCAAAGGTGAAACAATATATCTATAATATATATATATATATATATATTGATATAGCAATGCATGATAATACATGTATATATATTTAAACCTGTTTTATTAATGGAGTGCATATTAATTTCTTCAATTATGACTTACATGGGGAAACGTCATAACGCGTTCCTCGGTCGGTAACTGGTTGTATTTCCTATGTGTGGAGGCCTGTTTCTTCCGTGGAATGTCAGCGCTGGTAATCAGCGTGGATCACAAGAACAGGCTATGGCCATAATTATTGCTACCTGCACTTTTGAACTGCGATGTATGCCTGCATACTGCGTTTGGGTGAGCAACAAGCATTGAACCTTTCTAAAAGTTAATGAGCAGGTAAGCATGTATGGTATGTCAGCGTAAATGTGCTCACGTTGACACACTTAAGGAATACGGAATAATGAAATGGGTGATAATTTGTAGGATAGTGTATGCGCATTGTTAAATTGAGCGAGTTGTGTATATAGCATTGGCAGGCCTATTAGCACACGCAAGAACGCGGTGTGGTGAATTTTTATGTGTCGAAAAAGAAGCGCTTGCAACACCACGGGTAAGTTACGGAAGATACCAGGCGGGCGTAAATCCATTTCCCGTTGCTGAATGCAATGGCATAGGAAGCGTTGCGCATGACGAAAACGGTGCACAGCAAAGGGAGACGTATGCATTACTAGGGCGGTAGTTTGGTAGTGAGAACAGGCAATATAACCAAATGGCACTACTTAGTCTAAGTTAGGAGTGTTCGAAATCTCATAGCTTTCAAAGGGACAACGCTAAGAAACGAATGGCGTTTTTCGTTCACGTCATAGAATGGCTATGCTTCAGAACCGGAGGTGTAGTAGAGGCGTAGTGAATCTGGTGTAGGATTACGGACCCATCCACGGAATTGGGGGCGAAGTAATGCGGGCCATGCGTAGTAAGCGTAGGTAATTGCCAGAGATGTGGCGTTCTTGTCGGCACTGAAGAGTACTCCCTTTGTTACCTCGCGCGCATGACTATTGCACGGAGAAGTATTATAGATGGCATAAGAGAGGACGCATGCTCGCAAAATAAGTGGTAGCCATTTAGGCGTCACTAACTTAAGCCTATGTATGTGCAACGGAGAAGCATTTATAACGCCGGTAACTGTGCCACCCTCCATCAACGGTGGTTACTTGGACCATGTATGTTCCAGGCCACTGGCATCAGTATTACCGCTAGGGAAGGTTCAAATACTGGGTGCACATGCCTTGAATACATAATCGCGGTTCTCCTCTGTTTGTCCCATATCATCTGTTTCATTATCGGTACAAGGGTAGGGTACCTGGTTGGCTGCACCGACGCTGTGGTCTGGCGTTTATTGAACCCAGCCTGACGGCACACTGGTGTCATCATTACAGTCGGTAATGAAGCGTAAGTATAACATCTCAAGGCTCCATGAACGTTGTTTACTCTTTCCATGTATGTGCTTTGGCAGGTGCACCAACACTGATACGATGGAAGCAGTAGCAGTTGCCTCCACATGCCTTGCTGAGGGGCGTGGGTAGGTCCTAGACCGGTGTTATAAGAATGGCTACTGTCAAAGTATGCACCATAGATATTGCACGCCTCCGCCATGAATATCGACCAAGGGAATATACATGCGATATCGGACGTTATCATCCCTAAGCTGGCAGCCACTGACTTGGGCTAAAGTGGTGGTTCAAGAAGCATGGACGGGATGTCGGTTGTAAATGATATGGATGCAAGGTATACGTGTGTGACAGGAAGTTGATGTTGTGGATCCTGGAATGCGAACTGTTCACATCCCTTCGGGTGCATAATCTCTGATATATGGCATGAAATGCAACGCGGACGTCTTTACCGATTCCAAATATTCCCGACATTATAGGGAGCGTTTTCCGCGCTCTTGACCCACAACGCGCAAGCACTGAGGAACGGTGAATGGTAAATGGTGTGACGAACGAACATGGGAAAGAAATACGTGTGCGCTTCATATAAAGTAAACTTACGTAATCAAGTTACACGGATGTTTCGTTAAAGTGAGCTGTTAGGCTGCGTATGTAGCAACATAAATGTTCACTGGATGAATATCTAAAAAAGAGCAGTTGATGGGAATGGTTACAAGCACATGATCAGGTACCAACAGCACCGAAACCGCTTAGTACATCGCGGCCAGGGAGAGCGAGGTGATATGGTAAGGAAGGTGCAATGTAATACGGCGGTGGAGAGTCTTGGTGACGATTACGAACCCACCCACTGAACCAACCGCCAAGTGGTGCATTGCATGCAAGCCAATGCCTAGGCACTAGGGGCTTGTAATGAGGCACCATAAGGGAATGGGAAATAGGGTGGCCCTAAAAAGGGCTGTGGGTCTTTCACGAAGGTATGGGAAAGTGGACGTGGTCATCATTGCGGACTCACCGGGAGCAGGAGGACGTGCCTGGGGGTAGTTGTGAAACTTCAATACCATTGGTGTTGCAAGCGGGTTCGGATATAAAGCACGGAAGCACGGGCAAGCATCATGGGACGGAGAAGGTAATCTTTGCAGTAGGCAAGCTTACTTGAAAGTGTTAAAGGCACAACGATTGAGCAAGCGGGGTACGGTTTTTGACATGCCGGCGAGATGTTGTGCGAGGTACTCATTTCGTCAATCGTGAAAGCAGTACCCTGGAAGCTAGGGTGCAGAGGCGACGCATGTTACTGATCAGTATATGGTACTAACGTAATGACGTACTGACGCCGCTTTCAAAGTGGAGTCATGTGGACATTCACGTGGGCGGCGGACTGGCGACTAACAGGCGGTTCGGGGGCATAGTGCTAAAAGGTGTATGTTTAGCACATTACCACGTACTGACTCGGTTTTCAAAGTGGACGCATGTGGACATACATGTATGCGGTGGACTGGCGGGTAAGACGCTGATGCGAGGCATAGTACTGAAAATTGAATCGCAAGCACAAATGAGGACGTACTGACTGGGTGTTCAAAGTAAAAGCATGTAGACATTGACATGGGCGGCGGACTGGCGGCTAGTAGGCGTAGGCGTAGGCATAGTTCTGAAAACTAATGTTAATCACCAAAGCCCTTTGTTGTCTCTAAATTATAATTTACCAGGATGTTCACTTGTACTTACTTCGTTTAACAGACCGGTTGATACCGTGCGTTTTCGTACTTCCGTCGCCGTGTGACTTCCACGATGTCCGTATTTGCTCACCGGGGTTGTGGATGGAATAAAAGGGGGCAAGCAATGACTTGCTCCGGAGGAATGAAGATCCGCCCAATGGGCGCGAATTCCTAAATTCCCCTTGCCTTGCGGGTAGGTTATTTAGCCAAAGGCTCGGGGTGTAGTCCCTTAAGTCAACCCCGTATTCCGGCTTCCGCAGCCGGGTAGTATCACGCCCTCTTACAAAACCATGGACTGTACTACAACGTGCTCATCAGCTATTGTTCCTGCTACTCACTTGCACGCTACTTCATCACACGCCAATTGTTTGTTTGCCAACAATCCTCACTTTCGGTTACCCGATTCATGTGTTCAACAAGCTGGCTGCGATTCCGGTTGCACCGCAGAGCAGGAAGTTCAACCTATGGCTCTCCTTCGTCCCCGATCCTCGTTCCGTCTGGCGTGCTTCAACGTTCGTTGACTCATGCAGAGTGGACAGTAAGCCGGTCTAGCGCGCACGCCAGATTCCTTAGACATAGATGTCTGCCGTGTTACTGCAACCCGATTGCAAGATCCTACCACTGTACTTACATTGAAATTCCCCAATGACCAGGAAGCGAGATATTACCTGCGTATTCCTGGAGGTGCAGAAGCAGCCTCAGCGGGTTTTGCTGGTGTAGGTAAAGCACTGAGTGGTAAGGCCAATGCGGCACTGCTGGACAGGTTTCCGATTAACAGCGGACTATGTGCAGTTCGGCTTCGGGGTTCCTGTAGAATCAACAGGCACCGCGAAGATAGACACAACGTGTTTGTGGTCTCCGCGTACGTTCCAACTAACTGCATTTGCGACTCTGTGCAGGACGAATTCTACGGAGATATACCTCAGATCTGACTAATGCTAAAAAGTCGGATGTCGTTAGCCTTGCTTGGGATTTTAATGCACGGGTTGGCCGCCTGTTACCATACGCAGGATCGCGAGACATGGTGGTCTGAGCGTCCTTTAGAGATGGAGACTGCTGCCCTCTCTGGCAACACTGGCAGGCTTTTTCAACTCATTCGTTCCACTGGCCTCAGGAAGCCTGGTGTAAGTGAGGTCATTTGTGAGGTGCATGAGCCTCCGATGACCAACCAACAGAGGCGTATGCACTGCTGGGACGAGCACTTACACTCTCAGTTTAACTGGCCTCATCGAAGTGTAAAGTACTGCTCAAGGATTGGCTTTCACCCGCTCCCGTGCTCACTGGAGGGCGCACAACTTGAACAGGTAAATAGTTTCATCTACCTTGGGAGCTGTGTGCCCAATGACTGCACTAGTAACAAAGAAGATTCGTTGCGTATCGCTAAAGACGATCGATGAAATAAAGTAAATCCAATAATGCATACAGATACGCCGGGATAACTCTTCGCTAAATTAGCATATGAAGTAAGTTGGTTAGCAACGAATCCGCGATAATGAAAGATATGTAAACGTCAATTAAAAACGATAAAAACGCACCGAAGCTACCGAAGATAAGCGCAATTGGCGTAAGCAAGGTGGCCAGTTAATAGCAGATTATTCCAGTAGGCAGAACAAACCAAATAAAGTGGAATGAAATGTATTCATTTTAAAAAGACCTAGTTTAAGTGTAAGTTCGTTTGGCCAAAATGCGGTGAAGAGGCATCAAGAATATAACATCAGTCTCAGCATGGAGCACCATGGTTGGCTGCATCCTATTTCGGGTTTGCCTGTCACTATTACCAGCCACAGGACGCCTGCGACTACAGAGGGACCATGGGTGGCTTGCGCTGTACTACCCACAGCTCTAAACACGCACCCCAAAACCAGCGTAAACCCGAAGGAATAAACCTAAGAGGCATGTGATGGGAAGCCATGTTTCATCAACGAAGCCGGCCCACAGTCCTTCACAGGCAAACACAAGCACGCTGCATTTGGGAAATCAACGGCACACAAAACGGTGGCTGATCCCTAGTCCGCTCCCCACTGATTGCCTGGAACCACTCTTCGAGCCTAGCCCGACCAAATGGACCGTGCATCCCGTCTCCTCCAGCAACGACCGACTGTCTCCTGCGGCCAGATGGACGAAGTAGTGGGTAATGACTGTCTCCTGTCCACTGATCTCCATGCCTTTGTTGGCCTTTGTTGTTGGTATGCCCCCTTCTCTCCCTCTTCTTATACTTTATTTCATAGGTCCTCGTGATTTTATGTCAGCAAAGCATCAGTCCCAATGGCTGATGATGATGAAGTGCCTAACCCGTCGCTACCATTCCCCTTCCTCAGTCCTTGAAGTTTGCAGGCTTGGGCTGGCCACCAATCACGGGAATACAGGGCGAGGCGGTTCTCTATCAACTGACAGCCTTTACAGGTTACTATTGCCTGGCATAAGTAACCTGCTTCGTGACTGCCCTGTACTGTGCCCTCGTACTGCGCCGATCCAAGGTTGCAAACCTACGTTTTCAGTTCCGCCATCACCTCCTCCGTCTTGCGAAGTTTAGTCGCCCTGTCCACCGCGCGTAGCTCAAAGACATCTCTTTCATAGATTCCACCGCCAGTCTGTAGCTGTACGCCGTCTCATTTGCCAACTACGCGTGAAACATAAATAGGCGAGTCCCGTTACATTTATTAAAATACAGTGACACAGTATATAGCCGCCATAGCTTAACTGGTGTGTTGCATTGGCCAACAACACCTCACAGTGCCGCGCAGTTATGCATTCCATGAAAGGCGGCACGAAAAATACATATTTAACTATGATTCCATCCCTCACTATCCGACAGGTGCCATTCTTCTACAGCAAATCGGTCACCTCGCACACCTCCCTTGCCTGCTGCTTTCCGTGACGCCTTGTCACCGTCTTTATGTCGTCTACTGTCAACACTCGCCCGTGCTTCCGGTTCATGTATCAACGAATCTCACGGGTACTTCTAAACACTGACATAAGACTCACAATCTCTAGCTCCTCAGCTTCCGTCAAGTGCCGATTCTGTGGATACAGCCACGCAGTACCCAAATGGAAAACATGATTCTGCGGCAGCTCCACTTCACCACGCTAGTAATAATCACCCCTATAATTCACATGGACTGGAACGATAGGAAAATCCCTTGTGTGTTCCTTCTTGAGCACATGGTTGAGACAGGAAATGATGAGGTGCTAGTTCTTGATAGATCTAAAACAAAACACCCGAAACACACCCTGCTCAACCAATTACTGCCCACGTTCCGTGCATCAGCAGTCCGCGCTGTGTAGGTTACGTGAAGTAAGAAAGAAGTAGAGAGTAAATAGAAGATAAAGCGGAATGAAAGTCATTAAAAGGAAGGATAACGCAAAAGAGTGAAGAAATGACAGAATAAAAACTAAGTTTGAAGATGCATATAGTCAGCAGAAGGGAAACGTTTCGTGTTGCCACCCAAGGGCGTCTAACTGACGCTCGAAACGCTTAACCGTAGGTTCAGTACTACACTTTCAGAAAGCGAGTTCCAGCGCTCTATAACTGTACGCCCTAATCGAGTTTCCGCCCTGATCCGGTCAGAATGCGGCTTGTGTAGCTTCATGAGATGACCACGAAGACAAGGCAACCCAGCCGGGCTAAATAGCCAGCTCAAAGCCGGTCCAACCTTCCCTGTTAAAATGCGGTAAGTAAGGATTAGGTCTCCTCGAAGCCGTCGGTAGTGCATTGAATACATACCCAAGCTAAATAGACGCTCGGGGTACGATTGCCCCCGTAACCCCTCGACCAATTTGGTAACTACTCTCAAAACCCTCTCAAGCTCCGTTTTGTCCCCAACAGGGCAGGACGGGCAAGCCTGGACGCAGTATTCCAAATGGGGCCGGACGAAAGCTGAGAACAGCTTTACAAATATGTCGGCAGTTAAGACACCGAAAGAACGGCGTATTAACCAAAACATTCTGAAACCTCTACTGGCGGCCTTCTTCCAGTTGTCACCAGAATGCGGACGAGGAATGAACGACACCTAGGTCTACCTGGTTAGAGACAAGGGGAGTTCGACCCCACCAAGTACGTAGCTCGAAGGCGGGAAAGTTGCTCCTATACAAAGGACGGAACACTTAGCCTGATTAATGGGCAGTAGACCAGTCCCAGAGTCTGTCCAGGGCATGCTGTATGGCCTCAGAACCACCAGGAACATTTACAACCTTCTATCGCTTAAGGTCATCAACAAACAATAGGGATGATACCCCAAGCTTTACAGGGAGATCGTTTACGTAGATGGAGAACAGCATCGGTCCAAGGACCGAGCGCTGTGGGACACCGTTAAGGACCGCTTGCCTAAAGGATAAGCTGTGACCCACACGTACACACTGCTCTCTTCCCTGTAAGAATGCAGATACCCAGTGAAGGGCGCGGCCAGATACGTCGTAGAACCTCAGCTTTTTTGATAGCCTCAAGTAGGGTACCTTAACAAATGCTTTCCAGAAGTCTACGAAAACCACATCCACTACGTGGCCATTGTCCACTGCCTCGGGCCCAAGCTTCACGAGCAAGCAACAAATTCGTCAAACACGAAAACTCCTTCCGCGATCCATGTTGTGCACTACTGAGTAGATTAAATCTATTCAGGGGACGTTCCAACGAATCTCTCACCAGCTTTTTAAGCAGTTTGACCACGACGCTAGTCAGACTAACTGGTCTATAATTGGCTGACAGACTCCTGTCGTCATTTTTAAGATAGGACAGATGACAGCCTCCTTCCATTCAGAAGGTAATGTACAGCTCTCAAGTGACTTCTGAAACACCACCGTCAGCGGTCCACTTAGTTCCCCCGCCAACTCATGCAGAAGCTCACTACTATGGAAAAACTTGCTTTGCAGTCCCGCATTCTATAACTATTTGGTCATGTCACAGCATTATCAATACCACACTTACCGTTTACCACGAACGTTCCGCCGAGTACCATGCACACACTGGTAATGCACATATTGGTATGGATACCCTTCTGGCAAATCATCCCCTGTCATCCGTTTGTACCGAGTTCGAGTAACCACTGACCGCTTATAAAAGGCCGTCGCAGTAGCCTGCTGAAATTTCTTCACATCCTGTTTCATGTCCGCAAATGTTCGCGAATATAATATCACCAAACGATTAAACGAAGGAAGATCGTCCACCATGATGACAGCTTCCAACGACGCGCCACGGCTCAAAACTGCACTTCGTTATCTACTTGAACAACAACAACATAGTGTTAAAATCCACAAACTTTTATATTACCACGTACCCTAAATGCTCATGAAACTCTTCATTATACACCATACAACATCAATAAGCGACATAGTCCACATTTAGCATGGCGTACCATACCACCCTCACCAAATTATGCACATGACACTTTGGTTAGAATCCCTGCCCGCAACCTTCATGGGAACGGCTAATTTTTATCATGGCGGGAAAGGGTTTCGCTACCGTTGTCTTCGGTAACATCCAAGTTTGTTTGCGTGGCTGCAGAGTACATACTTAACTTCTGTGGTGTTACGATGCGGGGAAATAGAAAATAATGATATTTGGATTTGCTTCGTGAAAACGGTTATGATATATTAAAGTGATGACTACAGGTGTAGTTGAAGTTCACTGCTTTATGGAAAGAAGAATGCTAAATAAAAGTGTAGTGTAAACGGCTGTTTTATAGAGCAAATAAATGTGAATACAATTGTTTCATATATGTAGATTTTATGCTTGCAGTAAGTTACTTGCTTGGATAAGGGGTATACATATCTCTTGTCTGATTATCGTATTTTTTGTATTTTTTAAAATCGCGATGAATGAAAGCGAAATTTACAACTAACATATCTTACCAACTACCATTTTTTGTACATACTTAAGCACAAAGCGACCTATACACATCTCTTTCAAATCCAGTTATGAATGCACCACAATCTAGCCTGGTGTACCGGACCACAAAATCCCTCCAGGCCAATTTTTCATGTCAAAAATTAGCCCCTCTCCAAACCACTTCACCACAAAGGTGACCAAGCCTGCGTACTGTACTTCCGTTGTGGCCTAGCAGTTGCATTTTACCGTGGAGGGAAAACTTCTAGCTTGGTGTTACTCAGTGCTACCTTGAGACGCAACAATTTTGTTGCGCTCTGTTGGCAGCATATCGACATTGTGCCATAGGCTTAAAATTGCTCTCCATGACGACTCCTAGTTATCATTCTAGTTATCTGATCATGCCACCATGGGCGTGCCTCGCATAGTCGAGAATAAAATATCTATTTATTTAAACCATGTGCTTGGTTAATGCATTGCGAAGAGAAAGATACGGGGGAAGTATGCACCGAAATCCCGTCTCTACAAGTGGCCAATAATTGGCTTTGCTTGGCACTTAACCGCAAATCCCATGCTTTCGACCAGTTAATCACAATCCGATAGTGTACCGACCACTGTTTGTTTCGGGGAAGCTGTACACCACCGGACGCGCCCCAAGTTTGCGGATCGTAACTTGCTTTCCTTGCGAAGGTACCTGTGAATAGTCCTCGGCTGTTCGCACGCGCGATGAACAATCGGTCGCGGACAATCAGTGGCAGCGTCCTAGAGCGTGTAGGGTTCTGTGCTGATACACTGTTCACTACTCAAATATTACAAGAGCTTGCGAGACACTGTGTCAAGGCCACTGTGAGCCGATATAGAGTCACTGAGCATTCACTAGTGGTCACCGAAGTGTGTACTTAACGGAGGGCGGTTAAACGACCGTTGGCCACCGGCTTCGATGTAGGGTTTTTAACAACCCGGCTGTCACCCTACATGTTGCTTCGCGGCGTGTTCAGTAAGCCGGGAAATCATGGCCTCCTTGCTGCTCTTTTGACGCCCTGAGTAGTTTGTCTTCACTCGAAAGCCGTTTTATCCTCACCTAGGCAGCCTGCTTCTAACGCTTTGCGTTATACATCAACTGATCCGCTGTCTTGCAAGTTAATTCTCTTCAGAAAGGGTCTCCTAACTCAACCCTCTTCCTTGGCCTGGGCAAGCTAGAGGTACCATGCAAACATAAGTTATAGAGCCATGCCTCAACACTTCTTCGTTTGCTTTCTCGCCTTTCGCTTTCTCCGCCTCGCTTTATCTTCTCTCACTCTCTCGAACTGCTCTCCTCGGCCGAGGTATTAACGGTTGAACCAGCCAAACCAAGTTTTACCGCACCGCCGTTTAATCACTTTATTCTACGTTGGTTTAACCCCTTATTCTTGCTTTTGCCACTTCGGTTTCGAGTTCACAACACGGGGTCGCCTTGGGCGAACGTTCTTGCCATACGGATAAGGAGCCTAGTTCCGAGGGTGAGCCAAGTCGCGTTGACAAACCATTGCTAGCACCCATTTGTCACTCAGGCTTGCAGCCTACAATTTCCGGAATCTGATGCCGACTGGAGAACAGGCAATCCTTGATCGTACGCTAGAAACCACGGCAATCGATGTTTGCTCTCAGCGAAACCCGTTTAAAGGACTTTAGCACAACACTGACTAGTTTCACTGTCTGGCAACTCTACAGACATTTTCATTTTGCGCCTGTCTGCAGACACCCGCAGAAGCCGCTGGTTATGATGGAGAGGACATTACGTTGAGCACACGTGTTGAGCCAGCGGCACTAGACCGGATGCTTTTTAACCGTCGACTAGGCGCGGTCCGATTAGAAACCTCGGTGCGACTGTCCAAACGCAAAGCCAGCAGTCGCTCTCTATTCATTGCCGCAGCATTTGCTCCCACAGATTGCAACCGGTAATTAGTTAAAGACGACCTTTATTGTCAACTACTCGATCTCCGTAACCAGCGCCGTACTGACAAGGTAGTGCTCGCCGGGGACTTGGAATCCCCGGTCGGTAGACTTGCAGGTGGCGAACGTGAAACCGGTGATCAACACGGTCATGGTACTCGCAAAACACACAACGGTGGTCGCCTACCACAGTTTGCATCGATCACGGTCTGTTTCTGTAGGGCACTAGTTTTCGGGGATCCTAGCGCCTTCGCCTCAACTGGAGACCCCATCACCTGGCCAGTCATGGACATAAATTGACATCAACGTCATAAGTTGTCGCTGGCGGGGATGCATACCGGATTGTACATCAAGCTGGAGTACCTAGCTCTCATCGGATCACACGGCGATGTGTAGGGTAACGTCGCGTACTGCTTTGGTGGCTCCAAGCGGCGTCGCCGGAAAAGGCTTGACGTAACTAGGCATTATGCCCCTAACGTTCTCTATGCATTGCAAGATGTCTTGGCCTCAAGGCTGAGGACTACATCATGCACTGACATTAAAGAACACTGGACACAAATCCGCGGTGCCTTGTACAATTCTATAAGGCTTGTCCGTGGTTCCACAAGTTGTCCTTTCAACCACAAGATCTCTGCACGATCCCGCCAACTTCTCAAGGGCCGTCGAGCGTTAAACACTATACACTACGCTTGACTACTAGCACTGAGCTCAAACAGCTGCTCCGCAAAGTTTGCAAGGTCTTATGGACGCAGTTTGTCATTGAGATGAAGCAAGCGGCCAACTCGAGGGTTTTCGGCAAACTTTTGCTCCTGATTTGAGCAACTAGTGACAAATGCCTGACGGTAACGGAAGTTTTATGCAAAACTAATGGTGAGCCAAGCCAGTATCAAAAACGCCGACTCGAACGTTGGACCGAGCATTTTGAGCAGTAGTTTAATTGGACAGTGACACCAATGAATTCCCATTCTGGAGTCAGAACGCTCCCCGGTGTGTAGACATGGCACCGGTATCGAGGAGTGAGTTCGCCTTTTGAAGCGCCACAAAGCCCTGACTCAGGTGTACTCCCTTCGGCTCCCTCTGGATGGCGAGCCGTACAAACTTCTTGGATGCCAGCTGATTGGTTCGGGTGTAACCATTTCCAGCAAATATTTCAGCGGCAATATGTCAGGACGTGGTAGGTTTTGCCGGTAAGTGTTCGCCGTATAAAAAGACACCAAAGTATGCTTAACAATACTGTGACCTGGCGGTCGTGAGATGCCACGAAATAAGGTCACTTCCACGTTGTTATGCGGAGAATACTTTCCAACCCATGGTGAGCAAACTTCCAACCACACATTGCCGGCGATAACAAACAGTCAAGAAGGGAGCGGCACCTTTACAAGCATGAACAACACAGCTACACATACATGGTTGGCGGCATTCGGTTTCGGATTTGACTGTCACTATGGCCAGCCACAGGACGCCTGCACCTTCAGGCGGACCATGGGTAGCTTGCGCTGAACCACCCACAGCTCTCTCCACACACCACAAATCTAGTGTAAACCCGAAGGAATAAGACCGGGAGGAATGTGGATGGGAGCCAGATTTCATCAACGGAACCGGCCCACACTCCTTCACAGGCAAACACAAGCACGCTGTACTTGGGGCATCAAATGCACACAAGGTGGTGGCCTGACCGTAGTCCGCTCCACACTGATTGCATGGAACCACTCTTCGAGCCTAGCACTACCACAAGGTCCGCACACCCCGTTTCCTCCAGCAACGACCAACTGTCTGCTGGAGCCAGATGGACGAGGTAGTGGGTAATAGGCCGGTGGGCCCCTTGTCAACATGCACATCAAACGCAGCCACAACTGGGATGTCAAACAACAGCCAATCACTCAAAAGGCCGGTATCGAATAAAGTAAACGCATATGACGACATAAATGCTCGATAAATGAGCATATAGAAGAAATTGGTTAAAAGTGAATCCGTGATAAGTACCAAATGTCCGAGTTATTTAAAAAATACCACGCGATACAATTACGCAAGTTTGCCACAATTTTCATGATCGACGTGTGCAAGTTGGGAGAAGATTATCTAGCACGCAGAGCAAACCAAATAAACTGTAACGAATTATATCCACATTAAAAATACCTAGTTTAAATGTAACTTGGTTTAGCTTTACTGTGATGTACAAGCATCATTAATGCAACATCAGCCTCAACATGGGGTACACACACAAATTACATACATATATACATTCCTACACAAACATACACTGTTATGGGAAACGTTGGATTTTTGCACATAGTTGATCACGATTTGCTATGTTAACTTGATCATGCCTGTAAAGACACGTTTTGTGTTGTCAAGAAGTAAAACGTTATTTATTTATTTCAGGATGGAAGCCTATTACTTGTCTACGTGTTAACGTCTCCTCGCTAAGCGACGTGGGTCACTGAAGTTATCCCATCTGATTGGAGCCGGCCAGATAAGGTGCTCTAATTCAAAAGGGGTACCCGAAACAACTGCGCCAACCAAAGAGGGATTAGGCAAAACTCTGTTGCTTAACAGGTGCTCGCAGCTCTGCATTTGAGAAAGCACAGCCTGGTACACGAACCGTGCGTACGTGAAGAGCAAGCTTGGTTCCGCTCAGGTCGGTGTTGCATCGAGCACATTTTTACACTGCTAAATATTTGATCGCCGTCGAACATTTCACCCACCAACGATCATCGTCTAACTAGACACACTTGCTGCGTTTGACTCAGTTGACATAGCTGCCCTTTGGATTTGTCTACTGAGAAGTGGGTGCCCGAAATATGTCATCTTACTGCAAGCCAGCTGATCTCAAATCTCGGGCGGAATAGGGTGCACGGCGAATGTTCGCCATACTATTATCACCAGTGGCGGAAGACTGGGTTGCCGAGCTTCCCTTTGTTTAATTTCGCTATGGAAGAATTCTTTGAGAGTGCTGTGAAGAACTGCGAACCCAGCGCCGCTGTGCTGTTTCCGGGGGAGCAACCTGAAGTTGGAGTATGCAGACGACCTCGCAGTAATATACAGTGCCTCACAGGCTGCCCAAACGTCGTGTGTAGATTAAAGTTGTTTGCCTCCCGATTTGAAACGACCTGCGAACCATCGGATTGCAGGGCCTACTTGCGGGGCTCGCTACGCGTTGCTCCTACTTTCAGCGATAGTGTGCTAACGGGTGCGTTCTCTTAGTTCAGTCTCTAAGGCTTGTGATGATTTTGCTAACCTCCGCCATCTCTGGCGCCCAAACTATCTGTGTCTATCTCCGAAGGGAAAAATTAACAATACCGCGATGAGAGCGGTTCTGCTCTATGGCTGCGTGATGGCCTGTTTGCGCGAAGGATGTTGTGAGCTGTCTGTTTTGATCGCCGCTGCCTTCAGAACACTGCTGGCATACGATGGCCACAGCACACTAGTAAAGCAGACATTCGACGGAGAAGTTTAAGATCAGTTTGACTGCTGGCTACAGAAAAGCATAATTTCTATGCGCAAGCTACAGTGATTTTGCTATGTTCTTCCCAAGCCTCCTCACTGCTTATCTCGCTATGTTCTCTTTACGCGCGCAGAAGTCGTCTGGATGCAAAAGCAGGGTGCCAGACAAATGACTTGGGCCAGAAGCATGAAGGAGCTGGCGTCAAAGTTAGCCGTGGTTGGGCGCTCTCGGCTCCCTGGCTGGAGCGTAAAGGATCCAGAACACGCATGGCTGGAAACACTCGGATATGGCAAGAAACCGTGAGCAATGGTGGACTGGTTGTGACTTACTGTTCCAACGTACACCGTTTATTCCTCTTCACACTTCGTTTGTTTATTCTAGCTTCCATGCTTAGCGGCACTATGCTAATTGTAGTATTGACGGTGCTGAATATATATATATATATATATATATATATATATATATATATATATATATATATATATATATATATATAGGCACACTGATGATAGCTTTTGTCAGTGATGCCCAGTTGCCACCTCGGAATAGTTTAGGTTATATGCAAAATACAACAGGGGTCTCCAAGAAGAAGAGCCAAGTCCTTTAGAAACGAACAAAACAATAGTGAACCTAGTATTGGTCCAGGTGGAAGGCCACTATAGACCATGACCATACGAGAATTCACCTCATTTGCTTCTAACAAGGAACGTTCCACCACGTGAAACTTCGGACGTTCAAGAGAGGAGTATAAAAAGGAATACAAACCATGTCAATTTCGCAATCAAGAAACGGTGATTTACGGAATCGAAAGCCTTACTAAGGTCGAGATAGCACGCAATCACCGGAAACCACTCATCAAGACATCGGGTAACCTATGCAGAAAACACAGCAGGTTAATGCGGCACGACGTCTTCATAATGAACCCACACTGTTCCCCTCTAATTATAGTACGTTCTGCCAAGAGCTTAAAAATATGGTTTCTAATAAGCTTTCTTAAGTACTTGGGCAAAACAAATGCTGGAATTACAGGTCTATAGTTGGATCCCCACTTGTGGATCGCGACTATGGTTGTCTGCTTCCAGTCTCGTGGTATCTTACGTTTCTGAAGTGACAACTTGAATTGTTGCACAACAGTATTCTGAAGCACGTCAGCTGGTGGCTTGACTAATGCTAGATGTACCTTATCAAGACCGGCTGAGTTAAAGGGGTTTAAGTTATCATTACAATGAAGTCTTCTTGTGCAATAAGAACCACGTATCGCATTGCGTGACGGCTTACACTGTGTGGTTACGATGCTGCAATACCTCCGTTACTCCTCCTATGCAGGTTCTGAAAGACCCGTAACTGCACTTACGCTTTATTCTCGGCTAGTAAACCTGCCTGCCGTTTTCCATGATAAGACAACCAACTTCCTCTCTTAGGGAGTGTCTAGACTGGACATAGCTATTGTAACACTTGTGAGTTCATTTTGCACACCAGGTCAGTCTAAGCTCATTGTGAGCATTCAGCCTGCGGTTTTCGTATGATAGCCGTATTTAAACCTTTTTAAAGTTCGCGTTCAAACGGAACAGGATCAACAGGGTATCCAACGGGCGTTCCATAGTGGAAAAATCGTTGGTCTGACATGGAGTTCGGCGATTTAATTTGGCTTCTGGGAGTGTACGACAGAAACGCACGTTACATCGCGCTTAACCTATCAAAGCCCACGTGTCGTACGCCAGGAGTCCCCGATGTGCCGATAAGTGGAACGGAAACAATACAAAACGGAGCCAAAAACGGGTAATACAGAAGCTAACCGAAATACAGTAATCGAAAATTCAATGCACGCTAAGAAGTGAAGGGGAAGAGTTGTAGCTGCAAACCGAGAGCGTCAACGCTGTGTGCAAACGTTTTAACCGTTGGCGCAAACACTACATCCTTACGCGGGACAAGCCAGAAGACTAATACTCTACACCATAACCAGACATTATTCCACACATGATCAGCTCGAGGCTTCTGGCGCTTTCTTGGAGGCCCACGTAGATTTGCAATCGAACCGGAACGAAAAGATGAGATAAGTCCGGACCAACCTGATCCGATAAGATGCGATAAGTAAGGATTGAATCCCTCCGGTAACGCCGGTACTGCTATGAACACGGACCCAGCCTACGCATCCTCCTGGGATTTGACGCACGTCGTAGCCCACGCACCATCTTGGTGCCAAGTCACAACACCCGTTCTACTACCCTCTTTTCCCGCACGAAGCCAGGGGGCAGGATTGGGCGAAGTACTGTAAGTGCAGTCTGATGAAAGTCGTGTAAAGTATGGCAATAAGCACACCAGTTAGGATTCCACATGATCTGCGTACCATCCACAGGATTCTGAATCCCTAGGAAGCAGTGCTCCGTAAGTTTGCGCTGGACTTGAGGTTCCCTGTCAACAGGACACCTAGGTCGGTTGGTTGGGACACGCGTGGCCCGTTGTCACCCCTAAAAATAGGGCGTTAATAGGCAACGGTCCCGAAGGTGCGAAACTGACCAACTTGGAATATTTATGGGTGCTTGTCCTACAAAGGACCAACTCCAGAGCCTATCGTGCGCACTCTGCAGAACCTTGAAGACCGCCAGGCTATTGAGCGTGCTCCAGAAGTTAGGAGCAGCTGCACAGATGGTTGACGACATCACAGTTTCTCAGGCAAGTAATTAACAAACAAGGTGCACAACAGTGCACCAGTTATGGACCTCGGTGGAACACAAATTGAAAACAACTGTCACGAAAAGAGGCTCCAGTGTACCAGAAGGCTCATACCCCACTCTCTAGAAATGCTAGCACCCACTGTAGAGTTTGCCCGGACATACTGTATGACCGCTGATTACACAACAGGCGGAAATTGGCACGTTATTGAAAGCTTTGGCAAATCAATGAAAAGCACATCGATCCCCTTGCTTTGTTCCAACGCGTCGGCGCAGCATTCCCGAGCATAAAACAAATTTGTAAAACAAGCGTAGCCTTTACGAACATCCATTCTGACGAACGGTGTGGGTCGAACTTCCCTAAGTGGGTTTCCAGTGCATTGCTTGCTACCTTCTTCAGTAAGTTAACTAGTACAACAGTCAAACTGACCGGCCTTTAGTTCCTAGGAAGGTGGTAGTCACTATTCTTGAAAAGGGAACATATTATCACTTCCTTCCGCTCATGGGGTAAGTAACTAAATAGAAAAATAGTTTTATTCTCGCTAAAAATTCGCGACACACAAGTACAGGCTTGGTCTATTGGTTGTCAGAGCCACAGAAACTAACTGATCGTATATAGACCATACGGTATAGGTACGTGTTCGTAAAAATAACAGTACGTAGTTGTCCTACAGGATAGTCGCAAGGATGGTGGACATTCTCATTGAAAGCGGGTAGATATTTTTGCGGATGCAATGTAACGGCTATACGTGTTGCCGCTACAGAAATTCTGGGAGGGTTTTAGAGTGGTTCAGGAGATTGATCTCCATTATTCCGTGTGCATATGAACCCGATAGAATGGTTGATAAACACTGTTTGACGAATGGGTGAGGTTTGATTCATATTTCGTTGTGTTCACCGATTTCAGTTATCGGGACCTTCTCAGTGTTTAGCAGTGCGCAGTGACTTTAGTTTGGCGGCGAGTCACCTCCGCCACATTGCAGTGTTGTTAAGCAGATATGTGTGACTTTTTCTAGGGAGAAATTTTGCCTGGCACAACTCATTACGTCCTGCAGACTGCCTTTAACCACAAGTAGAATAGCAATGCGCCATTGGCAAGGCCACGTTATGGTCGGTTTTCCGCATGGCTAATCGCAGTCATAGTGCACCCGACGTTTCTTTGGCTGAGCGAAAGGTCTAGTCAGAATACACCAATAACGGTTGGAACCGGCGGCGCTGGACGGAATAGGGTTATGTAGGTTGGGATGTAGTTGGGTAGGTCAGCAAGAACCTCAGTGTAATGAGGGTCGGATATTTCATACGTAGTATTATTGTTTAAGCGGATTTGAGAATGAACTATTTATTTATTTATAACCTAAGGGCCGGGCGAGCTTCAGTGGTCCAAGAGGTAGAATCATCGCAGGTAAGTAGGGCGTTGGCGAGGAGCTAAAGCTTTTTGTGAGAGGTTGCAAGCGTAACATGATTTGATTTCAATTGTTCAGGCCAGCAGAAAACACCGATCAAGAAGCTTGCGGTAGTGTCCGGAATGGCCAAAGCAATACACTAGTAAAGATCACAGCCGGTATTAATAGGAAAGGCATAAGGTCATCGGCAGACCACACTGGCGAGGTGGGTAAGGTATCCAAATTATAGTTGCATCAAGTAGATAAGGCTTGTGATATTTTAGGGGAAGTAATCTACTGACGAAGTGGACGAGACATGAAGCCATAGTATCGCAAGTAAGTAGAAAGCCTACAAGTAGATGAAGCGACTTTTGTGGTGATGCTCCGGAGATGTGCGGAATTTGTACTTAAGTGTTCAAACCTGTAGAAGATATGGATGTAAACTTTCACTGTATTCTCCAGAATACAGGTATTGCCCAACGCAATAGTACAGCCCATAACAGATAAGCATCTATTGCGCATAAGAATGATGGCAGACCACACTGTCGAGATGGGTGATGTATCCATAGGATAATGACTTCGAACAGATGAAGATTATGACACTTGGAAAAATCCACCTCCGAGGTGGACCAAGCATGACACCATGGAATCGCAAGTAAGTGGAACACTAACAGGACAATAATGCTTTGTTGAGACATTCCAAGGCTGATGAGGATTTGAACCCAATGGTTCAAGACGCTGGAAACTGAGACAGAGTGCCCGAGATGGTGGTCCGGGCTGCCAACTTAGGTCTTAAGACCTACGAGGATTACCTACAAAGTCTTTATCGGGATACGACAATCAAGCTTTTATTTAACATTTTCATGTAGGTCTTGCGGAAGGGCAGGGAGGAAAACCTTTGAGAGAGGTAGGCTTCCGAACGGAAAAGTAGGAAGCGAGCAGAGATGGCAACCTGGAGCCTTAGCACGCTCTTTACCTCGTTCTGCGTATGTATCTAAGCTACGGCGTCATGCGTATATGTGTGCCTCTTATATTAAGCTTCCAAAAGGTATATCAGATCCAGGAGCTAGGTGTCAGAATATGTGGAATTGTTCAGCAGAGATAAGACGCGAAACGCGTGGTGGGGTAATGAGAGAGCAACGGTCTCCTAGGTGGACCGTTAATTGCCAGGAAAATTGCCGCGGCTGTAGCACATATGGCGTTAGAGAACAAGCTATGCTGAAAACCGGCAGTTGGAAAATGAAGTGAATCAACGGCGCTTCAATGGATTAAGAGTGCTACTTAAAGGTGACGTCCTACGGTGTCACAATTACCTCAGTTGGTCACAGAGGGCAGTTAGGCTAAGCGCTGGTTTGGCTTCGAATCAGTAGACGCTCGTGGTTGAGATACAAAGTGATAAAGACTGCCGCAGTTAGTCAAAATAAGGTGAGGTATTGATAGGACGAAATGCCGTGGCTGCAATAAAGATGAAGTAGCAAAGCTTGCAATCCTGAGCTTAAATTTGTGGAAAAACGACGCTTCAACTGGAACATTCAAACGTGGAGTTATGGTGTCACAAGTAAGTCAGTTGGACGCAGTGGGCTGTGAGAATGAAAGCCGAAGTAGCTAAGTAGCAGAATCCGCTCGTGATTGAAAGATTAATGGAACCCTAGGTGAAGACGCTCTACGCATCTTTGTTGTGCCGAAAAGAATAAGTACAAGAAATGCCCAACGAGGTCTGCGCAGGAGGATGGATATATTTGCGCTATATTGCGAAGTATATAAGTCAAAACTGCGGAGCTGCAGGGTCAAAGGTTAGTGGGCAGAACACCATACGTAGGTGGTGCGTCATTCGAGATAAAAGTCCTGGCCGAACGGTTAGGTGAAGGAGTAGGACCAATAGAACAAAGGATACAAAGAGAGGTGAAGAGAGCGTAGACAATTGCGTTATGGTAAACTAATGGAAAAATAATTAGAGAAGACGATGTCAGCTTTAGGGTAAGGATATACGCAGACAATATAGCCAAATCCTTGAGGCCCTACGTACAAAAGTACGGCGTTACAATGACAAAGGTGAGTCGGTGGAGCTTTGGAGGTAGGTGCTGAATAATAGGAGAGGAAAGCCAGAGGCAAACAGATAAGTAGGACGAGGCAAGTGCTACGAAGCAAGGTGAAGAAATGTGCAATCTTTTATGATAAAATAAGGGAACTATTATTAGAGAAGACGATGTCAGCATTGGGGTAAGCATATAGGCATGAAACATAGCATATAAAGAAAGGGCAGTAAAGAAGAGGATTCCCAAGCAAGTGCGTGCTTTGCTAACAAAGCCCAGCTGCAAGTTTATATAACAACGTGGAGAGAATAGCATTTGCCTCTGGCTATTTGTAGCAGTTATTTCTCGTAGTAGCACGAGCACCTGTGTTCCTGTAACGGAATTATCCGGCAGCACAGTGGCAGACGGAACGCTCATCTACA
The DNA here is from genome assembly GCA_944474145.2 of Dicrocoelium dendriticum. Classification (NCBI taxonomy): domain Eukaryota; kingdom Metazoa; phylum Platyhelminthes; class Trematoda; order Plagiorchiida; family Dicrocoeliidae; genus Dicrocoelium; species Dicrocoelium dendriticum. The sequence continues at coordinate 26,802,464 of OX104060.1, read as the reverse complement.
AAGCAATAGGCAGCAAGCAAGCTTCTGTAGCAGATGCCCATGCATATTGCTCCGCAAGCTGACGGGCCTTAGCGTGGCCCGTTTCAGTAGCATTGTCGTCGGTACAAACCAGACAGGAAAGAGCGAATTTAGTTTAGTCTTTCTCTTGATAGATCTGAAGAAGGGCTTTGGATTTACCGAAGCGGTCGGCCAACTACATTACATAACATAGTCGAGAGGCACTCAAATGTTGCTTGTAGGCATTCTGTGCTTCCCAATTGCTCCGGAAAACGCTCTCTGATAGAGCCGACCGAAATGTTCGCCAACACTTGGTCCGCCTGTTCATCAGTTGACGTGTAGCTGAATCAAACCATGTAGGCTACGTCATTTTAACCTTTCTCATAGAAATTATGATATGTGAGAGGGATACCTCAAACAGGTAGGACTTGGAGTAATCCCAAGCAGTCTGCAAGTCCTCGTTGGCAGTGATGATGAAGGGCGAAGTTGCGACCATAGCTCTGATCGCGGGAAGGCCGTGCGCTATATATTCGGGCTTTCAATGTTGTCATCAGTGTAGTCAGTCAGTTTGTCAAGCAGACGTGTTCACTAGCTCCCAGAGGCGGTTGATGAGTGAGTTCAGTTAAAAAATTTAGAGAGAGCAAAGATAAGGTCTAGGAGGGACAGTGCCTGACCTTCCACGAACCCAGTGGGTTGATCAACAAACTGGTGTAAGGGTACCAACAACGTTGGGCAGATAAGAGTAGTGGCCAGCCTACCCACTGCTGACGGACATGAAAAGGTTTGCCAGTTTGCCACCGGAAGGTTAAAATCTTTCATAATTAGGCAGCTGTAGTTGACTGATCGCAAAGGAACTCAATGAGCCCATTCAAATTGCAGTCATGAGCCCTATATATTAGCACAATGATTAACTGCTTGGAACTACACCTTTCAAATGAAAGAGCTTCTGTAGCCCCATTCAATGAGTGAAACGTGCACATTATGAAAATAATTAAGGCAGATTTAAGATAAAGATCTAAGCTCTCACCACGTTGGTGAAATGTGCGGTCCGATCACAGTAATGCCTAGCCTAATAAGCTTGCCTTACTGCCCATAACGTCTGATGACAACTACGTTTCGGTGAATGCAAGGATGGCGGGTCGAGAGTATTTCACAAGAGCGCCTGCATCGCACTGCTTGATTCGCAAGCTACACATGGTACTCAAAACTACCTGAAAGTTATCGAAATAATGCACCCGGGATCAGACGACACCAGGATGGATTCTGGCAGGGTAATGGAGACCCGTCTGCTCACCACCCAAAAACCCACCAAGTAAAGACCGTTCTCACAAGCGTCACGGCGCACTTTAATGTTTTTCACTGTCTCCTTGATCTTCAGTCTGTCTGCCAAAAGAATGTACGGCTATACACTGACCCCAGAACACATGCGTTAGAAAGCAAAGCGCAAGATTGTCTGCCTCTCATGTGGAGAGGAAAGGCCCACATACAAAAACATGGTCAAGGATTCAGTGCGCCATATGGTACGTTGCCAAGCCATTTGCGTTTTGTAACTATTACCGTTGGAAACCCAGAAAACAGTAAGTTAGAAACACAGAGTCTAAAAGTTGGAGATTTTCCATAGAAGGATCTGTCGGAAGAGTACCAGTTGGCTCGGATAAGCCCCTTAACATGAGGCTATAGTAGGTAAACAAGTCGATGCGATGTATTTAAATAAATAAATAAAGTTTGCGCACGGCAGCACGAGGCACGACAGTAAAAGCATGATCAGGGTAATACAAACATGTATGATCGGTAATTGCACAAAAGAACTACCGGTTAACCAGTAACGTATGTGCATGTATACATGTTGTTTTTGTGTAAGTGCAAGTAGTCATGTATAGTGCGTTTGTTAATTTGCCTCTGAATTTGTGGTTGTGCTCGCCGGGTTCTCCATGGAAGTAAGATCAAAGGAAGACTTTGAAATGTATGACGCACGTAATGTTTGGAAGCTCTTCCAGAAAGGCAAGTAGTAGGGACTTTATTTATTGGCGTCACATCCGTCAAGTCGCAGTGCTGTTAGATATTGGTGGCTTTTTATAGAAAGCACGCTTGCTAGGCGGAAACCTCCACGTCATGGAGCACTGCGACGAATCATTTGCTGGAGTGGGATTAACCCGAACTACCCAGCTGGTCTTACGAGGAGGTTGTTCTGGTAGCCAGCCTGCTCATGGTACCGGAACATTTGGGTGCACGTCCACAGTGGGTTTTGGTTCTGTGGACGCAAAGTCAATGCTTGAGACTGTAAAACACTGGGGCCCGCGGCCGAACGAACTGACCGCTTAGCACAAATGGGATTAACATTAGCTAAAGCTGGTGTGGTTCTTAACCTTCCTTCACTTTTTTGGTTGATGCAGTGACATGCACTTATCTTTTACTAGGTGCTGGGTCCAAAACAACCTGAAGGATCCTAATAAGCACGAATGACATAAAGGTGACAGATAAGTGACCGAAGTGCCTACGATGTGCGATCGAAATGAGTCCGAAAACGCGCCCGGCGGTAAAGTTTTCGGTCACTCAGAAAAGTTGGCAGCATAACCTCGCTTCCCCTTCGTTAAAGCACCGCCGTCCCTTCCTGATCGACCAGTTTTTTGACTCCGGCCATACCAACAGAGCACTTCCTGGAAGACCTCTGATCACTCAGAAGGCTTTATTCTAAACCATACTTTCCATGTACCTTGAATGCATTTCACTAGTTAGAAATACCATAAACCCAGGTTGTTCAGATCGAGCGCGAAACAAGCACGCCAAAGCCTGTCACCAGTGGTGTGATATAAGGTAGTGTTCTGAGACCCTTTTTATTCCTACTTTACGTAAATGATATTTTTGTTGTCTTTACCTCCGGCAAACATTTCCTGTTTGCCGATGACATCAAAATTGTTTACACTTTTAATCCAACTGAGGTCAGTGATACGCTTAGCGAAATCCAGCATGACTTGCTTACACTGGACCCATGGAGTTCCAAATGGATGATGACATTCTCTACTGATACATGCCACGTGGTGTCCTACAGATGTGACATCACACCAGGTTCGCTAACCATAGATGGTAAACCATTGTCTCACTGCCACACTATCCGTGACCTAGGGATCCACTACTCGAGCACCCTTAACTTTTCCGAACACGCAAGACACACCGCAGCTCAAGCCCGCCGAAGCATTGGGCTTTTGTTCAAAACACTTAACTTAAAAGAATCCATTAACACCATGTATAGAATAAAAACGCGCCCGCTGCTTGAATATGGCTCCATCACCTACTGTAATTCTAGAGTGAGTGATCGTATGGCATTGGAACGTGTTCAATGATCATTTACTAAGCGTCTTCTAGGCTATTCCACCACCCTATCTTACATGGATCGTTGCGTTGCCTTAAAACTCGATCCACTGTGGCTGGGAAGGATGAAACTTAACCTTTTCATCTTCCTTGATACAATTACCAAAAAATACATTCTTCACGCCCATCGGTACAACGAGCAGAATTATCAAATTATCGCACCCGAAATAACCATCACAATAAAGTAAAAGTGAAAAGCACGAACGAAACTGTCTGACAACTTTTGCCTAAATCGATACTCCATATTGTGGAACAGGCTTCCATCTGAGACACATGAAATCCAGTCAGGGATGAAGTTCCGATACGTTATACATTCCTTTCTAAACGTCGAAACAGCGATCGGTATATTGCAACGTACCTTGACAAGTGAATCCCCGTACGAAATAGGAGCAAGATGGATATGGTATCAATATCAGGGGATCTTTTCATTCTCCTGTTGCCCGATCTTACTACCCTCCTCAAATTTATCAGTAGCAATAACGTGTTTTCTAAAGGCAAAGATATCCTGATTAACAATGAAGTTCACACTCGTCAAGACGGAAATATGCCCTAGAGTTCCTCTCAAGCAAATTTTTTAGCATTTGTTCTGCAACGCTAATTATTTTCTACTTATCTCCTCCCCTGGACCCTGTAGCGCCAAAAAGATAACTCTTATCTTTCATGTACAATTTACTTGTTGACCGATTGTACATTACTCCTTCTTGTTTTAATCTTACAACCGGCTCTACACACAACTGCCTTGTAAGTTCCCGCGCTCTTGCCTCGCTTCATCCGTCCGTTTCTTGTTGTAGCCCATCGAATACAGTCCGCTGTGTCCGACTCCAATTTTCTTCTGATATCCGCGCTTAATTCCGCGCATCGTCTCGGACTAGTATTAACTAGGCCTACAAATTGGTGACCTCGATTCGCACGCGCGAATTCAACATTTTTTCTCGTTTGTATTTTTTGGTGAGTTCGTTCCTTTTTCTCGACTATATTCGTATATTCATTTGTTTCTTGCGTAATTTTAGTACTTTTATCGTAGTTTGTTCATTCCTTATCTTTCGACTCACATTTCGAGAGTAGCATCTGAGTCGTTTCACAGCGTAACCATGCTTACTTTGGCTGTTCCAAGTTTCATGGAACACAGTCCAGACCGAACTAGAAAATAAGGGCATAACGGCGGACCGTCCATGGTACAATCAGCTCGTCCCACGCCTTCCTCCGTCGGTAGTGACGCTGATTGAGGACATTCTACTCTGCCCATCGACTGAGGCAAAGTATGAAACGATGAAGCAAGCGATTTTGAAAGAGTTACGACCCAGCGCACGAATACGATTTGAGCAGCTCAATGGTCTCAGGCTTGGAGATCACAAGCCGTCGGCATTTCTCCGCGAACTTCAGCGCATCGCTGGTCCCTTATTCTTTAGCGAAGAAGGGATAAAGGAGCTGTGGTTTGCACGTCTCCCAGAGCCCTTGCCGGTAATGCTGTCCATGTTTATAGATGCACCCCTGAAAGACTTGGCTACCAAGGCAGACGCTGCGTTCGAACGTTTTCCGCAGCTGACGACCAGTAACTCCGGTGACGTATTCTCACCGATGAAACCGAATCTCATTTTTGTTCCCAGTCGCTAGACCAATCTGACTCTAAAGAGGAGGAAATTGCGCTACTTCGTAGCAGGATAGCAGCAATGAAGGCATCAAAGCAGCGTGTAGCACGATCAAATGCTGACCCCGTTTTGGCTACCGTTCATTGCGACTCGTCTGTGCCTGCACCGAGTACGTCACGTTCGGCACGAAAGCGCAACATTTTCCTTACAAGTTCTCAGTCAGATAATGTCAAACCCGTCGAAGAAGTATGTTGGTATCACTGCCAATACGGTGGAAGAGCTAGACGTTGTCGGGCTCCCTGCATTGGGCACGACCCAGGGAAAACGAATAGCCCGCATACTAGCACTACAAACGTATCATTCAATAACCAAGCAAACCGACTGTTTTACGTTAAGGATCTACGTTCTTCCATCACGTTCCTCATCGACACAGGAGCGGAAGTCAGCGTCATCCCAGCGACCGCTAGCGACAAGCACTCGAAGCCTACGTACAATTTGAGTGCGGCCAACGGTTCTCCGAAAGCTTCATTCGGTCAGCGCATGATGAACCTAGACCTCAATCTTCGCCGAGATTTTCAGTGGGTCTTCATGGTTGCGTCTGTACCCTTCGCAATTATCGGTATCGACTTCCTCCGACATTTTGGGTTGCTTGTTGATGCTGGTCATCACAGACTTTTAGACGACCCTACGAAACTAGGTGTTGATGGTGTCCTTTCAGATGCCCCGATAATCAGCCCTGTATTTCGGATCGCAGACGCACCGTCCGACTACTTGAGTCTCCTCTCCGAATACCCGCGACTGGTTCGACCGGCTGCAGAGCTTCCACCAGTCACGACAGAGGTCGCTCACCACATAGTTACACGTGGTCAACCAGTTAGCGCACGACCAAGGCGGCTTGCTCCAGACAAACTACGAGCAGCACGAGCCGAATTTGACCACATGCTTCAACTTGGTATCGTCAGACCGTCCAACAGCCCATGGGCGTCGCCTCTGCACTTGGTCCAGAAGAAGGTTGTGGGGGACTGGCGTCCTTGCGGCGACTATCGATCCTTGAATACGGTAACCACGCCTGATCGCTATCCGATTCCACACATAGTGGATCTCACCGCCAGTCTGGCAGGTAAAAATATCTTCAGCAAAATCGACTTGGTGCGCTCATACAACCAAATTCCGGTAGCCGAAGCGGACATCGCTAAAACTGCCGTGACGACTCCATTTGGTTTGTTCGAGTTTCTGGCTATGCCATTTGGCCTAAAGAACGCCGCGCAAACTTTTCAGCGTTTCATCGACCAACTTTGTCGCGGCATAGACTTCGCTTACGCGTATCTGGACGACATTTTAATCGCAAGCTCTTCACGAGAAGAGCACATACGCCACGTACGGACACTTTTTGATCGTTTAGCTCAACACGGGGTGACGATCAACGCAGAAAAGCGTTATAAATAAATAAATAAATAATAAATAGGTATATTTCTAGACCTGCTAGAGGCTGCACCCTAAAGGGTTCAGATCAAGGCTTACATTAATCCGATGCTCTTGCATGGAAGTAGGCAAAATATAAATATATGTTCATCGTTAGAAATTACAAATGCATTGGCACTGTTTGGTATACAGCTACTGGGTATCAGGCGCCCACCTTGACGTTTTCTGGTTCCTTCGGGCGATCTTGAGCTCCTTGTTCTTTTATTGTGAAAAACTTCGCGGAGTTGTGCCTTTTCTCCTTGGAACAGAATCCATTTCGCCGAAAGTTCACTTTAAATTGATCGCACATTAATTGGCCACTCAGTTGCCCCAATTGTTTTTGCGCACATGGAAGAAATGAGTGAAGGGATTATAAGGCATCCAAAAAGTTTTAAAAAAATTTCGATAAATGCAGGCAAGAATAGAAACAATTTGTTAAGAGAGTAAATAAATCCGCGCGCTTTAGTAGAAAAAGACCAATTAACAAAAAAATAGAGCCCTACTTTTCTTACGCTGATATTGCTCTCCGGCGCAAAATTTCAACCTGAGTTATTCTCAGATAAAAGAAATGCCCTTCTACAGTTACAATACCGCCTAGAGTAGCACAAAATTGCACTGATCTGGACCAGCTTTAGCGCCTGAATACGCTGAACTTAAAAGCAACACAATACGTGCAGTATTTTGCGAGTTATTCGCAATTAAATGATGGTCTACGAATAAGGCCATTTTTATTTTTCGCTAAAAGTGGCTTTCTGCTTTGCAAGCAGATAGCAGAAAAAAGAAAAGAAAACATTAAAAGTAGGGAAGCGGCATATGATCTAGATGGGCATGGCTATCCAGTAATGCTCTAATTAGCCCGTAATACCCTGCGACAACTACGGGCTGCGCAGGTGGCCGAAAAGTAAACTTTGTAGGCATACATGATAAATATATGCAAATAAGGGATGGTTTTGCACGAAAACACTAGAAATCCAGCAAGGAATATTATATCTGCATGGGAATTCAGGGAAGCCTGTAATTAACTCACGGTTAGATGGCCACGGCATACCGTTTTCAGGGGATACTGAGCCACATAAACAACCAGTAAAATGGAGTTTAGCATTTTTTAAGCCCATAAGCTTTACTAAAGCTTATAACAAGACCGCATGAGCCAGGTCTACCTGAGTAAACCAGGGGGTCTTTCAGATCGGCTGACAGATTTCGGCCTGCAAAATAGACACATTACTTGGCTAAACATCACAAGATTTATCCCTTAGAGCCAATTTTCTATATTCATGAGGCTCTGTCACTAACATCAGTGAGCTACAGGAGCCTGTCACCAATAATAAAGAAATAAGCATGGGAAAATTTAGTAAAATTTAACTAATTGCATTTGGGCATGAAATCCGTTTTGGTCTACATTGGTTGGGCTTCAACAACTCTACTTCTGGTGGTTGAGCTTGCTCACACTTGAGTTATTGTTATGCCTCGTGTGTAGATGCACACTATTGTGCAGCTCTTTGATGAATTTTGATTTATTTCTCTCCGTTCTTAAGTTCCGAAGATAGTGCCGGCGGTGTTCATCCAGATGGCAATGTTAACTGGTACTCTAATGTCACGCCGACTATTTCTTTTGTGATTTGCCTGGCAAGAGCTGTTCTAGCACCCGAAGCAAAGAGCGATAAGGTAAATCAGGAGTAGAATAGTAACAAAAACCAGTGGGAGCTGGTCGTTCACCCACCATTACGCATAACGCATGGTAGGCTTTGGAGCCAGCTAAAAGATAAATGATACACGGGCGGCCAAGATAAGAAAAGTGGTGGTGGAAAGTTTCTGGTGCTCCAGCCAGCCAGTGTGACAGGGGCCTCTCTGTCGTTGGTTGGCTTTCGTGCCAGTGAAATGAAATCTGGAAATGAGAGTGTTTTACGAGCAAAAGCAGTTAAAGAAGAGGATCTGGTTTTCATTATGACTGTCTGCTAGTGTTGCCAATAGCGAAAGGCACATGTATACCAGATAAAGCTAAGTATATGGGGCCAAGAGAGAATAAGTGGAGAGCAAAATGTCTGATTCTTGGGCCTAGAACTTTTAAAGTGCGCTCTTTGTCAACAATAAGATTATTTTTTTATTTTGCGGTTTAACTACTGATAGTGTTTGGAAACTGCTGAGTATAGTAACTAGCGCTCAGCTTTAATGAAAAAGCTTCAATTAGGGCCCGCTGGCAACCGACATCTAGGAAGACACATAAAGGTTCATTTAAAGCCGGCATTTAGACGATTTTGGACAATTCTAATGCTAAGCTTGGGTGCATCAGCAGCAGAAAACGCTTTCATCATCTTATGCAAGGCTTAGGTCTGGTAGCATGCGTTTACTAGGAGTAGCATGGAGGTCATAAGCCTAATACTTTTTCCACGGATCCAGTGGTCAAGAGGTTGGAAAGTGATAAATGTAAGTCTGAAGAGAAGGAATGAAGATGTAGATAAGAAATAAGGATTGAAGGAAGAGGTCGTTGAAGAATAAGATCATATTGTATTCCGTTTGCTATTCTTAAACCCTGGAAAATGGGTGCGACGGATACCGTGCAAGTCTCTTAGGTGCTAGAATGGTAACCACAATGAATGTGGATGAGTTTTGAGCTCAAGGTGCTTAGATGTCTTGCACTACATCTTGGGCGTCCTCAAGCTACATCAGGGCCAGTTTCAAAGAAGTGGTCTTGCGAATCGCAGATATGGAAGATGCTTTGTAGATTACTAAAACATAGGAATTTTTGTATCTCCTTCCTGAAGACCTGCAAATTTTGGATTTCTCTTATTCTGGAAGGCAACCTGTTCCACATGTTCACGTACACAACCAAGAAGAAACGAGACCGCAGTCTTTTCTTTGCCTTTAGCGGAGTAATGGAATGGCCCCTGTTTCGGAGTCTCGATTCAGACGCGCTCCTTAATTTAAGACAAGTGATATTACTGTGCAACTTTCTATGAATTAGCTTATGTAAGAAGCACATGTTAAGGATAATGCGCCTTTGCCATAGCGGCTGAATTTTAAGGTGTTCACACCTTTCGTTCGTTTGGTGTCGATACAGTAAACTTCCTGGGACATCGTATCTCTTCTGCAGGTATCGTGCCCGTGCAGGATAAAATTCAAGCCATTATCGACCACCCCGAGCCTCATTCTTTCAAACAGCTCAGGCGTTTTGATGGCCTTGTCAACTTTTACCGACGATTTATACCCAACTGCGCCTCGCTGATGCAACCCCTGACGGACCTACTCCGAGGGAAACTCAACAAATTCGAATTTCCTGCCGCAGCTAGAGCTGCTTTTAAGTCGCTGAAAGAAGCTATCGCCAACATAGCTTCTATAGCGCACCACGATCCGACCGCCCCACTGTCCCTCAGTACTGACGCCTCGGACGTGGCAGTCGGCGCTGTTTTACAGCAACGAGTATCCGACACGTAGCAGCCTTTAGCCTTTTTCTCCAAACGCCTACAACCTACCGAATCTCGTTACAGCACGTTCGGTAGAAAACTACTAGCAGTGTATCTAGCGATACGTCACTTTCGACACGTCCTAGAAGGCCGCTCCTTTGCCGTCTTCACCGACCACAAACCCCCAACTTACGTGCTCGGCTCGACTACCGACCGATACTCTACTAGAGAGTCGCGCCGCCTTGACTATATCGCTCAGTTTACGACCGATATACGGCATGTCTCAGGTGTGCACAACGCCGTCGCCGATGCACTTTCCTGCATTCAAGCTATTTTCGCTGACGCCGGCACTGCTATCGACTTGGCAGCCATGGCCACAGCACAACTCAACGATCCTGAGGTTGAACTACTACGCAGGTCTCCCTCATTGGACATACGACCCGTTCCGCTGACATCATCAGACGGCACCATACTCTGCGATCTATCTCTGGGCACGCCGCGCCCAGTCGTCCCACGTGAGTTTCGGCAGACCGTGTTCGACGCGTTGCACGGCTTGTCTCATCCAGGCGTTCGTGCATCGGTCAAACTCGTAACCGCACGATTCGTTTGGCGCAATGTTAATCGGGACGTCCGTACTTGGGCAGCGGCTTGCCTTTCGTGTCAACGCGCGAAGGTACACAAGCACACGAGAAGCCCATTAGGCACTTTTCCGACGCCAGACGCACGCTTTCATCACGTGCACGTCGAACTCGTAGGTCCTCTACCGCCTTCCAAAGGCTCAGTATATCTACTGACCTGCATCGATCGATTTACTAGATGGCCTGAGGCCGTGCCCATCCCAAATTGCTGCTCGGAAACGGTAGCGAAAGCTTTTATGGAGCGCTGGGTAGCTCAATACGGCTGTCCCACCATCGTGACCACTGATCGAGGGTCATATTTCTCGTCGACATTTGCCATGTTGCTTAAGGATTTAGGCTGTCGTCACGTCCAGACGACGGCGTATCATCCGGCCGCTAACGGCATGGTGGAGCGTTTTCACCGCCAGTTGAAGGCAGCGCTACGTGCGCACGCAGATCCTACATGGTCTGAAACGCTTCCCCTCGTTCTCCTGGGCTTAAGAAACACGGTTAAAACCGATTTCGACGCAACACCAGCGCAGCTAGTCTACGGTTGCACGCTGCGGTTGCCCTGACAGCTGGTAGCACCAGCCTCATGTACTTCCATTTTTTGACTACGGAAGTTACACTGACCGATTGGCTCACCAGATGCGTGAGCTACGTTCACCCGCTCCTCGATCGCAGAAGACACCAGTGTACGTGCCCGAGAAGCTGCCTACATGTTCACACGTCCTTCTTCGCGCAGACGGTGTTCGACAGCCTCTTCAGTCGCCGTACATAGGATCCTTCAAGGTGCTGCATCGTGCGAGTAAGGCGTACACTATTGACCGCGGTGGTCGACACGAAGTCGTCACCATCGACCGTCTGAAACCCACCCTTATGGAAGAAAACCCCTCGCCGCCTTCGTCTAGTAGTGCTTCGTGTGACGTCACAGCTCATCGCACCAACGTACAGCATCCTAGTCCAGTTCAACCAGACAAAGATCTCGGTCTACAAGCCGTCCCAACCTCTCCCGAATCTAGCCTGCCGCCTCCCAGGACCAATCGCCGTGGTCGGGAGGTACGTAAGCCCGTTCGCTTCTCCGACTATGTACAGTGTAAATACTTTTAACTTTGTAGATATTGTATATAATTGACCCATTTTTGGTCGATTAACGTTTTGAAAACAAACAAAATATCGAAACCCCCGAAAAACCTTTTCAAAAAAATATTCAAAAACCAAAAAATATTTAAACACGCAGCTCATTCGTTTGTTCTTTTTGGCGTTTTCTGCGCGTGTTTTTCTATTTTCTCGTCTTTACATGCCCCAACCCTACCCTTCGATCGACTGGCCCACACGAGGAAGGTTTTCGAGGACCCTGACGCGGACACTGGTCGTTTCTCCGCGGGACGAGGATCGCTTCTTCGCGGGACGAGGCTCGCTTCTTCGCGGGACGATTATCGCTTCTCCTCGAGACGAGGGTCGCTTCTCCGTGGGAACATGGTCGTTTCTACGTGGGACGAGGGTCGTTTTGGCGCGGGGCGGGGTGCGGCGGGGGGAGAGACCACTCCCAAGCGCACCGTTTGGCAGCAGCGGAGGTTGAGGTCCTGTTGGCCTTTTCCTGGGCTAGCCAGTATTTTTTGTAGTCCGACAAGCCCGCTCCAACGGCTCGCCGAAATGCACCCTGCCCTTCATTCGATAAATAACAAAGCATAAACGGCACAGCGGACTCCGACTTCCGACGAACCCCCATTTACACGAACGCACGCCCCATTTTTACTCGGCACGATTTCGCTTTACGAACCTCGTTTCAACATTCCTTTTCGATTTCGAAGGCTTTCTATGTTCAGCCTTCTAGGGGGGAGCTCTGTAGCGCCCAAAAATATAACTCTTATCTTTCATGTACAAGTTACTTGTTGACCGATTGTACATTACTCCTTCTTGTTTTAATCTTACAACCGGCTCTACACACAACTGCCTTGTAAGTTCCCGCGCTCACGTGTACGCTCTTGCCTCGCCTCATCCGTCCGCTTCTTGTTGTAGGCCATCGAATACAGTCCGCTGTGTCCGACTCCAATTGTCTTCTGATATCCGCGCTTAATTCCGCGCATCGTTTCGGACTAGTATTAACTAGTCCTACAACCCCTCCCTTAGGTACGAGCTGCTGTGTTACGTGCTCAGCGAAATCAATGTTGAGTTAATCCTTCTGCTTTTGGACTGGATCCATTTGATAACACCTTCCGAAAACCTACCATGATCTTCCACGCTTACATTCACTCTGAACAAATCCCCTCAACGAAATCAGCTTCTCCTCTTACCGCACACAGCTGAACAGTTGAAACGACAGTTAACTTACTTTACTTTGCGTACAGTTTTCTCTCCCTCCCTGGAAAATACCATGCGTACATACAACATTTCTCAGTACCATACACAATTATTTCGCATCACCAATTTTCCCATTTTGATCTCCGACAACTGTTGGAGCTATCTTACTATTTCCTCAGAAAATTCTTCTAGTTTGCTGTAAAAAACATGTATATTCCTGAGGTTATCAGTTACCAGTGAAACTTGTACAATCTGAATCGAACAACGTCGGACGAAAATCTAGCATTTCACGTTACTGTACGTCCACCCACTTTTATTTGCTTATTTCTCTCCTTCCAGTGTTGGCCAGGATTGGGTCGATCTCCCGAGGCTATGGATAAATGCTTCCGAAAAAAATGCAGCACACTCATGCAGTATGAATTATCACAAACTCACTGGCACATATTATAAGGCTTTGATTCTAATCAGCCAAATGATGGCTGTGCGATGGGGAGAGCTTAATATGAAACACAGGCCCCCACAGTACAGTGCTGGAATTGAATCAGCTAAAAGATAGCTGTATGATTGGGAGAGCTTTACATTGAACACAGGCCCCCACAATACAGTGCTGGAAACAAATAAGATAAACGATGGCTATGCGATGGGAGAGCTTAATATATATCACAGACCACCACATAACTGTATACATATAACGCCACAATATAACATGGCCAGATGAGATGTGGAAGGGAAGTGTGGAAGCAGGCCTCCGGGAGACGGTTTCACGATGGGTCGTATTACTCCAATTAAACTGACAGTTTATATCGACTTTTATTCTTACTCTCAAATTCTACTTCTCCTACTCCTTTACCATTTTTAATTGATTTAGCACTGAAACCTTCCTATGTGAAACACTAGATCACTGAATATCCCTCTCCACTACCCGATTTTGTTGTACCACATGAGCAGGCTCGTAGTCTGCCTGTGTCTCGCATGTCGAGAAATATATCGCTTATTTAATTGCTTATATAAACTACACAATAGTGTAGTCATTAAGCTAAACCGAACACGCTTTTAAGTGACCAGACTTCATGCCAATTGAGACGACATTTGGTCACTAGGAATGGTTCTTCAATGCACTCTTACCACACACCGTAAATGCATCCTTTCTGACTGCAAATACGGTTAACATTATGCCGTAATCTATTCCCTACTTGCGAGTACTGTAGTGACCATGACATTTTACTCCATCAAACCTCACATTCAGACTTGTACACATTTTGTTTTACTTTGCACCCGTCCAAAGCCTATATATAGCGCGTAGATCGTGCGCTATAAACTCGGTACGCGACTAGACGGCCAACCAAAAATAATGGATAGAAGACACAACAGTAAGCTAGGGAAAAGTTTATTGGACGGGAGGAGCGTTAGCTAATGCTAAAAATAGGGCACCCGGAGAGAGCTAGCTAGGGAGAATGTCGATGGCGTCGAGTGCGTTGACAGAGCGTCGTTCGCAATCGAGTCGCGCGCGCCAAAGGCGGAGATGGCGTTCGTGTTTTCAACAAACGGGAACAACGTTCCAACAGGCAAACCGCCTAGTTCCCTAATACATAAGAAAGCTATAATTTGAATGTATTTTAGAATAGTTTACACAGTCATACGGGGGAATCTCCAGGTCGCTACACAGCCCCCCTCCTAGAAGGGAAACCGTGGGTGACCCTTCGATCTACGTGAGGACTGTCCGTCGCGGGCCAGCCTTCTGCGAGACCAGGTAGTGAAACCTGATGCAGCTGCTGGGGGAGAACCAGGCGATCGGACCCTAGCGGGCTCCCACCCGTGTCCTCCCTAACGGTGCCAAAAACACAAAATGGGGGGAAAGTTCGTAAGCGTCAATGGTTCGCGAGTTCGTGAAGGTCAAATGTTCGCTTCAGGCTCGTCATCTCCTCCGGTTCATACATGGAAAGTAAACGGAAACAAGAGCAGTGACGGTGGAGGCGAGAGCAAAAATAAGAGTGACACTTACCGGATGAGGTAGGCGTCAGGCAAAACGCAGCTTTTTGTGTTTTCAAAACGTTTTGTTCTTTTTTGGGTTTTCAAAACATTTTGCGTTCTTTTTGGGTTTTCAAAAAAACTTTTGTCGGTTTTTTTGTCGTTTTCAAAAGCTTTGGAGGGGTTCGTATGTTGTTGGCCAAAAGGGAAAAGAAAAGCAATAAGAAAAGTGAAAGGAACGCTAATCCCTTAATCGAGCTGGCCAATGAACGCGTCTACCCGACCTAGTCGACTTGTTCGAATCAGAGGAAGGCGTGGTCTTAGACGTCCTATCGGATCGCAAAATTGGAGGAACTGCTGAAGACGTGGCAGTTGGTTCGATGGGAAGCGGCGGGGCTGAAGTAGAAGGCTTGGATGGAGCGTGATACTTGGGGTCAGGGATGTTGGAAGCAGTCGAGTCTTCCATCATAGGCTGCGTTGATTCGTCAGAAGACGAGCAAGGGTCTTCGTTGAGCTCAGGTTCCACGTGGGCAACCTTGAGACGGTCAATTGTAACGGCTTCACGTTTACCGTGACGGTCGATGATAAAAACGCGGTCCTTACGCTGCAGGACCTTGAAAGGACCTTCGTAAGGTCGCTCCAGTGGTCTGCGGAGACCATCAAGGCGAAGAAAAACGAACGGACAACGCTGTAGGTCTTGCGGAACAAAAGACTTACGTCGTTGTTCTCTAACGTCGGGAAGCTTGTAGTGACGCATGCTCGTGGCTAGCTGACGTGCATAATTCGCGTCGTAACGGGGAATTCTGGGACTATCGGAGAAGAAATCGCCAGGTAAACGCAGTGGTTGTCCATATACTAACTCAGCGCTAGACGTACGTAGATCGGCCTTTAGGGCTGATCGGATCCCAAGGAGGACCATAGGCAGCACCTCAGTCCAACTCAGCGCATTGGCGGCGCTAAGTGAGGCTTTCAACTGTCGGTGGAAACGTTCCACCATGCCGTTCGCTTGCGGATGATAGGCGGTCGTGCGAATGCGTTGGCATCCAATGAGTTTAAGGAGATCGTTAAAGGTCGTCGATTCGAATTGCGGACCGCGGTCTGTAGTCACTGTGGCTGGACAGCCGTGTGAAGCGACCCAGCGCTCGACAAAAGCGCGTGTTACGGTTTCCGCAGCTACGTCAGGGATGGGAACGGCTTCGGGCCAACGGGTGCAACGATCGATCATGGTCAAAATATAGACCATTCCTTTGGACGGGGCCAGTGGTCCCACTATGTCGAGATGGACATGGGCAAATCGCGCTGAAACGGGCGGAAAGCGACCAAGCGGAGCGGACACGTGCCGCTGAATCTTGGCTTGCTGGCAGGTGAGACAGCTGCGTGCCCAACGTGTAAGATCGCGTTGCATCCCCGGCCAAACGTATCTGTCAGAGACAAGCTTAGCAGTAGCTTTAATGCCTGGGTGGGCGATATTGTGGAGGGTGTCGAAAACGATACGGCGAAAAGTTTCTGGAACGACGGGTCGAGGTCGTCCGGTAGATGTGTCGCATAAAATGGTACCATCAGATGACGGCAGAGGGTGCGGGGATATCTTCAAAGAAGAATCGCGGAGTTTCGAAAAAGTTTGGTCGTTTGATTGCGCGGCGGCCATAGCAGACAAATCGATTGCCTGCCCGGCAGGACCAATCGCAGATACTCTTGAAAGAGCATCAGCGACGACGTTTTGTTGGCCAGAAATGTGTCGGATATCAGTCGAGAATTGAGCAATGAAATCCAGCTGACGAATCTCACGTGGTGAGTGTCGAGCTGATTGATTTCGGAATGCGTAGATAAGCGGCTTGTGATCGGTGAAGATAATGAAGGTGTTACCTTCGAGGACGTGTCGGAAATGTCGAACTGTAGAGTAAACGGCTAGCAGTTCGCGACTGAACGTGCTGTACTTGACTTCGGCGGGTTGTAGGCGTCTAGAGTAGAATGCAAGAGGTTTCCAGCTCCCATTTGTATGTTGCTGTAGGACGGCGCCAATGGCGGTGTCTGATGCGTCAACAGCAACACTGAGTGGAGCATTCGGATCGAAATGATGAAGCATAACGGCTTTGGCTAAGGCTTCTTTGCTGGCTTTAAAAGCTTCAGCAGCAGCGGCAGTCAGTTCCACCTGACCGTTTTTACGTCCACGAAGTAGGTCGGTTAGTGGACTTAGCAAATTGGCACAGTGTGGAAGAAAACGTCGATAATAGTTGAGCATGCCGTTAAAACGGCGAATAGCGGCTAACGTAGTCGGAACCGGAAAGTCTCTGATGGCGCGGACTCTATCGTCTAGAGGCCGTATGCCATACTGATCAATATGGTGGCCAAGGAATTCGATGGAAGGCTGCTGAAATACGCATTTGTCGGGGTTGACAGTGATGCTATTAGCGGCCAGCCTATCGAAAAGTATTTTGAGATGTTCTGCGTGCTGTTCTTCAGAGGCGCTGGCAACTAGGATATCGTCGATGTATGCATAGACGAAATTTAGACCTCTAGTGACTGAATCGATGAGTCGTTGAAAAGTCTGGGCTGCGTTGCGAAGACCGAACGGCATACGCAAAAATTCGAACAGCCCAAAAGGCGTGATTACGGCAGTCTTCGGTATGTCTTCCTCAGCGACTGGAATCTGGTGATACGCGCGAACCAGATCGATTTTTGAGAACACACGGGTGCCGCGCAGGCTTGCCGTGATGTCCTGAATGTGAGGAATCGGATATCGGTCGGGAACAGTAACGTTATTGAGCGCGCGGTAATCACCACATGGACGCCAGTCTCCTGACTTTTTGGGCACCATGTGGAGCGGCGACGCCCAGGGACTGTTAGACGGGCGAACGATGCCTAGTTCAAGCATGTGCTCGAATTCTGCGCGAGCAATTTTCAACTTGTCAGGGGTCATTCGCCTGGCTTTGGCAAAAACAGGCGGACCTTTCGTGACGATATAATGTTTCGCGGCCTCAGTGGCGGATGAAAACGGTGTCATTGCACGAAAGACTTGCGGGAACTTCGTATTAAGCATCTGACCGATAGGCGAGCTTGACAGGTTGGCGTATACAGGACTGATTGACTCTATGTCGGTCAAAGTACCTATAACTGCCAGGTTTGTTTGACGGTCGATCAGACGGCGTTGCTTCGCGTCAACAAGTAAATCGAAGTGCTGCAGAAAGTCAAGGCCAAGAATTGGCGTCTGGACATCTGCGACGAGGAAGATCCATTTAAATGAACGTCGTAGGTTTAGATTAAGCGTGCGCGAGCGTTGACCATACACGCGAATGGTGGTGCCGTTTGCAGCGCGCAAAGAACCGGTCGCCTCTTCGATAACGTCATTAGAATCACGTGGGATAACGCTGACTTCTGCGCCGGTGTCAACGAGATAGCGTACTCCCGTACTGCGATCGGTGACAAAGAAAAGGCGACTGGGGCAGCCAGCAACGTCCGTCGCCCCTACGTGCTGGCCTACCCGTTTCCCTGCATGTTGCGCTTGAAAGAACAAGGTGGGCGACACGATCTGGCCTGATGACCAAATCGCTCGTGGTACCAGCAATAGCTTGACCTAGGGGGAGATTTCGAACGTGATCTAGGAGGACTGCGACTACTGGGACGATTTCGGCGGTTGGATCCGGATTGTGTTAGCTTCTCTAGTCGGTTGGTCAATGCGGATACTTGCGCTCTTAGTTCTGCTACCTCTGTACTGGAGGTAGACTGAACCTGAGATATTTGGGCGTTGGATTCCCAAATACGGTCGGCAATATCGGCGAGCTGAGGAAGAGGCGCATCGTTTGCATACAAGGGATTGCGCATGTCACGTGGCAGGCAACGAAGCCACATCTCTTTAAGGAAAGAGTCGCCAACAGCGAGAGGCTTAGCTAGAGCTTGCATCTTGTGCAGCAACTGCGAAGGCTTTCGATCCCCTAGCTCGGTTTCATTAAGAAGCTGCGTGACGCGAGCATGGTCTGATATGCCAAATCGCTTTAAGACGACGGCCTTAAGCTCATCGTAACTTTTCTGATGTTCCGGAAGTTCCAAGATGTCGTCGAGGTCATCGACGACTTGCGGGGGAAGCGCGGCGACAACGCAGTGAAATTTGACGCTGTCAGAGTTAACGCCATGTAACGAAAAAATGGACTCTAGCTGGTTAAACCAGGCCTTAGGGTTAGTATCACGGAAAGGCGGGATAGGAAAACGGAACGTACTAACCTGATTGTCAGGTGAGTGAATAACCTTCATGGTGAAAAATTACGGAGCGTGTGAAAGTGAATGCAAGTATTAAAAAGTAAAAGTAGAAGGGTAGACAAAATAATTTACCGGATCTGAAAAGTAATATTAGTACCGAACTCACCAAAATAGTTCTTTTTTTCGGGGTCACCAATTATAGCGCGTAGATCGTGCGCTATATATCCGGTACGCGACTAGACGGCCAACCAAAAATAATGGATAGAAGACACAACAGTAAGCTAGGGAAAAGTTTATTGGACGGGAGGAGCGTTAGCTAATGCTAAAAATAGGGCACCCGGAGAGAGCTAGCTAGGGAGAATGTCGATGGCGTCGAGTGCGTTGACAGAGCGTCGTTCGCAATCGAGTCGCGCGCGCCAAAGGCGGAGATGGCGTTCGTGTTTTCAACAAACGGGAACAACGTTCCAACAGGCAAACCGCCTAGTTCCCTAATACATAAGAAAGCTATAATTTGAATGTATTTTAGAATAGTTTACACAGTCATACGGGGGAATCTCCAGGTCGCTATATATACTGGACTGCGATTTTGAACCAGGTCCGCCATCTTGCCCGCGCGTTGCCGTCTGTTGCGCTCCTACGTGGTGTTACTCATTGCTTCACCATTTTCTCCCATTGTCCTCAAGCTATATTCACATAGCTATTGTACATATCTATTTTCTCAAGACATTCTTAATATCTTGCCGTCTTCTGTCTTACTGGACTACGGTTTTCTTGTGTAGTATTCGTCAAGGCGCTACAGTACATAATGCTATATCCGTCATGCTAAACAAAAAATGTTTTTGGGTGACCAACTTCCGACTAAAACGTGTCCAATTGTGACGGCCGGGGCAAGAACATTGGTCACTCCGGGAAGTCCAATGCCCACTGGCGCTGACCGAACTTAGGATTTTGTTAAGAAGCAACGCCATTTAGGCAAATATCTTAGGTGCTAAGGATGTACAATCTGATTTAGCGGCAATATTGGACAAGTCACACCATTTAATTGTTTATTAACTTGTTATCTGCGAGTGACCATAAGCGCCCAAATGGGACGGCCGGCCATCCATCACCACGGACAGGCCTGCCTTAAAACATCGGCGTAGTGTGTCTTAGAGCGCACTGCCGCTAATATGAGCTACTGTTCCTTGAGATTTGTCACAACGTATGGTTAATGAAATTTCCATTTGTCAGTTGAAGTCGCTCGATCCATAACTGGCAAAACAAACTTGACAATGAGAGTTTGTATATACGGCAGTCCACCCGTGATTCTGAAATTCAGCGTTCTTACAACTTCAGCTTTCTTTAACGAGTTTACTTCGTGGCCGACATGTCAAGTATCTAGTAATAGGCCACACTAACTTCAACTTGCGAGGGAATAACAAGTGGCGGTATATAGGATGCAGTTGTTTTAACTTCCCAGGTTATCGAGCCTGAGACGAGTAGATGGTGGATACAAGAAGGGGTGATGTGATTTGGCCAAACGTGAAGATAAGAGGGAATGGACATAATAAAGTCTTTTAAATCGAGGTTTGACGATCAGCTTACCCTATGGATCGCTTAAACGTCAGTCACGGACTTGTTATGTCGTCCATCCCGGAAGCTCTGGTACAATGTATCTTACTCAGAAGCATGAATACCTTAACCAATAATATGGAAAACGACACGCTTGTACTAATTTGGCTCACCGAAACGTAGTTGATATACTGCACTCCCGCAACCCATAGCCAAAGTCCACGGAGGCGGGCAGAGCGGACTTCGAAAGCTGCAGCGACCTTCTGTACACCATCTAAACCCACACTGTAATTAACGGAGAAGAACGAAGTGCGAGGACATAACGGTCTGGATGCTTCCCACATCGTTGCGGATTTCGAATGTAAGAACTCTGGAAGCGCTACATGTGTGTTAGACGAATTTTGAGCGAAGAGGCTCTTTAGTAGGAAAAGGATGTGAAATTAGTATATCCGAGTGTCCGATGTGTTAGGTATTGCATAGATTTGTATGGGAATTCCGAAAGTTATTTACAGAATTTTTAAAGCAACAGTAAGAAAAATCCTCCCTCCAAATTTAAAAACATCCAATAGTTGAGCCAGATAACCTCTACGTTTCTTTGTGTCTGCTCATCCGTAATGGAAACAACAAACAAAGCACCCATCGAGCACTTGATAGTAGACCTTACGCACTTCCGCTCGGAGTATCCAATGCATGGAACGTATAATCGGATAGGTTAAAGTATGTAGTCGGTTACGTTAGTCGTTTATTGCGTCATTCAGCATCAAATAAGACTGGAACGATAAAAAATACCCTGGGTGTTACTGAGCAAATCGTTGAGTTAGGAAAGGACAAGGTACTGCGCTGTCTTTATGGATCTAAAATGAATCCCCTGAACCATACCCTGGTCAAGCAAATACTGCCTACGTTTCCTTCACTAGCCGTCCCCGCTGTGCAGGTCACTTGAAATAAGGAAGACGTAGAAAGAAAATGGAAGATAACTAGGAAGGAAAGTCAGATAAATGAAGGGTGTCACCAAATGATGAGGAGAATGACAGAATATGAACTCAAATTTGGACGATAGATATGGTCAGGAGAAGGAACAGTTTTCATGTCGCCACCCAAGACCGTCTGACTGGCGCTCGAGACCCTTAACGGTATATACACTGACTACTTCCTGGAAGCGAGTTCCAGCGCTCGATTACTCTACGCGATAACTGCGTTTCCGCCTTGTACAGGTCGGTACGCGACTTGTGTAGCTTCAAAGGTGGACCTGGAACACAAGAGAACCAAGCCAGATTAAATACCCAGCTCAAATCTGGCCCAACCTTTCTTGTTAAAATGTGGTAAGGACTTGGTCTCCTCGAAGCCGTTGGTAGTGCATTACATACATACCCAAGCCAAGTAGACGCCCGATGTACGTTTGCTCCCGTAACGCCTCGACAAACTGGGTCCCTCCTACCAAAACCCTTTTGAGCTCATTTTTGTCACCAACGAGACAGGGCGGGCAAGCCTGGACGCAGTATTCCACATAGGGACCGAACGTAAGCTGAGGACAGCTTCAAGACTGTGTCGGCAGTTAAGAAACCAAAAGAAAGGCGTATTAATCACAACATTCTGAAATCAATACTTGTAGCCTTCTTTCATTTGTCACCAGAATGCAAAGACAAGGAATGGACGACGCCTGGGGCTACATGGTTGGAGACAAGAGGGAGTTCGACCTCAGCGTTCACCTACATCGAAGGCGGGGCAATTGATCCTACGCGAAGAACAGAAAGCTTAGCCTGATTAATGGGCCGCAGCCACAAGGTAGACCAGTCCCATAGTCTGCCCAGGGTATGCTGAATGGTCTCAAAAACCCCAGGAACACTTACAACATTCCATAGTTTAAGGTTATCAGGAAACAGCAGCGATGATACCCCAAGCTCCCCAGAGATATCGTACACTTAGTTAGAGAACAGCGTCAGTCCAGGGACGGAGCCGTGTGGGACACCGCTAAAGACCGATTGCCTGAGGGACAAGCTGCGACCCATGCATGCAAACTGCTCTCTTCTCTGCAACAATGCAGATAAACAGTGAAGGGCGTGGCCAGGTACACCGTAGGAGCTCAGCTTTTTTGATAGCCAAAAGTGGGGCACCTTATTAAGTGCAGATGACATTTGGTTCAAATTACGATTGATAGCAGTGTTCAGGACGTGGCGCGTTTTGCCTGGTAAGCGTTCTAGCTGTAGAAAGCCACAAACGTTTGCTCAATAACACTGCGACGTGGCGGCTGTGACTCGCCAAGAATGAAGTCAAGGCCCTTTGTATCACACTGATACGTATCTCTATTTCACATGCCACTAATTCAAAGGCATACGCTCACACATGTTTGCATACCCACGTTAAGCATATTCGATCCCTCAGTATAACCACAGTGCTAACTATGCTGCTTCTCAAAAGAATACTTTACCATTTCACATTCCTGCGTGCAATTAAACCTGAACTCTTCGAAACGTCAGTGCTTGTCCAATTTTGACCATGCGCGGTTTGACATGTCTCGAATCCTTGGAGGCTCTAAGCTTTACGAGCAATGAACAAACTCGTCAGACAAGAGAACACCTTCCGGAATCCGGATTGTGCACTACTGCGTAAGTTAAATGTATTCATGCGACATTCCAACGAATCTCTCACAAGCTTCTAAAGCAGTTTGACCATGACGCTAGTCAGACTGACTGGCCTACGATTGGCTGGCAGATTCCTGTCGCCATTTTTGAAGGTAGAATAGATGACAGGCTCCTTACATTCATAAGGTATTGTACAGCTATCGTGACTTCTGAAACACCATTGATGGCGATTCACTTAGTTTCAGTGCCAACTCATGCAGAACCTTCGGGTAAAATGAATCAAGCCCAGCTGTTTTAGGAGGGTTCAGTTCACGCAGCAGCCAAACGACTTGCGTTTCCACCACAGTAAATACAGCTAAATAAGGATCCTCAGGAACTCTAAGGAAAAGTTTAAAGCTTGTCAACGCGGTTTCACGTACAAAACCCCCTGCATAATGCTCAGCAATTACACGAGCCTTGCCAACGTCCACCTACGCATGGGTTCCATCGGCACACAGCCAAGTTAGAATTACCGAATTTGAACCACAGGGGCTCTTAACATAAGCGAAGAACGTCTTCAGATTTTCAAAAGCTACATCAACCAATTCCTTTTCGTACAAAACTGAGCTTTCCTCAGATGTTGTTTACATCTGTTGCTAACCTCGCGGTACTATCATAGGGACCAGTTGGTGGAGCCGCATGGCACGTCCTCCAACATCTAGGACGTTTCTGGAGCAGGTAATTGCCAGTGGTATCTATCCATGGGGGCCGTGCTCGTGTCTCTTTTCTCCTCGCAAGCGGGATATAGGGAGTAGACACTTCCGTAAGATGCGACTTAAATTTATCTCAGGCCGCCTGAATCGCATCGGTCATCATGGTTCCGCAACTCAACCCAAAAACCTTGAGAGGCATTGCCTGATAGTTAGCACGCCAAATGTTTTGTTATGGCTCTAGTGACGTCTGATTGGAGCACAGCTTCATAATAACTAGGTCTAATTAGTGGCACACATGGGTGCGTCGTAAATGCTATCACCTGCAACGTCTAGTGACTTGGCAAAAGCTAGGTCCAAAATAAAAGATACATGAGCATCCATGTACCTAATGGGGAGGACCACGAACTGACGCAATGGTACGTATAGCGTAAGATCAAGAAGATCTACACCGAAAGTATCTGCAAGTATTTGTCAAGGGATTACGAGGGCAAACGTACACCGAACGCCTACTTAGTTTGGGGATGCAGTCAATGTACTATCGAAGGATTAGAGGGGACCTAATCTTAACCTACCGTATTTTGACTGGGAAGGTTGGCCCTGATTTGTCCATGCTATTTAGTTCTGCTAGATTATCTGGTCTCCGCAGGCATTGTATGAAGCTGGACAAACCGCGGTCCGATCGAGTTGGAGCGGAGACACGGTTTTCACGTCGAGCCATCGAGTGCTGGAACCTGCTTCCAGAAAATGTTGTCAAGGAGGCTACGGTTAAGGGGTTTGAGCGTCAACTAGACGCTCTTAGGTGGGTGGCAACACGAAACCTTTCCTTTTTCCTGACAAAGTCCCATCTTCATAATTGATTCTATTTTTCTTTACTTTTCCTCGCTGTTGGTATTACTCTCTTCTTTTAACTGACTTCCCCTACTCTCTTACCTTCACTTTTTCTTCCTCTCTTACTTACTTCACGTAATTGACATAACTGGGACAGCTAATGTAAGGAACGTGGGCATTAAATTGGTGGACCAGGGTGTTTTTTGGGTGTTTTCCTTTTAGACCCATCAAAAAGTCGGAGCACCCCTATCAACTCCTGGATCGACGACCCGCTCAAGAAGAAACACTTACGGGATTCATCCTATCGTTCCAGTCCCACTTGAACTTGAACTTGAACTTGCAACCGAGTTGTCTAAGATCTGCCCAGCAAACTTTCGGTAGGTTGAAGCCACTCAGCATCAAACACCTGTTTGCGGATTGGAAACGAATAAAGTCAAGCAAATATTTGGAAGCACTCCTAGGGCTTCTGTACACAATCACAACTGTAAGTTGAGCCGAGGAAGTGCTAATCACTACCGACAAAACTTCGACAGTTTTGTCTGCCGATTAAAATATGTAGGTAAGCAACACGTCAAGTTCCCAAATGACTAAAGCGCAACGTCCTTGCCTTATCTGCTAACGAAGCAATAACATCTAAATATTTGCGTAACCAGACAGAAGTAGTTCACTGTTCGTGATGTCCTGAGACAAGCATGTTTCAAGGAATGCGAGTATATCGGGATGAGACCGATCTACAAGCAGACCTATCTCGCACATCATATTCCTTAGGCTGCGCACATTGCTTAGCACTATCTGGAAACATTCGTAATGTCCAGCCCTGGGTCGTGCGTTACCAGGACTTGCACTGGTAGGATGAACAAGGACTGCGGACTGAACACCCAAAAGTCCATCAACCGGAGACCATATTCAATGGCTACTTTCCTTGTTTTGAGGGCTTTGAGGACATCGTTTAGCTTTACCATGTCCTCTAGCGGGAGGTATCGCTGAACGCTAACATTAGAACCGTTCAGTTTGTAAGCAACTGGCAGCAGCGCGTTGCGTTCATCCGGGGCAGACAGGACCACACGAAATAAGCGCAGTCGGGGGTTTGGGGTGTTAACTGGGACCTTATCCAATCTAGTCAGTTACCTGACAGTAACACAAAAATACCCATGTGGCAGCAGCTTCGTTACACACCTCTTAAACCACTGTAGGTTGTCCAACGTTTGGTCAGCAGGAATTGCAGCAGTGGATTCCATTGCGTACGGAATATCATGCTGCTATCCATGAATCACCGCGACAGGGGTATTTACCCCACGAGTTTAGAAGTTACAAGAACAGCAGCCGGCTTAGCTGCAATCATTGAGTTTGGGCGCACGTTTTCAGCCGACGCTGAAGCAACCGCAGCGTACTCCTTATGATCCAGCTTGCTTAACTCATCATTATTGACGCTTTTCGAACTGGCCTGAAGAGTACGGGTAGTTCTGTACAGATTTATTTCCGTCATTTAGTCAAAGAAGCTCGTGGCTAAAGGCGGAAGTCCACCTTCACGACCTGCATGATGCTTCGAAACTGCATGTTTAAAACTAGTATACAAAAATGTGTTTATTTATGTATTAAGTGTTGCTTAGTGTTGGATGCGTTTACCAAATGTTTATAGTGTGCTCCAAAATGCGGAGGAATATTTAATCAAAAATCGCCAGGTTGGATGACAAGGCTATTTTCCATCTTTTGTTTTGAAGTGTGTATCGTAACAGCGAAAAAAGGTCAGTGGACGTCCGGAAGTTGCAGATATCTACAGCGACGTGTTTTTAAGTATACGGTGACGACACCGAAGAACCATGAGGGGAAACATGGCAAGGAATTCCCCTTGGGTTGTGAATACCGATATGTGCCATTCCGTTGTGTACACAGTGATCGAAAAAAAAACGGAGCGGGAGGCGGTAAGTTACGTGTGATAGCACATATTACAAGTGCTTGATTCGAATCAGCCAAATGATGGCTGTGCGATGGGGAGAGCTTAATATGAAACACAGGCCCCCACAGTACAGTGCTGGAATTGAATCAGCTAAAAGATAGCTGTATGATTGGGAGAGCTTTACATTGAACACAGGCCCCCACAATACAGTGCTGGAAACAATCAGATAAAAGATGGCTATACGATAGGGAGAGCTTAATATATATCACAAGCCCCCACATAACTGTATATATATAACGCCACAATAGCACATGACAAGATGAGATGTGGAAGAGAAGTGTGGAAGCAGGCCTCCGGGAGACGGTTTCATGATGGGTCTTATTACTCCAATTAAACTGACAGTTCATATCCACTTTTATTATTACTCTCAACTTCTACTACGCCTACTCCTTTACTATTGTTAATTGATTTAGCATTGAAACATTCCTATGTGAACACAATAGATCACTGAATATCCCTCTCCACTACCCGACTTTGTTGTACCACATGATCAGGCTCGTAGTCTGCCTGTGTCTCGCATGTAGAGAAATATATCATTTATTTATTTATTTATTTATAATAAGGCTTGTCAATTATATACCAGCAGTAGACCGGGGCGAACGTTGAAACGGTGCGCTTCCTTTGCGTAATTTCTAGTTGTTCTTCGGACTGTATGTCGCTGCGTGCTAGTTCGGTTTCTTTTACATCAAAGTAACACATATTGACTGCTAAAGCTTTTTCATTGTTTTTATACTATTGCGCAAGCCGTTTTCCTAGACGTTTGTTCGTATTTCCATGGAATTGTTTCACGGTGTTAACATACCTTTTGCTCGATTTTGGTACTTATTATCACGGTGGACAAACGTACGTTACCCATATCTACAAAAAGCAAACACTGGAAAAAGCCACTCATGATGTCAGTAAAGCAGACCAATCTCGAACCTATTACTGCAAATTTGTGCTCGTGGCTAGACTATCAAAAGCTTTGCAGAAAGTTACTGTTGTTGGAAGTCATGTAAGCTCGCCGAAAGAAGTGGTTACGTCTATTATAACACTACTGAATAAAGTCATGCTATTGGGCAACCTAGACGAAATCCAGATTATGGCTTGTCAATCTTATATGCCCGCTGCAGGTGAAATATTGGATAGGATTACGCAAGAGGTCAGCGAGCACATACGTCGTGCCAATAACGCGCTCGTATTCAATGTACTTGACAAACTGCCGCTTAACAAAGTGTTGCAAACCCTTTTTCAGGCTTGTAGACTACCGCATGACCGCTGTTCAACAATTCGCCTACGTAAGCTCCCCGGCCGATCCTGCCCAACAGTCATGAAATTTAGCAGCCACAGGCTGGCCAAACGATTCATTTATGTCAGCTATGAAATGAATCATCACTCCAACCTCGGGCCAAGGCTGATAACAACGGACAGAACCCCGCACTATAGCTCAACTTTTCTACAGGTTCAACTTCCCAGGGAAAGCGGCCTGTGTGCCAATTTGCTCAAAGTCCCAACTCACCACTACTCAACAAAGAGCAACCCCCAACCCGTCTTCCTCTATGCTCAGTGACGTTGACCTAGATTCCTCACAACGATAGACAGACCGCAATGTAAAATCCATGAAAAAAGCAAGATCAACCAAAAAGTTTCGTCGCCAATTCCGTGCTTTCAGTTGACGCCTCGAACGTTGTCGTAGACAGGATGGAATACAGTGCACAACCTGTTAATATGCCCGAAAAGTGTGACATAGTCTCCGTTCTCGAGAGTGTGGGTTTCCTAGCATCATATATGCCCTTAGCCAGTGTTGTTGCTGACCCCACGCAACTCTCTATCAACACAATGCCAGCGACAAACAACTCACAGCAACGGTGTCTCACAGTTCTCCCTCATCCGCTCCCATCGAATGCATATCAGTGCAGCAAGCGCACTATACCCAGTCGCTCCGATATGGCTAGAGCAAACTCACTGACAGTACCAGAATTACCACGCCAACAAGCAGACTGCTCGTACAGACCACATATTTGGACTGCACGTCGAATCACCGAGGAATATACCATTTATTTATTTATTTATATTTATTTATTTACACAACATAACCTTCACTTCCCCACCTCGGGCCGCAGTCTATTGCCAAGTAAGCTCAGCCTCATCTTAGGAACTGGTTACTCAAAACCCTGAACCAATTAAAGCGCATCCGGATTCCCAACAAACCAGGATTCACTACCGACCGCGTCAAACCAACAGCTCTGCAGCTGCAACCGGTGACTATTACATCTACTGCTCCGACATAGCGAGTGTAATCTGAGACTGATTTTTAACCAGGTCCAGCTAGCCATTCAGAAAATCATCTCTACTCAAACCACTAAATCAAAATGCTCAAAATTCAAGTTACCATCATCCGTTCAAGACACATCGATATACGGCGCCCGGCCGAGGTCGACAAGTTTCTGCTATTGTCAGCATGATAGCTAGGATGAATACTACAGATTCTTTTACTTCGACCACTCGCTTTTTTACATCAGGACTTTTTTTAGTATGTCAGGTTGCTCGGAAGTGCGACACGTACCGCAGTTCCTTTTGTATATGATGCAACAGGGCATGGTACCCAGGCCTAATTCTCCATGGGTTCGCGCTCGCTCTACGTCATCTGCAAGACACATACTCACTGCAGCTTACCCATAATGGCTGGTTCCAGCCCTACGCGTAATCTACATCGACTTCAAAGCTAAAATGGAATCATCGGCGGCCGGCTGCTATCAAGGTAACACTCCGCTGTCCCCGGAACACACCACCAAAACACTTACCTTTCCAATATACTGCCTTATTGTCTTGTTACCGCCCTAGTGCAGAAGCGGGCGACCAGATAACAGGAAGCTAGGAATACGACTGGCATATCTTTTTCTTCTCAACGCACGACCGATTAAAAATAAAACGCACCTCCGTCCTTTCATTATTCGGTCACGCCCGCATATGTTGTTGACAACCGAAACACGGCACGCGGCCGATGCTTCTGATGCCCCACTCCACATTCCAGGGTACACCATTTTCTGTAATGGACGTGCCAAGCATCGTGGTGGTGGATGCTTATTATACCTCAAGCACAAGTTTCCTGCAATAGCTATCCAAATCATATCTTTTGGCAATTCTGAAGGCTCCATGTGTATTCGGCCGTTAGAGGACAACTTAAACTCTCGATAGGCTGTTTATAGAAACCACGGCACTCTTCTTGTGCTAGCGTGGACAAAATGGTTAAGCTCTTCCAGGAAATAGCATCCTTTACTGCACGCTATAAAATTATTGCTGGGGATTTTACTATGTCTTATGTCACGTGGCTCCGTCAGTAAGCCCCACCGAATTATAAGGCTCTGGTAGCTGCTATTATTATGTATGAATGGACTCAGCATGTGAATGCACCAACTAGACAAGCCAACATATTGGACCTTATATTCCCTAACGATATCTCCAACGCATGCGCCAACGTAATAGATAACATACCGGGCAGCGATCACGAGGTGGTGAAGCTATCTTTTGCGCTACCTAAATACCTCACCATGAAGTCAACCAAAATGAAGGATTTCGGATGCTCAAGCGCATAAACTAGGAAACATTTACCTCTTTTCTCCGAGCGTCAAACTGGGACGACTTCTTCCTCACCGACAACATAGATATTGCGATCAGCGAACTTTATAACTAATTCAGGCACTTCTTAGACGTCATTGCCTTAAGAAAGAGTAAAATAAGAAGGCGCCAGACTCTTGCTTTTTCCACTACAGGCTTAAAAAATTCACATCGGCTATAGCAAGACCAAAGCTTCTCATCTAATCATCCGCATGAAGGAATTACTAGTCGATTGGAAAAGTTCACAAAGTAACGCGAGTACCTCAGCTGAGCAAGCGGTGCTTTGAACGGGCAACCAGGCAAAGTCTCTTATCCGAATGATGAAGCTGTGGGTTGGTGGCAAAGATCACTACCCTTGTGCTTTCTTATAAACGGATAGTTACTGGCGCGGTCGATCTCTGCGACTTTATTAACACGCAATTCTCTAACTCTTTTACAAGTAATAACTCGGTATTGCCAAATACGATTCCAAAGTTTACAAAAAGATCAAATGCACACTATTGACTTTGGCTCAAACAACCTCAAGCGAACATTATGATCGTTGAATCTGTCACACTATTCAGATCCTGATGGTGTCCCTACTTCCGTAGTAATACTTGGGGCTCGCACACTCCAGTCCTTCTGCTCAATATCTTCACCACTTCTATGAAGATTGGACGCTACCCATCCAAATGGAAGAAAGCAAACGTCATACCACGCCACAAACGAGGTTGCCGACAAAATATTGACAATTGCCGGCCCATCTATATTGCTCGTTTGGATCCCACGCCTTGACTAATCCTGTCTCGCCTGATCGACTTCCTGGTTTTCTGAATCCATTCAGATGTCTAAGACGTTACCTCTCTTGGCTCAGTTGTCCAAATTGTTTGTTCCCTTGACCTCGGAAGTCTCGTTGTCGTTTCCACTCTTTTTTTAATAAAGCCTTTCTCATCCCTACCCTACCCTATCCTCATCGTGGTCTCTGCTTTTCGAACTGGACACACAATTCTGTTCAATGCCATGATCTAGTCAAATCTGACCCTGCTGCTGCTTTCTGACTGCATCTGTACTTCCAAGACGTATATGATCTAAGGGTTGCATACCCAACGAACTTTTTTCCTCGCCCTGAGAGGTTTGCTGGAGTTACTCTCGCTTTAATAGCATAGCTTCTGTATCCTGTCGACCCAAGATAGTTGCACACGAGTAAGCGTTGTCCTTGCTATCTTTTTTATTTTTTTCTTACCTATTATGTGATCAACAACCACTCCCTTTATACGGCAGTTCAGTTAAATCTGTAATCGCCCGAACTGACGACTCCATTATCCCTTGATCTATCTTTGTTTCATGCTAAACACCCTAGGGACATGTCAAGCATCTGCTTTTTTACCGGTTATAAATCATTGTTCATTGTTCAAATCATTGTTGGTTGTTCAATCTGCTCAACTTTGCTGACCCCCACCATTCCTCTTCCCAAATTAATTAAACAACAAAGTCTTAATCCACCGACTAATCCAGGTTCGTCGGATCGGCCTCTTGCTCTCCGACTTCACTCAGTCTACTGAGACATCACCGAGCACAGTTCGGCTAACCAAACGCTTTTGTTATGGAGCACATGTGCTTGAGACATTTGATTTGTAATGATCCATATAATGTGAGGTTCATTAGTTTAAACAGTCTTGCAATTGCTCTTATTTTTCACCGAGTTCCGGATGCATCGTTTTGTTGCTGCCTTTGTTCGCTGTTTTTTCCGAGATTTACACTGGATTGGTGGCCAGCAACCGAGGAAACGTTTATTGCTTTGCCCTCAACGCTTTAACGAAGCACAATATTCCTTTATCTGGAAATGAATAGATCATTATTCCGCTATTTGCTTACTTACCGGATGGAAAAACTACTTATCTGTTACCTTGGACGAATGCCATTAAATTGAGGCCTGAACAATTGGGTTCAGCTCGCCTCTTCTTCTCATACTACTTATTCGGTGCTCCCTTGCTGACATTTAACGTCAACACAGATATTTCACCTGACTTCGGATGGCAGATTTTCCTGCTAATGCTACGCCTTTAATGTTGAAATACCCCAACAGAATGCTAATCTTCACTATGGCCATAACAAACGGGTTCGACTATTTTCAATAATAGACAAATAATTTTCACTTACCACACATCTGGAGCAGATCACACTA
Source organism: Dicrocoelium dendriticum (assembly GCA_944474145.2). Classification (NCBI taxonomy): domain Eukaryota; kingdom Metazoa; phylum Platyhelminthes; class Trematoda; order Plagiorchiida; family Dicrocoeliidae; genus Dicrocoelium; species Dicrocoelium dendriticum. Next base: position 26,770,193 of record OX104060.1, on the reverse strand, counting down.
CTTTTACCCTGCAATAACATAAATCCAGCGTATTGTGTAATCACGGTTATTCTTGTTCTTTACTAATTCTTTTCTAATTGATCAGCTCTAGTAATTGATCTATGTGTGCATGAATTGTTACTGCAATTAAAGGCAGACCGACAATGCTCATACGAACGTGCCTGAACTCGCGACCAGGGGATTTCTTCATTTTTACTTTTGTCCTATTTGTAGAGTTTCAACCATGAACGTCTAAACAATCTCCGCTTGTTATTGTCACAAGTAACATGAAACGTCTGCACAATTGCATTTATTTGATCATGTCTCCGTGACCATGCCTCGCATAATCGAGAGTAAATAAATAAATAAACATTTATTTATTTATTAGCCACACATCCATTGCGTCTAGACTCCTAAAAAGAATAATAAAGGGCGATATGCATCGCTTTCTACCGCAACACTACCTTATCAACAGGTTTCAACAACGATTTCTGTCTAATAAATCTTGTCAAACCTGCCAGTTTAAATGCTTAAAGTACGTGACTTACTCCATAGACCTGGGTCAGGCACTAGTCATCAGCTTCCTGGATATGATAAAAGCATTGGACCGAGTTCTACACACTGTTTTGATGACAAAAGTAGCGACATTCGGTGTTTCTGGCCAACTCCTTTCTTGGTTTTCTTCTTACCTTTCTAAACAAACAGTTCAATGTTGCTAGGCAATACCTCGTTCAAAAAGGCATCCGTAACGAGCGGAGTGTTCCAAGGTAGCTTTCTGGGCGCTGTGCTGCTTTTGCTCTTCAGCAATGATTTATTCCAGGTCTGCCAACACGGCGATCCGTACCTTTTGCAAAAGAAATAAAAGTTCAATAGTTCAATAGTTCAATAGTGTATGGTGGGATAAAAAGCAATAACTTTACAAGACCCACAGGATGGCAAATGGAAGAAAACAAAAGTTTCAGGTGTGACACAAAAATATCAGTAAGTTAGACACTGCAGTTTGTCATACCGTTATATAATGTGTATCATGTAAGTGCAAGTCCAATAGTCTTTCGAATGTCTCGATGTTTGGTGCGTTCACCACATGCGATGGCAGTGCGTTCCAGTGCGGACAGACACTAAGAGAGTAAAAAAACTTTCTGCAATCTAAACGGGAATATTGAGTCACAAGTTTTAGTGCATGGCCTCGGCATCGTTTGTCGGCAGATAATGTTAACAGCGACTTACATGGATGGTCCTCTTCTCTTAGTATCCGGTAAGTGAGGATCAGATCACCGCGAAGTCGTCGGTATTCTAAGGAGTACAGACCGATCGAACGAAGGCGCAGTTCATAACTAAGGCCCGATAGACCACGTGTTGCCTTAGTGGCTCTTCTTTGTGGTTGCTCCAGGAGACGAATGTCCCGTTTTAACCACGGACGCCATGCCTGCACCGCATACTCGAGGTGGGGACGAATGTAGGCGTTAATCAATAATGGCACGAGTTGCCGCTCGAAGGTACCGAGCGCTCGCCTCAAAAGCCTCAAGTTAAGGTTCGCTATGTTAGCTGCCTTTGAACATTGGAGCGAATTACCCAGACCTTCTTGCACGATGACCCCTAAGTCTCTTTCGTTGCTCACCTGTTTTATAACGCGCTGCCCCAGGTGATATGTGTTGCTGCAGTTACTGCGCAGCGACAACAGGTGACACTTTTCGGGGTTCAGGGGTAGTTGGTTGTTTACTGCCCATTCGTGAATCCGGTTCAGGTCATCCTGCAGATAGACAGGGTCAGATGTTGACTGAATAGCTCGCCACATCTTAGCATCGTCGGCGAATATTTGCATAGGTGATTGAATGTTGGCAGGGAGGTCGTTGATATAGACTAAAAAGAGTAACGGGCCGAGAACTGATCCTTGCGGTACGCCGCTAGTGACGCATAGGCTATCGGAGTGGGTGTTGGCGATCCTTACCTCGATTCTTCTGTCGTATAAGTAACTTTCCAACCATGTGAGCAAGGATCCGTGGATACCATAGGCCGCAAGCTTTCGGAGAAGTGCTGGGTGATTGACTCTGTCGAATGCCTTAGAAAAGTCTAAGTAAATCACATCTACGGGAACTCCCTCGTCAGCAGCCCTGGTCCATGAGTCCCGAGCAAGTAGTAGATTGGTGAGGCAAGATCGTCCGCGTCTGAATCCATGTTGGAGGTTGGAGATGATTTGTAGACTTTCAAAATATCTCACCATTTCATCAGCGATTATAGACTCCATCAATTTTGATAGAACAGGAAGGAGAGTAATAGGTCGGTAGTTGGCAGGGTCTGACCGCTTACCTCCCTTGTATATCGGAGTGATAAGTCCACGTTTCCACTCAGACGGAAGTGTATGAGAATCAAATAGAAACTGGAAAAAGGTTGCAAGGTGGACTGCCATGGTGGGTGCAATTGTTTTAAGTACTTTCGGACAGATCTTGTCAATTCCCGGCGCACTATTTTCCCTGAGCGACTGTAATTTCTTTGCCACAGATGTAGGGCTAAAGTTGACCGTGGATAAGCCGACGACATTTGCTGGGATGTAGCAAGGCGATGGTTCCATGGTGTGTCTAGTCACTGAGACAAACTGCATGAGCAATGCGTCCGCGGTCTCCTCTTCAGTAACCGTTAGGCCATTGACCGTCTCTAGTGGTCGTATTCCCGTCTTAACCTTCCTTTTGTCATTCACATACCGGTAGAGCAGTTTGTGATTGCTAGTAAATTTGCGTACCATAGTTTCCTGCCATTCGTACTTGTCAGCTTTAAGGAGTGAAGTGCAGTAGTTTCTGACTGTTTTGTAATGATTCCACGTGATATCACTTGGACCTAGCAAATGACCCCTCCAAGCCTCGTCTCGCCTGTTCAACCACTTACGTGTTCTACTCCGGATCCAGTTGTTGCTCCGTCGCGAAACTCGTAATGGTACGTCTTTTGAAGCTGATTGTAGGACCCAGTTTATCTTGCCTTTCAACACTTGCCAGGCATCATTCGCCGAAGTGTGCATCTGGAGGTCCCAGTCAACGGTTGTCGCTATAGTGTGAAGCTTGGAATAGTTGGTGATGAATCGTCGGGTTTCTGGTTCTTTGTCAACCACACTGGCATAACACACATAATCAAACGTTAGAACTGAATGATCGCTACAACCTAGCGGGGGGTTGTATGAAACCGACTCAACCATTAACTCCTCATTAGTCAGGATTAAATCAAGTGTTGAAGGCTTGTTTGAACCGCAGTGTCTGGTTGGTTGGTCCACATGGTTATACAAAACTGCCATAGTCAAGAAGTCAAGGAGCTTTGATTTGAAGCATGGCCCACTTGGGAACACAGATGCTATTGACGGTACATTGAAGTCACCCATTATTAGGTAGTGTGAGTACTTTTTCGACATAGCATATTGGAGAGCATTTAACAGAATATCATCGCTGTCGGCGGAGGAGTTCGGCGGCCTGTAGACAACTGCTATGAGGCAAGCATCATGTGTCTTCTTCTGAGGACAACCATCGGGACCGGATAGCTGCAGCCGGCAAAATAACGCGTCGGGGATAATAAGGGAATGTTCAGTGAGAGCTTCACATTTCAGGTAATCTCGGTAGTAGATAGCAACGCCACCACCGCGAGATGGACGATCATTTCGAATGACTGACATTTCACTAAGTTCAATTTCTGGATCCAAAATCTCGTTTGAGAGCCAGGTTTCGGTTAATGCTATGATGTCCCAAGTTGCTGCTTCATACCGATGGCGCAATTCCGGCAACTTGGAGTAAAGCCCTTGGGCGTTTGTGTAGCAGCATTGCATTTGTTGCCGCATTAGGAGGTGGGTTCGCTGTGTTTGACCGGCACAAACAGTGCCGGTCTGCCCACGTTTTTTGACACGAGTGTTTGCACGCTTGGCTGGTCTATGGTCGGAAAAGCCAGGTCTGACTCAACTGTACCAGTGGTCTGTACTGCTTGCAGGAATGGTCTCAGTCGTACTTCTGGTGGTCCTAGCCTTCTGCTGTGGTACCACACGTTAATTGCCATTGATGCCATCTCCGGCGTAGCCAAGGTAACTTTCAAAATTTTCGGCCCGCTCCCTTGATAGTTTGGGGAGGAAGCTAAGCGGCTGACGTCGAATGCCACAACATTCTGCATGCCATAGAGTTCTGTGATGTAGCGCCACTCATCAATATCGTGTTTTTGTCTTTCACTGGTGTCACCATGTTTCATTTCGGGCACACCATGAACCAACACCACTTTCTTCATTACATTTTGACGAGACGCGGTTGGGTCGGATTTTCGCTTTTGTCTTTCCTTCCATGGCATGTCTGGAAAAATGCGGGCACTGAGAGAAGAGTTCGGTAGACTGTGGCTTGCTAAGAGAACATCCTCCAAGTCCTTTGTGTTGCCAAATGTTACTCGCAGTAACCGAGGTTCCCCTACGTGAGGAGACGATGGGTTTCGTGACAGACGTGTAAGACTAGTTGGGAGAACGTTTAGTCCTAGTGAGCAGCTTATCTCAGTCCAGCGATTTTGCTTTTCGGCTTGTCGACCTTTTAACGACTCGCTGGTGGGTTCTGGTACGTTTGAACATATGACTGTCATCGCTTGTTGGTTGCGTAGTAATTTAGTTTGTTGCAGTTCTTTTTGGGTGGAGGTTTGTCGTGTGGGAGTGTTGGTCTTGTCTTGTGGGGAAGACAAGTCAAGGCTGCAGCAAGAATTCTCCTGTGCAGCGACGTTATTCACACAGTTTGTAATGTGCTGTCCAGCTAATAGCGATGATCGTGCAATTTGTGCATAACTCTTTACGCCTTGCGGTACAACAGAAGATTTTATAGAATTTTCAACTGGCTTGGCATCACAGTTGTTTATCGCTAATGGTGCTTGTTTTTCGCCGGAACGTGTAACATTTTTAATGGATAACTTTGGTCTTTTGGTAGGTCTGGGGTTAGGGCTACTTAATACACTAAGCTGCAACTCGAGTTCAGCGATTTTCCCTCCCAAAGCCTTGACCAATTCTTTCTGTTCGGATGACGCAACAGCCAACATTTCACACCTCGCGTTGAGAGTTCGGATAATCTTGGCTATTGGGCTATCTGAACACGCATCACAGAACCACAAACTATTTGTTATTACGCTGCTGTTTCCGCCAAGTTCTGAGTTCACGTCCACTTCGTCGTAAGAATTTGCACACAAAGAGCACGTGATTTTTGTTATGACAGTTCTCCGCTTACTTGAGCCATGATTGACCTTCGTTGTTTTGTTCACGCGTGGACCAGCTGATAAACTTCGCCTTCCCATGGCTTAGTGACTCGTATGCACTTTAAATCACGCCGGCTAGAGGTAACCGTCGCTGTCCGGGTTTGGTGGTGATGGGTCCTGGCGCAAGCGTGTATGGAATCACAAACACTTCGTGTGGTAGGGTGCACGAAGGAATATAGATGAAAGGACAAAATAGCCAGTATCTATGGTGTATGGTGGTGCACAGTACTAAGCTATATGTCACCTGATAGCTTTAGAAAAGCTCTGTAGAATGGTTTCTTAAATTCACTGAGATTACCTCGAGAAAACAAGCTTTCAAGCGTGGTTCTTAATGTACGAATTGCCGAAGACGCCGGTTGGGATAAAATAGCGAGACGGAGGACTTACTGCGCAAATATAAATCCCGTTCGATAGAACTCGGCGAGCCGAAACGAATGGGCGTATTTCCGAGAATGTAGCACAAGAAATGAACGGAATAATCCAGGATTACCACAGAGCACAGAATTATGCGACCGTCTGTGAGCGTGCGTGAGCCAGCGTGAGCGAGCGTGATCCATATTTGATTCTAGCTGCGTACCAACGGTTCCTCCTGCATTCGAAGCGACCTCGGCGCTATTGAAATATGGTCTGACCTATGAAAACTGGGTTTCTCCCCAAGGAAATGCAAGGTTTATTCCTACCGGTGCTCTATACCCATCACAGCTTAACTTTTAACGGTACCTCACTAGATAACAACTTTGCTGTGCGCTACCTCGGTGTGCACTACGCAACTCACTGAATATTGCAGAAAAAGCGAGCAAAAACGCTGAACCAGCTACTTCTATTAGTGGCTATATACTAAAGTCAAGGATTTTTTAAAAGTCTCGACTTACGTTTTATATTAAACCTGGATGATTGTGAGTAGTGTAAATTTCGAAGAAAGTAGAAGCCACGATTAAAATTCACGCACAATAATATGCCTCGACGGGGAGTCGAACCCCGGTAGCTCAGGTGGTAGAGCAACGGACCGGAAATTCGTGGACCGGGGTTCGACTCCCCGTCGAGGCATATTATTGTGCGTGAATTTTAATCGTGGCTTCTACTTTCTTCGAAATTTACACTACTCACAATCATCCAGCTTTAATCTACTATCGCCCATTGGACGTCTGAAGGACAGGAACTTCGGTCTATTGGGAAGTGACGGGTGAGTGAGCCGATCTGCAACATCAGGACAGGTACTGTGAGCTTATTGGCAACACGTCGCGCACCAAGCAGAAGACATGTGTTAAAATTTGCGCACCTAATCGTCAGCCCTCGGTAGCTCAGGTGGTAGAGCAACGGACCGGAAATTCGTGGACCGGGGTTCGACTCCCCGTCGAGGCATATTATTGTGCGTGAATTTTAATCGTGGCTTCTACTTTCTTCGAAATTTACACTACTCACAATCATCCAGCTTTAATCTACTATCGCCCATTGGACGTCTGAAGGACAGGAACTTCGGTCTATTGGGAAGTGACGGGTGAGTGAGCCAATCTGCAACATCAGGACAGGTACTGTGAGCTTATTGGCAACACGTTGCGCACCAAGCAGAAGACATGTGTTAAAATTTGCGCACCTAATCGTCAGCCCTCGGTAGCTCAGGTGGTAGAGCAACGGACCGGAAATTCGTGGACCGGGGTTCGACTCCCCGTCGAGGCATATTATTGTGCGTGAATTTTAATCGTGGCTTCTACTTTCTTCGAAATTTACACTACTCACAATCATCCACCATTAATCTACTATCGCCCATTGGACGTCTGAAGGACAGGAACTTCGGTCTATTGGGAAGTGACGGGTGAGTGAGCCGATCTGCAACATCAGGACAGGTACTGTGAGCTTATTGGCAACACGTCGCGCACCAAGCAGAAGACATGTGTTAAAATTTGCGCACCTAATCGTCAGCCCTCGGTAGCTCAGGTGGTAGAGCAACGGACCGGAAATTCGTGGACCGGGGTTCGACTCCCCGTCGAGGCATATTATTGTGCGTGAATTTTAATCGTGGCTTCTACTTTCTTCGAAATTTACGTTTTATATGTTGTGCCCGACATATAGTAGGGTACTGCCTAATAGCTGTTACTGACACATGTAAAAGTGAAAGAATGGTTATCGAGAAAGTGCAGCATTCGTTCACTAAGCGCTTGCAAGGATTATCTGCGTTCAGCTATCCAGGTCCCTGCAAGCAGCTTGGCCTGGCCCCATTTTGGCTGCATAGGCTTAAAACTTATCTCGTTTTTCTATATAGACCAAACAAAACATGGGACTTAGGTATTGACAGATGTTTTCAACCGCTGGGCGATACCTGTCATCCTTTTCGTAAAAAGGCACACTCGTTTTCACTGCCCAAAACATGCTGCTACATTCTAACTTCTTCCTATATTTGGTTACGCGCAAGTATGAAATAAGCTACCGAAAGCCGTCCGAGCATTTGATAGTAGCACGCAATGCTTTACGACGATAAACAGAATACTAACTTTCCCTAAATTAGCAGACCGTTTGGACACCTGCATCCATGAGGACCAGCTCAGGGAGAATGGTCTCGATCCTATACAGCACCACCACCTTAATTGTGCGGAACAGTGTCAATGATCCGAGAGCCGTGTTAAGTCCACCTAACACAAACAAAGCTCTTTTCATCCTGACCCTGTCCTCTCCGCTCGCCTGACCGATGTGCGCCGCTCTCAAAGCTGTAAAAGTACAGAACGCTAACCAACCCACTGGGTCAGGTAACGACACCAAATTGAATGGCAGAAAGGCGAAACCGAAGAGACTCCCATCGAAAGACATTTGCGGGTTAGGAGAATGTCATCGGGTAGTAAAAATCGGTCTGGCTTGTTCGCACTGTTTGGAGTGGTACCATACGAAATGTGCAAATGTGTCCCAACAACAGTTACGGGAGCGAAATAGCTCCCAAAATGCATTTTGGTTCTGTACTGCGTGTTCCACCATCCCCCTCGTTAAGTGCTTGCTTGTCCTAGCTGAGAAATGCGACCGGTTAATCGCAGAAGCAGAGCAGAGGATCAACAATAAGCTTACTTCAGTGGAAGCGAGTATGGACCACAGAAGCGTAGCGGCTGCTAAGCAACGGAATGTTGAACAATCCGCTTCTCCTGCACCGCAATCAGCCACGTCTCCATCTCCGTTGTCTTCTCCAACTTTGGTAGAACGCCGGGCGAAAACAGACTGTACCTACGTGAATCAAACAGTACTCACAGCAACGAAAGTCAGGCACAATTCAAAACGTATGGTTAAGCAAATTCCACTAGACCTGACATCTAGTATTAACAAGGACGAAGCAGCCAAACACCAACCCTTGGTACCTGTAGCTCAAATATCTCTTGTCGAGACTAAGCCTCCCAGAACATCGGTTACATATGCAGAGATTGCTGCGAGGGTCCACCGAGAGGCCGTGGTTGCGTTCTCTTCCATTGTAAACACCGTTAACGCAAATAGAGAGAAAAAGAGCAAACAATCACTTGTCAACAAGTCAAGACAAATGAGTACCATACCTTGTAGATCGATTAAAAAGGGATCCAACAACAGTGTCCGGACTGTTGTATGCTCAAATGTCCCTGAATCTACCGCCATCACATTGCGGGATAAGTTATCAGACGACCAAAACCAATGGAACTCATTGTGTATGTAGATGAGTATCAAAGCCAAGCCCATAAACTTGTTACGAATTACTCGTCATCCGAACTCACCACACTATGGTGAACCCAGACTTATTCGAGTAACTCTAGAATGCTCCACCGACGTAGAAAATGTATTGCTCTCCGCAAGCGCGCTAAAACACGAATCCTGTGGGATACGTATCTATCCTGATGTCCCTTGGAGCGCGCGACAACCAAAACGAAACACCGAAGAGGGGCACAGCAAGCAAGACCGCCTAAACACAATCTTCATACATGGCGTGCCAGAACATCCTTCTAACGATGTTCAAGAGACCGGAGAGCACGATTTAGAACAATGGCGGTTCATTCGTGAAACACTTTCTTTGGATAATGTTGTGGCACTATCGCTCACCAGGATACCTCTCTCATCGAATTATAGAGGATGCGGCCCTAGAATCCTAAAACTTGTGGTTCAGTCAGAGCAACAAGCAAAGGATGTTTTGGATCGATGGCAGAGAACCCGGAAACATCTTCCTTCCGAAATTCGGTTAAAGATTTCAAACACTTTGCACAGCTCAAATATTAAAGCAACTGGAGCAGCAAGCATACTGACGAATGTACAGAAGTTTAACATGACTGCTGCTTTAATTGACTCTGACGTAGGTCTAAACGAAGGCTGGGACGCACCTTGGCCGAATCAAGTTGCAAACGAGGTATCATTGACCCATCAAAAAAACGAGTAACTGCCGACCTCCCATCGGTCGGCATTCTCCCACACTTGACAGCTTCACCTCTCTGCGGACTCCTAGAGACCGAGAAACTGGCCTGCTTGTATACAAATGCTCAGGGACTTGCTAACAAACTGGCTGAGTTGAAAGATCGCCAAGCTTCCGGCTCGTATGATGTCATTGGAATCACCGAGACATGGTTGCACACGGGAATGACGGACGCTGAAGTTTCGCTACCGGGCATGTCGCTGATCCGGAACGACAGGCTCACAAAAGGAGGAGGGGTAATCCTGTACTACCGAAACGACTTACAGTGCGAAGCCGTGGAGGATTCAGACTCGCAGTTCCCTGACTCTCTTTGGTGCTGGTTGCAGTTAATAGGCAGGAACGTTTGCCTTATTGTCTTGGTGTACCGCGCCTCAAACTCAACACCCGAAACCGACTACCACCTAATGGCTGCTTTAAGGTGCAGTTTACAACAAAGTACACTCACATTCTTATCATGGGTGATTTCAATGTACATTGTTTAGAAGCTCCTGCCACGATCGGAGAACAATTCAAAACCGATCTACAAGATCTAGTAACTACTGTTCCTCTTTACAACCACATCACTTTTCCCACTCGGTTCAGAACTGGTAACAGGCCATCTGTGCTGGATCTTGTGCTTACCAACGAGGAGCATATGATTAATGCGTTGGTTTTAGACTGCCCGTTGGGTCGCAGTGATCACGCAGTCATCAGTTTCAACTTCGTCTGCTATGCAGAATATCTGAATGATAACGATGATACTGTGCGAACCATCACAAGGTACGACCGAATCGCCCAGCTAGTCAGCGCCACAACATGGTCTTTCCTCGAAGAAGAACCCCCGGAAGTCGCCTGGCTCGAGTTCGTCAACACATTCAGTCAGCTGATTGCACAGGCTTCAGAGATAAAAGCTTGCAATAAGTGCAACTCAGTTTCTTTCGTTAGGAGCAGAACTCGAAAATGGATGACAGTACGCAACGCAGCATGGCGAGTGTACAGAGAAGCTCCAGCACCAGAAACTTGGGACAACTACGTAGCCCAACGTAACCACTGCACTCAACGGTTAAGAGAAGACAAAGCCGCCTATCAGCAGAACATCGCAAAAACCTTCAGTGCTAACCACAAACTGCTGTACAAGCACGTTAATAGCCTATGAAAGGTGAGGCAAGGATTTCCTCCACTCAAGACGGCTGATGGCCCAACAAGAACATCTATGGAAGCTGCGAACGCGCTGCAGATGTAATACGCCCCCACGTTCAAAGGAGTCTTGCCACCAAGCGATCTACCAAGCTTTGTATTCTGCTCACCAGGACAAGCCCACATCAATTTTACCGCAGAGGCTGTATTGCAAAAGCTGACTTCTCTACGCAAACACAGCTCGCCGGGTGTCGACACCATTCGTCCAGAGGCATTGGGAGCAGCAGCAAACCAACTTGCAGGACCTTTAGCTCAGTTTTTCCAGCACTGCTTAGACCAGAACCAAGTTCCCGCCATGTGGAAGCTTGGAATAATAAGCCCGATTCACAAAGGTGGAAGCAGAACTGATCCCTCCAACTACCGCCCAGTAACCCTTCTTCCTATACTCTCCAAGGTCATGGAATCCATAGTTGCCGATGCACTGGTGTGCTATCTGGAAAACTGCAACCTCATCACCCCTGAACAGCACGGTTTCCGTCGACAGCGGTCATGTACAACTAATTTACTAATTGCACGCAGTAGTTGGACCGAGGCAGCTGACGCCGGAGAAGGTGTTGATGTGATCTACCTGGATTTTTCCAAGGCTTTCGATCGTCTAGACCATCGGATACTACTATCCAAGCTGCAGCATTACGGGATCGGAGACCCTCTTTTAAGCTGGATCGCCAACTTTCTATTTCAACGGCAATTAGTGGTCAGAGTTCGGAGCTCTTTATCGGACCCCATACAAGTCGAGTGTGGTGTGCCGCAAGGCTCGGTTCTAGGTCCACGCTTGTTTTTGGTGTTTATTAATGACCTTGCACAGGGAATCGCTTCAAACTCCCTAATGTTTGCCGACGATATCAAGATCTGGCGCAGGATCCAGGCGAACACCGACCAACATGTGCTTCAGAGTGATTTAGATACGGTGTATCAATGGTCGAAACAAAACTTATTGCATTTCAACGTCAGTAAATGCAAGATGCTTTCAATACGACATCAGAGCAGCTACTCATACCGACTCGGAACGGATGTACTGCAACAATCAACTCTCGAACGTGACTTGGGTGTCCTGATTCAAGATGACTTGGGTTGCTCCAGACAATTCGAAAAGGCCTCGAAAACGGGGAACCAACATGTCGGGCTGTTGAGGCGGGCGTTTGGACAAATAAACAGCTCCATATTTCGACAAATGCTCAGTGCGTATGTTCGCCTCCATGTCGAATACGCAATTCAAGCCTGGCATCCATGGCTGAAACACGACCTTAATGCACTGGAGCAGCCACAACGTCGGGCATCTAAGAACGTAATTGGAATGCGCAATCTTTCCTACCAGGAGAGGCTGCGACGACTGGGATTGTTCAGTGGAAGCTATCGCAGACTACGAGGCGATGTGATTATGGCAGACTTGATTCTGCGAGACCCACATCATGTGTGCCGCCCTTTACTGCAACTCAGCAGCAATACAAACCTGAGGGGCCACTCATTAAAACTCGCAGAACAATACAGTCGTCTGGAGTGCCGCAGAAATTTCTTTTCCATTCGTGTCTGTCACCCGTGGAATGCTCTCCCAGAGTCGGTCGTCTCTGCACCGACACTAACAGTATTTAAAAGACGGCTGGACGATGCACTCAACCACTTACACTTTGTTACTTAACACTACGTCTCCATCCTACACCTGGAATTTACTATGGAATTATTTGTTGTTAACTGTGGATGCTGTGAACCTAAGAGGATCGCAGGACTGCAGCGAAGCAAAGGATAAGTCCTTATTTTCATATTTAAAGTATGAACTATTTTACTATCCTTATCATCATTATTGTTATGTTGATATCCCCTGCAACTATCCAACGGGACTTGTAAAGCAACGCTTCTCAACCCGTATACATTCATTGTTCATTGTTTAAGTTTTTCTTTAATCGGACTGCTAACTTTCAGTGCCCTGCTCTGACATGGTCTTATCTGACCAGTTTACTTCTCTCTGACTTCCTCCAGGCTACCGATATGTAAACGTTCCAAGCCCCGAATACTCAAAGCTATGTGCCCTCAAGAACCTGCTGGTAATGCTCACCCATTGTGAATTTAGTCATTTCCATCTCTATGTCCATGTCTTCTGACCCGCTCCATTTGTCTTCCCAAATTAACCGAAGGACTCAATCCCTATGCGCCGACTATTCCAGTTCCATCTGTTTTGTCTCCTGATCTCCGATTTCTCTCAGACTATTGCGACGTTCTCTGTCAATATTCGGATGACCAAACCTTCTGTCACCAACAACACGGCAGCCTCGTTGGACTCTTCTGCCTTCAGCAATAAAGCCATTTTCATCCTGACATTGTCCTTTCCATATTGCGCTCACCGTATTCATATTTTTTCGAATCAGGCTGCCAACTCAGTGCCGTGTCATGACCCAGTTTCGTTTGACCAGTCTTCTTTTGTATGACTGCATCCATGACTTCCGAGATGGAAACGGTCTGCGCTCTGTAGACCCGATGTTAGGTTTCCACTCCTTGAGTGCCTGCTAGATTTGCTCCCAGTTTATTAATATATAATCTTTCACCTCTACCCTGACCATTGCTGCTGACCAGCTCTACTTGTCCTCCCATCTTAAATCTACTATGTAATCTCAATGCGACGACTAATCTTGTATGGTCCGATCGGTCTCATGCTTTTAACTTCTATAAGGCTACTGTGACGTTACCGACCAATGTTCAGAAGTCCAAAGGCTCTGTCGCCATTCAACCCAAGAGCCTCATTGGTTTTCCACTACTTATCAATAAAGCTTTTAACATCTCGACCCTTTTCTTCCCTTACCGCGCTCTCTGTTTTCATCCCAACTTCTAACTGACTGTTAAATCTTAGTGCCGGGTCCTGACCAAGTTTTCTCTGACCAGTCTACTACCCACTGACTGCTTCCAAGACTATAGAGATGCAAACGGGCTAGGCTTTGCCGACTCACTGCTATGTTTCATCCACCTTTAGATCTTGTTAAAGCTGCTCACCATTTATTAATTTAGATTCTTCCATCTCCAATCTGTCCATTTCTGCGGACCGTTTTTATTTGTCTTCCCACCTAAGCTGAATGTCTAAATGCCAATGTGCCGACTAATCCAGTCTATTCTGATCGGTCTCCTGCTCTCCGACTTCTCTCTGACTACGAGGACGTTACCAGCGAATGTTGAGAAGACAGCGTCGTTGACCGTTTCTCACTTTCTCAATTAAGCTTTTCATTCGACCCTGTCATTTCCTTACCGCGCTTCGACTGCCAACCATCAGTGCCATGTCCTGACCTAGTCTTAATTTGACCAGCCTCATGATTTCTGACTACTTACAGATTACCGAGATGTACACGGTAGATGCTCTGCACAGCAGACGCACTAGTCCCCCAACTCGAGAGCCTGCTGGTCCGGTTCAGTTTAATAATTTAGCCTCTTCCATCTCTAACCAGTGCATTTTCGCTGACCCTCTACGTTTGTCCCCCAGCTTACTTGTACGACTTGGGCTTAAGGCGCAGACTAATCCAGTACTGTCTGAAAGATCTCTTGCTCTCCGACTTCTCTCATGTCACTGTTACGTTGCTGGCCAATGGTTGGATGACAGATCTCTTTGTCTGCATTACTTTAAGAGCCTTGTTGGCTTCTTTACCATTTTTCTTGACCCCGTTCATTCCTTATGGTTCTCCCTTTATCTATTTTTTCCTCAATCGAACGGTCAGCTCTCAGTGTCCTGCCAAGTCTCAATCTCCTTCTCTCTGATTGCTTCTATGCTACAGAAACGTAAACCGCCTAGTCCCCACCGACTCGACGCTGTTTTGCTCCCCACGAGAACATGCTAGAATTGTTCGCACTTTATGTTGTAGCCTCTTTTCCCACTTTAATGGTACCATTTAATCTTAATGCGCCAACTATTGCAGTCTCGTCTGTTTGGATACTGTCCTCCGAATTCTCAGGCTTCTGAGACGTTACCGATCTTGGTTCGGCTGAGCCAGCGATCTGTTTACATTAACTGGAGAGCACCGGTGGCTTTTCTACTCTTTATCAATAAATAATTTTTATCCCGAATCAAACCTCTCCTTATCGCGCTCTCGATTAACATTCCTTCTTCCATCGGACAGCCAGCACTCATTGCTCTTCCGTGACAGTCTTAGCTGACCAGTATGTTTCTCTCTGACTGCTCCTATGCTACCAAGAATTACACAGTATAGGCTCTGCAGACTCAACCCTATGTTTCTATGAACAAGAGAGCCTGCTAGACTTGTTCACCTTTTATTGTTATAGCCTTTTTTCTACCTTAATTGTACGTCCTGATCCCAACGCGCCCACTAATCTAGTCAGGTCTGCTCGGTCTTCTGCTCTCCGAATTTGATCAGAATTCTGAAACGTTATCGCCCTTGGTTTGGCTGACCTAACCGACCGTTCAAATTACTTCGAAAGCCACGGTCACTTTTCCACTTGTTATCAATAAAGCCTTTACCATCCCAACTCTGTCCTATCCTTATCGTTGTCTCCGTTTGCATTTATGTATCTAGACAGTTAACTGGGCGTCCTGTTTTGACCTAGTCTCATCTTACCAGCCTCCTACTTTCTAACTGCATCCATACTACCGAGACGTAACTGACCTAGGATCCACATACCCTACGCACCGTTTCCCTCACCCCGAAAATTTTGTTGGACTTGCTCACGCTTTACTAGCATAGCTTATCCCTAACCTTCCATTTTGCTCGCTCTCTCCATAGGTCTTCCCATATGAATTGTACAACTTAACCTCAATCCGCCGACTAATCCAGTCTCATCTTGTCGGCCGCTTTCTCTCCGACTCGGATCAGACCACAGAGACGTTACTGACCACGGGTTGGCTAACCCAACTGTTTATGAAACACATATAGATGAGATATATTTAATTAATAATGGCACATTATATATGAAGTACATTAGTTCCATCACTCTTGCAACTGATCGTATTTATCACTGAGTTCCGGATGCATCGTTGTTGTCTGTTTGTTTGACAGCCATTGTTCGTTGCGTTTTTTCTCTGAGGTTTCCGCAGATATGGGCTAGCAAGCGAGGAAACGTCTATCATGTTGACATCAACATTTCAAGGGAGCACAATCTTCCATTCTTGTAAATGAATAGATAACTGGTACGTTGTTTTACGACTTACCGGTAAGATAAATTACTTATTCGTTACCCTGGATGAATACCTTTTTCGGAAGGCCTGAACAACTAGGTACAACTTGTAGAGAACCGTTACCTAATGAGGTCTAGTGCTGGGGCAAAATGCAGTCTTAGGCAAAAGCACAAATTAGAGGAAAAAGCAATGCACTTGCGTTATAGTTCCTTCTTCAATCGATGTTAGTCCGATGCCGACTACAGATTCTAACATATAATCCGAGTAATGGATAGACGTGGCAGCAGCACAATCGCAAGCAGCAGCAAAACCGAAAGCAGCACGACGCGAGCGCGTAGAAATTGTTGTATTCAAAATTTGTGAATTTAAACAAATGGTACAAAATGATGGGTAACGGCAATGATAAAAGCAAAGATAAATTACCGTATAATCACAACCACTACAAACTCGCCTAATAATCGCTTCTTCGCATAACTCTTACTTGGAGCCCTTCTACTGACATTTAATTTTAACTCGAACGTTTCACCTAACTTCGGAGGGCAGGTTTTCCTGCCGATGCCTTTAACTTTGAAAAATAGTAACACAAGGCTACCTTTCGCTGTGCTCAGAATAAATGCGTTTGGCCATTTTTATTACAGAACAAATGCTTCTTATTTTCCTGCTAAGTCCATGAATTGTCCACTTTTGTCTATGGACTGCAATCAGTGGAGCGTTCGATATGCGGTGTAGACAATCGGTGGACGTGAGATCGGACGTGTCCGTGTAGGCGGCCAAAAAATTTTCCACCAATCATCGTGTGATCCGTGTCAAGGTCATCGGTGTGAATCAGCCAACGAAACTTCAGGCGTACGCGTCGGTTGTCCACTGATCTTTTAGCTGCTAAGCTACACCCCGCTTATAGAACGCACTTTGATATGCCTCCCCAGCTCCCTTACAACCCCAATTTAGTATAGGAAATTAATCCCTGCCCAACCGAAGTGCTAAGCAATAGGCCGCAGGGTGATTTGTGCACCTGCGTTCCATAGTTAGGCAAGGGGCAATCATATCGCATAGCCCTGAAATCAGCGGAATATAAATGGCCAGATGTCCTGTTGACAGGGGATCATCGGACGGCGTTGTGTTTCTGCAGTGCGTGTTACCGCCCGTTGACAGACCTGAAGAGCCTCGTACAATCGTCATTGCATCCGCGAACCCCGGTTCATGACATCCTACCGTGCGGCCGCACTTTAACTCGTCTCTCGCTTTGCCCTCTGTGGCGACTCCAATTCTCCCCACACAATATTGTGCTCGCGCTCGTTCGAACAAGTTCGACGAGCTCTACTCAGTGCTTTCCATCTCCTGGATCTAACCTGTGTGGATTGCACTCTTGCTCCAGTTCCCAGTTTTCGGCATATTCTTTGCCGAGTTCCACTTGTGTAACTACATCAAACCGGTCTTTCGGAAAAGATTTTGGTCTCATTCGGAAGAAGAAGTTGTGTACTCCCCAACTACGCGGCAACCATCCCTGTAAGTTGCAGCATAACAAACTTACAGCCTTTTTGCTCCGCTCGTCAAATGAGCAGCTCTAGGGACGCTTATCAGCGCTCCACCTGCATCGTCGCTTAAGGCAGGCCGATTAACACGCGCTGCCGCTTTGTGTGTGTGTGTGTGTGTGTGTGTGTACCACTGCCAGTCGATTGATCGCTGAAGCCGACAGTCTGAGCGTTACGACCTCCATCTGCCTCCGCCTGACCTTGGTTCGGTTGAACAACTATCTATTCGTGTGCGTGTTCTGACCTGTTCCTGCGTCACCCCTAGCGCAAAGTACACTTATCAAGGTGAGCGCTTAGATAGGCTTTGCTGTAAACAATAAGAGGACGAGTAGCATACCAATGGCTCAACGTCGCCTATGTTGCGCAGACAACCGCAGTAAACTGCTTAAGATCAGTATTACCTGTTCTAGCTGCATTAGATCATACTGTCCGCAATGTGTAGGCAAATCTGTCCAAGAAGTGAGACAGACAAACCAAGTTGCTGACACAATTTGGTTTTGCCCAATATGTCAAGTCATTCCAGTGGTCAACTGCTTACCTTTGCTTATGAAAAAATGCGATAGAATGACTGAAATAATCGCGCAATTTGTAAATACTAAGATCCCTCCCCCGGAGGTAAATACGGCCACGATAATATCTCACCCGGCCAAAGTAACCTCTGAGTCTAAACCGAAGAAAAGAGCTAAACGCTCCAACCGCACTGCAGCGTCTGTGACTCTAAATCCACTGGGTAACCTCACTCCCATAAGTGGGCAAGCCTCAAACATGCCTGCTTCCACTTCTCCAACCATAGAGGCTTCACTTGGAGATTCATTCATGACGCCGACAGCTCAGAGCCGTAGGAAATCCGGTGCAGATAACAAGCAGGTAACGTACGCATCGACTGCCTCGACAAACACCAGGAGGGACACACATAAGTCCATTTTCAGTACCGAGCACGCGTGGCGCAAAGCAGCTATCACCATCAACTCCAATGGTGTCCTCCAAACAACGCGAATTGCCGGCAAAAAGTATAAAGCCAACACTCGATAGACAAAACCACGCTGCGTTAACTCTCGTGTGCACCAATGTTCCCGAATCCAAATCTAGAACAATAAAAGGCAAGTTGCAAGACGATCGCAACCAGTGGTGTTCCATCTGCGAGGCAATTAACAATCGAGTTGAGCCTGCAATGCTGCAACGCGTTGCGCGTCACCCGACCTCAGTGCACTCTGGTGAACCTAGTATTCTTCGAGTAACACTAAACTCAGTAGATGAGACAGAGGCTGTCCTGCTCTCAGCAGTCCGTCTTCGCAACTCACCGAGCGGAGTGCGCATATTGCCTGATCTACCTTGGAAAATCGCCCAAAAGAAGCAGTTGAGCAACGCGGCATTGCTAATAGGGATAGCAAGAAAACAATATTTGTTCATGGTGCTCCTGAGCTACTGCATTCATCTGATCACGATGTACAAACTCATGACCGAGAGCAGTGGTGCCACCTCCTCGAAGCACTCTCTGTAGACAATGTTATTGCCAAATCCCTGACAAGAGTTCCTTCATCACCTAACTACAATGGCTGCGGTCCAAGGCTAATGAAAGTAATACCTCACTCCGAGGGAATAACGCAAGTTCTGTTGGACAGCTGGTTAAAGTTTCGAGCTAGACTGCCAACAGAGATCCGGCTAAAAAGCAGCAGGCGAACGACCAAAAGTCGGAAGCAATTCAACGGAACTTGCAAACGCAGCAAATTCCTTATCTGCACAGTCCTGCGGAGAGACCAACACAACCGCGCCCACGGCACACAGGAGGACCGAGCACAGCCCCGGTGAAACTTCTGTTCAGGAACGCTTAATAATGCCATGCAACACGACTGAAATACGTAAACCAAAAAACGATTAATTGCCGGCCACCTAACGGCCGGCTTAAAAGCGAACACAAACTTGACATCTATCAATGAACTCCTAAAACCCTATCTTGCATGTACACAAACGTCCAAGACCTTCTAAGCAAGTTGGCAGAACTTAGAGAACTCCATGTCTCACAACCGCGGGACCTCGTCATGATTACAGAGACATGGTTAAACCCTGAGATAACCAATTCTGAGATTAATTTACCCGGTATGTCACTGCTTCGGACCGATAGAACCGGAAGGGAGGGCGGTGTGATTCTTTATTATAATACAAACCTCCGATGTGAAGTTATCGACCACCCGGAAATCCGAGTTCCCGATTCGCTTTGGTGCCGCCTTTGGTTGCGAAACAAGGACACATGCCTACTAGCCGTGATTTATCGCCCACCAAACTCAACTTCGGAAATGGACTCCAAACTGAACCACGTTTTCCAGTTTGCTTTGAACAAGTCCTACACCCACATTCTTATCGCTGGAGACTTTAACGTGCATGACATAGAAACGCCGGCAACCGACGGTACGCAGTTTAAAGCCTGCTTGCAAGAGCTAATTGCCAGCCAACCTCTGTAAAACCACGTAACCTCTCCCACCAGATTTCGAACTGCTAACAAGCCGTCGATACTGGATCTTGTGCTCACTAACGAAGAACTCATGGTTAGCGGGATAGTTACAGGCACACCACTGGGTCGTAGTGATCATGTTACTCTACTCTTTGACTATATTTGCTATGCGGAGTACGCTGAAAAGGAGGAGGATAAAGTGCATACTGTCACACACTACAATGTGTTGTCTAAGCTTGTTAAGGATACATCTTGGACTTTCTTAACCGAATGTCCCCTAGATGTTGCCTGGGAAACATTTACAAGGACGTTTAGTACACTGGTAGTGCACGCATCGGAGCAGAAGTCCTTCCAACCTAAAAACAAGCGTAATTCATTTCTGAGGAGCAGGACACGTAAACGTGTGTCCCGGAGGGATTTGGCATGGCGAGATCATCAGGACTGCCCGAATGCCGAAACCTGGACTGCATACGTGACCCATCGTAACTTCTGTGTGAAACTGATCCGCGAAGACAAGGTCACTCATCAGCAGAAGTTAATGAAGCGATTCTGCACGAATCGCAAACTCCTGTACAGGCATGTTAACGGCCTTCGAAAGGTAAAGCGAGGGGTTCCAGCACTAGTCACGGCTGATGGGTGCACGCGATCAGCAATGGAAGCAGCTGATCTCCTACGGCTTCATTACTCCCGAACTTTCCAGCAGGTAACGAGCACAAACATTCTCCTCATTTCTAATACTCCACCATCTGGTTTAGAAAACATCACCTTCACTGCGGAAGCTGTGTTGAAGAAGTTGTTATGCTTGCGTATCCACAGTTCTCCCGGAGCTGACAACATCCTACCAAAGGCTCTACAGGAAGTAGCTAGTGATCTAGCAGCACCACTGGCTATTTTCTATCAGCGATGTCTAGAGGATAACCGTATTCCACCAGTATGGAAGCGAGGAGTCATCACTCCTATTCATAAAGGAGGTAGCCGCACTGATCCTGCCAACTACCGTCCAATAACACTACTTCCAGTACTATCCAAAGTGATGGAATCAATCATCGCAGATGCGCTGATGCAATACCTGGAAAGCCACAATTTAATAGCCCCAGAGCAACATGGCTTTCATCAAAAGCATTCGTGTAATACTAACCTATTAATTGCACGTAATAGCTGGACTGAAGCTGTTGATGATGGAGTAGGAGTCGATGTCATTCACCTGGACTTTTCAAAAGCATTTGATCGCTTAAACCATCGCATTCTCCTTCACAAGCTTCGGAATTACGGCATTGGCGACCCAATCCTGAGTTGGATTGACAATTTTCTACAAGAACGACGGCTAGTGGTGAGAGTCCGAGAATCATTGTCTGATGCAATCGATGTGGCGTGTGGAGTACCACAAGGCTCGGTTCTTGGACCTCGAATATTCTTGGTGTTCATTAACGATTTGGCGAGATCAATTACTTCCGATTTCCTATTTTTCGCTGATGATATCAAGATACGGCGAAGGATCAGAGGACCGGAAGACCATGAACGGCTCCAGTGCGATCTTAACACAGTGTCGAACTGGTCAGTTCAAAACGCCCTACCGTTCAATGTAGACAAATGTCGCGTCGTACAATTACGCCATAGTCATAACTACACCTATTCACTTGGGACCAACGGACTGCAGAATAGCTCCCAGGAACGTGACCATGGTGTGATCGTACAGAGCGACCTCAACTGTTCAAAACAGGCTGAGGTAGCTGCGAAAAGAGGCAACCAGCATGTCGGCATGCTGCGAAGAGCTTTCGGGAGATTTGACCCATCAATCTTCCCAATGATGCACAATTCCTACGTGCGCCCGCATGTTGAATGCGCTATCCAAGCTTGGCAACCTTGGTTGAAGCGCGACCTAGAAGCGATAGAGACACCACAACGGAAAGCATCAAAGAATGTGCAGGGTCTGCGCTATCATTCTTACCACCGAAGGCTGAAGTTGCTGGGAATTTTCAGCGGGCGCTATCAAAGACTGCGCGGTGATCTCATATTAGCGTATCAAATATTGTGTGACCCCAACCACGTATGCCGCCATTTGCTAAAACTTAGCCACAACACGCAGCTCAGGGGTAACTGCTTAAAGTTGAAGGAACAATACAGCCGTCTAGAGTGTCGACGGAATTACTTTTCCCTTCGGGTTTGCCAACCCTGGAACGCACTCCCAGACTCAGTTGTATCCTCTCCTACCTTGGATGTGTTCAAAAAACGATTAGATGTTGCTCTTATCTCCCAACATTTTGTTACCCAAACTCCCCTACTGTGGACTACGCCAAGGATGCATTTCAATAGGATTTATGTATCAAATGGACCTAAGTGAACGACCATATTTTACTTTTCTCACTCCTTACCTCAATGATCACTGCACCCCAGTGTCTTTCTGAACGTTTACGCTCGATAATTTATTTTAATTTTACACTGATATTACTTATCAAACTATTCATCTCGGCAGACGTTCGATAGATGACCCAGACATATTTTGATTTCATCATATTCACCTCAACCATCCTACGGGACGTGACAAGCACTTGCTTTTATCCCG
Source organism: Dicrocoelium dendriticum (assembly GCA_944474145.2). Classification (NCBI taxonomy): domain Eukaryota; kingdom Metazoa; phylum Platyhelminthes; class Trematoda; order Plagiorchiida; family Dicrocoeliidae; genus Dicrocoelium; species Dicrocoelium dendriticum. The sequence goes on along the minus strand of OX104060.1, from coordinate 26,747,741 downwards.
TGATAAATCATTGTTCATAAATAGCAGCGACCAGCACAACACACCGGCGTACTGGGTGTTCTTTCGTTTGGGAAGAGAAAATGCTTTGTAGCAAAGATGACGCAATGAAGTAGACGGGGTGTTTTTACACAGATTATAATGCAACCATGTATATGTATACAATGTATACTCCCACGTAATCCTCGTCTGGTAGATCCAGGTAGACAAGTTTCATTTCCTAAAATGGACGTGTATAAGGTTTACTGTGCAAGGAAACCTTATCTTGCTGTGATTTTTCTTCCGCGGACTACTCTTTTTGTGTTAAAGCTGTCGCATTTTACGCAAGTATTTTTATGGCGTGAGTAAGTTACGTCGTTGTCCCCAACTTGCTGAAGCATTGATGCTGATGTCATATTCCTACGGCGACGACAAACTTACCATGTATAATAGAATACTTTGTAGTTTTTTGCAAAGCCAAAGCCTCGCCTGCGCCGGCATAGTTTATGTTTTCTGCGGCGTTCATAAATAGCACGCGCCCAAGTATGCTTCGTGTTGCCTCCGACAAATTTTACCCGTTATTTTAGCTACGTACCTAATCTGCGATCTCAAGTATGATGGTAATTAGAAGTATGCCATTTGTTGCCGTCGCTGTTTGTCTTTTAGCGTCTCTTTTAATGACAACAGTTCGCTTGTTGTTGCCACCGGAAGTGCCAAGGACGATCGGACGAATAGAGTTGCCTGGCGAACGCGTCCGCTAAAGCAATTATACTGTTATACAGTTTTCTGCAGCGTCTTCAGTATGCTTTAATCAATCCTTGGATCATGAGTTAGCGTTGTTATCGGAAGTGCATGGTTAGCCACAATGCGCAGAAACGATCGGGAGCAGTCAAGGTCCTTATGCAGCATCTCGGAGGAGAGGGATTTTGACCGCGTGCAAGCAAATGAAAGTTTTGTTGGACGCACTTACCTGAACTATGCTCTGCTGCACACGGACTAAACGGTACACCTGGGGTGGCATCTTCATCTAAAGTAATATACTATGCAGCATCTGCGCGTATTTTACGTGTTTTGGGGCGAGCAGTGTTTTTCCCAAGGGCACCTGCAATGGAAATGCATGCAGTGGTTATTATGCACGTAGATACTATCGTATGACGCCGAGAGATGATTAAATTTGGCGGAGTAGGCAATAAAAATTGGTAACTGCGAGCAGGAGAAGGGGCCTGAGCTTAATGAAATTTTTGGAGGCGCAGCGTAGGCGTACGGCGGCACCGTAGGTAATGTCGCAGTCTTTCCATCTCCTTGCAGCCATGTGCTGCCGGCAACTTGGGGAGACGCCACACCAATCTCCTTTGTACACATGTTTCTGCAAACTGAAATCATATTGTCAGCCACATGGACATTGGTAGCACTAACATAAGGTTACACTGTTAGTATAATTGATCATCGTTATACCCGTTAGCTAGAAGTGGAAGACACCTCAGCCACTTTTCCGCGACACATAAAAATGCGAAAGAAACACTTGCGACGGATACATGCCGTCTGAGCTACCGGTAACGGATGGTCATTTTCCGAAGAGCTACCAGCAGGCAACCTTGCTGCAAAATGAAATGTGATTATGTAAAATGTAATTACGCTAGTAAATGAGATGGTGGTTGCAGGGGGACGCAAGGAGGGCTTGCGGAGAGACAAAAGAACTCACAATACCTGCGTCCGTTTCATACTGTTTTATAGCAAGACTATTCACAACCCTTTGGACACCAGAGTAAGCACGTAAGTTCATTTTGTTGGTTCATCACTTCCTCTTTAAATTGTGCACCGATACAAAGTGTGCAAACCAACGCCGTGTTGATAATCACTTTATCCCTCAGCTGGTATGCGTAATAACTTCCCGCATGCCGTCCAAGTTATGCAACAACGATATGATGACGGAGTCATCAAATTGATTTATTTCCATGCATTCGCATTAGATGTCATCCGTGAAGTAGGACACCATTCCTTTAATAACTCCGCTCACCAGGAACAAACCCATCTCTTTAAAATGTATTCCCTGGTGATACACGTCCGATAAGCCTGCGAATGGCTGACACACAATCTACCAGTTCAGAACCGTAAGGGCCAAAAACCGCGTACGCGACCTGGTTTACCTTTTACTTTGACAACCTTATCCGGAAAAATCGTATTTTAGGTTGCTCCCTTTCGTACGTATGCAAGAAGCACATTCAGATTTATAAACTGCTTTCCCCACAACAACTGGACGCCAGCACGTTTGTTCACCTATGGCAAGTTTTAGTAGGTGCATCGGAGGGCTATTGGCGTTCCTTAGCAGCAATTTCAACGTGTGCAAACTGGATACAACTGCAAAGGCGGATACGTAACCTACCCGCCCTTGGTTCTTAACTTCTTTTCAGGAGTTTTAGACTTTAACACCTCGGCAACGACGTGTGAAACCCTAAGTCCAGAAGTTGTTAGTACCCTCCAGGGCGGTATCAAATTCCGCTAGTTGTCAGTTGGTAGCCAACCTTGCTTGGCCATCAGCGCGGATCTCCAATGTTCTATTTACTGAGGCATTACACCCAGCCAACCGGCCTGTATACAATCTATAGGAAATGCGTGTATCATATCAAACGACAGAGTATTAAAGGTGATAACTCCGCCCTTTTAACGGCGCGGAAGCCGCTTAGTCCTTGCCCAGCACGTGATTTTCGGAAAAGCTCCTTTTCGTTTTACGTACACAATTTTTGACGGCGCTTGTCGCAGCTGTAGCAATGGGATGACATTTTAGTTCTCTTTAGAAATGCCCCCTCTATGGCGTCGCATATTACTGCGGACAAGTGAACCTTGGTCATAAAGTTTGTGCCAGGGAGAGTTATGCCTTTATCATTTAAAACGCTTGAGTCTGGGATCATCGGACTTAGAAACTGATTCACATCTGCGGGCTTACTGACACCACTGTAGATACCAACTGTTATTGGCGAAGAAAGTTTCAGATAAATAGCTTGACAAAGAATAGGCCATATTTGATTTGTGGACGAAGAAAAAAGTGTGAATCCATCCACGTGAATCGAAAAGAAAACCGTCACGTGGTGAAAGGTTTTATTCCTTAAATGCAGCCGATAACGCATCGGCCAAACTTAGGTAAGTGTAGTTTCCAAAGTTCGGAGTGATGCTGCTGGCAGAAAGTGGTGTTCCAATTAGCGTATGATAGTTTCTTGGCAAATTAGGAAACCACAGCCGCCCGCTAGTGTTTTATTACATGTGCTACGCAGATTATCCTAAAGAACATGCCGAGGAACATCATGTCGTAACCAACTATGACGGCCTGTCCGACTTCATTGATGCAACAAACTGGTCGTTCTTAGCTGAATTAACCCCTGAGGTGGCCTGCGAAGAATTCGTCAACGTATCTAACAAGCTTGTGGCAAGGACATCTGACACCAAACTCTACCGGCCTAAAAGGATGAAGTCTTTCGTAAGAAGCAGGACACGTAAATGCATGGCATTAAGGGACTTGGCATGGCACACCTACATAGACTCCCCGAACGACCAGACCTGGGATGTCTACACAATACAAAGGAACCACTGTGTCAAACTCGTCCGGGAGGATAAACTTAAGAACCAACAAGGTCTAGTGGAAAAGTTTTGCTCTAATCCCAAACTGCTATACAGACACGTAAACAATTTGCGCCGTGTTAAACGCGGTATTCCTGCTCTGCACACAGCATGCGGTTTAGTCCAAACCGCACAAGAGGCGGCCAACATTCTTGGACAACAATTTGGCCGTACCATCCAAAGCGCGCAATCATCGTACATCCTGCCTAAGCAGATAACGCCGCCATCAGGGCTAAATCACATATCGTTCACCTCCGCAGCTGTACCGAAGAGGATGATGTCTCTGCGCGAGTTCAGCTCCCCGGGTGCGGACAACATTCGCCCGAAGGTGTTGAAAGTTGCTGCCCTGAGTTTGGCGGCGCCAAAAGCAATTTTCTTTGAACAATGGCTGAACGAGATGCACATCCCCACGATGTGGAAGCACGGAATTATCACGCCTACCTACAAAAGTGGCATCCGTGCAGAACCAGCAAGTTATCGCCCGATAACACTACTTCCTGTGATCTCCAAGCTTATGGAGTCCATTGTAACTGCGGCTTTGATGGGGTACCTGGAGAACAACAAATTTCTCGTTCCGGAGCAACATGGATTTCGCAAAAATCGGTCCTGTAGCAATAATATGTTGATTGCTCGTGCAAGCTGGACGGAATCCGTGGACGCTGGTGTAGGAGTCGATACGGCCTACTTGGATTTCTCAAGGGCATTTGACCATCTAGACCATCGCATTCTCCTCCACAAACTCCAGAAATATGGAATCGACGATCCGGTTCTGGGCTGGATAGGACACTTTCTCGTGCAACGTCAGTTGAATGTGAGGGTTCGAAGCAACCTATCGGAATCCATCAAAGTTCAGTGTGGCGTACCTCAGGGCTCGGTACTTGGACCCCGCCCATTCCTGGTCATCATAAATGATCTCGCGAGCATGTTATCTTCTAACTGTTTGCTATTTGCTGATGACCTAAAGGTATGGCGTACTATAGCTGCAGTGGAGGATCACACAGCGTTACAGGAGGACCTGAACAAAGCGTACACATGGTCCATGGAGAACATGCTGCATTTCAACGTTGCCAGGTGCAAAAATCTCAGCATACGGCACAAGAGTATGCACAAGTACCGTCTAGGACCACAAATTCTACAGCGGGCTTCTCACGAGTGCGATCTCGGCGTGCTAGTCCAAGATGACCTCGGTTGTTTGAGGCAGACTGAAAAGGCATCTAAGTAAACAAACCAGTACCTCGGCGTTCTTCGCAGTTTTCGAGAAGTTTGACCCTTCAGTCCTTCCAAAAATGTTTAGTGCGTACGTGAGGCCGCACGCGGAATACGCTATTTAAGCGTGGCAATCCTGGCTCAAGCACCATCTCACCACGCTCGATACTGCACAACGTAGGGCAACGAAGAGCGTCAGAGATATGACCAGCCTCCCCTACCCACTCAGACTGAAGACTCTCAAAATATACAATGGACGTTATCGGAGTTTAAGGGGCGATCTCATAATGGTGTACCAGATCCTGAGAAATCCCAACCACCCATGCCATCCCTTTCTGATACTCAGTCGAAACACCCCGCTAAGACGTCATCAGTTTAAGCTGGTCACACAGTACAGCCGACTGGAATGTCAGCGAAACGTTTTCTCCCTTCGAATGTCACAGCCTTGGAACGCCCTCCCGGAACATGTAATTAATGCTCCAACCCTATCCTTTTTCAAAAAATGCCTTGAGGAAACTCTGTCACATTTACACTACGTGAGATAGCCCATGACCACAAGATGCTGGCACTAATATACAACAGACAGTGGACAGTGCCATAACCCTACTGGAGAATGAATAGCTCCAAACTCCTTGCATAAAATTTGATAAACGCTACTACTGTAGAAACTGGAGTTCTGCATCTTGTCGACCCAAGATAGCTGCACACGAGTAAGCGTTGTCCTTGCTATTCTTTCTTTTGTTCCTCGCTTATTACGTTATCAATAAACACTCCCCTTCTGGCTTTGTGTGCGCACATTCTAATTTCAAACTCTTTATACGGCTGTTGGAGGTGAAAGTAAAATACAGGTATGCATCTGTAGCCGTTCATGACTGCAGACTTTCTTTCTACCATGGTGGTTCACCGGGGTTTGTTTTAATGCATCATTTCATCATCTCTATTGGCTATTTGTAGCCGTTGTTTTTGCCTTCAGATCGCAGGCATACTATCACTCTCACCCTACGTCCTTTGTACGCACTTGATTGGTTCCTCATTTGTTCCGTTCTTATTGGCTTTAATTGACGCTTGCTTTCCGCATCCTGGTTGGATTTCATGTTTGTGCGTTATGCTATATAAGCAACTGGTTTCCCTATGTAAAGAACCCTTGAATCTCTGTCCCTGGTCGTTCGTGTTCTCACTACCGTTAGTGGGTGGAAACAGTCGCGGGGCTCCGACACCACAACGGTAGTGCAGTTAAATCTGTAATCGCACGAACCGACGATTCCACTATCCCTTGATCTATCTCTTCTTACTCTAACCACCCTACGGGACATGTCAAGCACCTGCTTTTTTACCCGTTATAAAATCATTGTTCATCATTTATCACAGGCGTATAATAATCATCGGTTGAACTCAGACTGGCAAGTGTTACGTTACGAGGGGTGCATAGAAAGCTATGGGTGCACCGCGGAACGAGATTATCGTGCAGGCATACTTAGGTATAAGTACACTGTATTCAAGTGATCTCACAAGATATTATTAACAATTACATCGCGCTTTGTCACATCTGAACCGTCAACAACTCAGTGAATAATGAACAATCCGCCGAAGGAGTGGAGGTCTTGGTTAGCGGTGCGTACGTTCACGTTTCGAGCATTGGTCATAGCTGTTTCGGCTATAACTCCCAGTGATCAAATAGACCAAGGTGCACTCGAAATTTAATCGTGCATCGCGTTCCATGCTCCAAGGTAACCCCCTCAATGAAACATTAATCGTTGTGACAAACATAGTCAGCCGCGATTCCGTGACTTCAGGGTAGAGGCCTAGGTTAAATATCACTGAGCCCTAGAGTGGAGTCCCGGGCCTGATACCTCGATCTGACGAGTGCACATCGGTACGAAACGGGTCATGCAGTATGGTACTACGAGCGAGCCAGAAACGCCTAACATTAAGTAACCCATTGAGATATTTAATCAACCGTGACGCTCACATACTTGTGAGCCAATTGGGTGGATGACAGCCAAGGGATCATGTGTAGTTGACTGCCAAAGTACACTGGTGTGTTCTGAAACTTTCCAACAAAAGTGTCCAGATCCTTCATATCCGACGCCTTAGTGGAATGTCTAAGAACACAAGACCAACTTTGACTGTTTCGTTCGGTCTTCGATCAAATGATGCAAACACGAACTCTTCATCATGCGCAAAGTCAAAAGCTAATTGAGTGCTTTGTGCAGCAACACGGCTACCGCGCTGTTGTGGCGAAGTTCACTGTTAAGATGAATTTCAGGACTTGCCGTCATGTCTAGATGGCTGTATGCCAATCTGCAGTAAATAACTTCCTGTATTCGTCTGCCATATGAAGTAGTGATAACCCGGAATGATCGGCTTTCGACCCATATAGCTCAGCTGTATAAGTTCCTGGCTAGTGGTGCGAGATACTAGTTGTCATGAGTTCAATCCTCAGCAAGAGACCGAGGGAATGCGAACCATTGACGAGTACCAATAGAGCGAAACGATTGTCTGGTGCTTTTCCGGATTGGCAGTCCACCTTTTCGGCTTGTCATCTAAATCAGATGAACCAAATAACATTTCACGGAAGTTCGTGCCCATCAAAAGTATAGCAAAACTCAAGCCCTCTGGCCTGGGAACTAGAAGTTATGGCGAGCCGGAATAGTTGAGCTTACAAAGTCTATCCAAGTAACTTGACCTGGGGTGCTTACATAACTCAAATTGATCCGCGAAGACGAACTCCAGCACCAACAGAACTTAGCGGCGAAATTCAGTACAAATCCCAAGTTGCTCTATAGACACGTCAACAAGTTCCGTGGAGCGCAGCGCGGGATCCCGGTTTTACTTGCAACAGATGGTCTTGCGCAAACCGCACAAGATGCAGCCAACGTATTTCGTCAACACTTCATCCATACTTTCCGAAGTGAATCATCATTTCATCCGCTTTGTACACAGCTTCCATCACCACCAGGGTTAAACCACGTATCTTTCACGGCAGCCAATGTGATGAAAACGCTAATGTCATTGCGCGTGCACAGTTCACCTGGCGTGGACGACATCAAACCGAAGGCTTTGAAGACAGCGGCCATGAACCTTGCCGAACCATTAGCTGGGTTCTTTCAACGTTGTCTCGACGAAATGCAGGTTCCTACAGCGTGGAAACATAAACTAGTCACTTCTATTTCCAAAAGTGGTAATCGTTCGGAATCCTCGAACTACCGTCCAAGCACTCTCTCTCCAGTATTATCCAAAGTAATGGAACGTATAATTGCAGAGGCGTTCATGGGATATCTTGACAGCAACAACATCCTAGTGTCACAGCAACACGGATTCCGCCGAAATCGATCCTGCACTACAAACTTGCGGCTAGTCCGAGCAAACTGGACAGAGTCAGCCGATGCCAGAGTGGGAGTCGACGTTGTCTACCTGGACTTCTCGAAAGCGTTCGATCGTCTGGACTACCGCATACCTCACAAGCTTCGAAGCTATGGAATCGGTGACCCTATACTCGGTTGGATCGGCAACTTTCTCCCACAACGTCAGCTGAATGTGAGAGTCCGTAGCTCCATTTCCGACCCAACTGACGTCCAGTGTGGCGTGCCTCAAGGGTCGGTACTGGGGGCACGTTTATTCCTCACATTCGTTAACGATCTTGGCAGTGTACTGCAGTCGAATTTCTTACTATTTGCAGATGATACCAAGATTTGGCATGATATCAGGACTTCGGGTGATCACATGGCATTGCAGAGCAACCTCGACAGGGCTTATGCGTGGTCATCCGATAACCGGCTCCAGTTCAACGTGACCAAGTGCAAAGTCGTGAGCATATGCCATCAGCTTATCTATGAATATCGACTTGGGGACCAGCAGTTAGAACGTGCTTCCCAAGAAAACGACCTCGGGGTGATCGTGCAGGACGACCTTGGTTGCTCGATACAGGCTGAAAAGCCATCAAAAAGAGCCAGTCAACATCTTGAACTCTTAAGGAGGGCTTTCGGCTATTTCGAGTTATCAATGTTTCCGCGAAAGCTGAACGCCTACGTGAGACCTCACGTGGAATATAAGATCCAGGTCTGGCGTCCCTGGCGCAAGCGCGACGTCGAGGCACTTGTAGCTCCACAACGTAGAGCAAACAAACTCGTTAGAGGATTGTTTCATCTGTCCTACCAACGTAGACTGCAGTCCCTGAGATAGTACAGTGGTGAATATCGACGTCAGCGAGTCCTAATCATGGTTTACTTAATACTGATGAACCCAACTCACCCATGTCGCAATCTGTTGCAGCTGAGCCAAAATACCAACCTGGGAGGCCATCAGCTCAAACTGGCTACGCACTACAGTCGACTTGATTGTTGGCGCAACGTTTTCTCACTCCGTGTGTCCCGTGCCTGGAGTTCCCTTCCGACTCACGTTATCCCTGCCCCTACATTACCGCTTTTCAAAAACGCCTTGATGAAACGCTTCCAAACTTGCATTACTTGAAATAGTCTGTTCCACTTGGAGGAGGAAACAATGTAAACCTAACCATGTGCTTAACGGCCCTTTCCGCAACGTGACTGTGAGGATACATACAGAAGTGTCCATGTGATTAGCTTGGATGTAGCTAAACTGGATTAACATACCACATCTATCAAATGAAGCAACAAACGAGTGAGCGTTGTCGTTTCCTTGTTTATTTCCCACGCACTTACTGAACTATAACAGCTCTCTACATTATTTTGCGTGGGTACATCCCATTCCCACCACAAACTATCGTTATACAGTAGTGCATTTAACTCGGTGGACGCTTGAAATAACGATTTATTTCTTCGATGATCCTTCAAATGTTAATTTATACCCCAATCATCCTACGGGACTTGTCAAACACATGTTTTTTACCCGTGCTAAATCCTTGTTCATTGTTCATAAGAGTACCCTCATCTTTTCTAAGCACAAGATCGTTGATTTTCTATAACTGATTCCATAAAAGCGAGGCACCCATTGCTACCTTGGCATCTAATTTTCTCTCGCCAAGGTACACTCCTGATCCGATCAAAACTAAGACAGTGACAACGCCCGATAAGTTAGCATGATGCTGTGCAGGAAGGCCTCCGCCCACTTTCGAAATCCGACCAGTGGGCCTGTATCCCAAGATAAACAAAATGATAGCTTCAACAGGAGCACAGTGTCAGTAGGAAAGAAACACTTAAAGGGACTAATCCGTTAGTGTAAGGTAGAGAATAGGTATCGGAGGTGGTTACAAATGTAGTCTGTTGACAATGGAAAGCGTTTATTCGTAGGACAACACGGATGCACGAGTGAACAGGAAGGTCAACAAGTTAGACAACATCAGCCGTTTTACCGCGTGTGAAGTTTTATGGTACAAACAATTCTCTAACAATCTGTTGGAGTATTCCTAGGACCCACGTCTGAACACCATGATGAAAAGTAAGATCCCCTTTATCCCCTCCGAAATGAGCATCCTTTGCATACAGCATACTCCATACCCAACTATGTTGAACGGCACACTGGGCGCACCGGTGGGAAGCATAGATAGACGCATCTTTCAGCGCAGTGAGAAGACATAGATGGCGAAATGTCAACGTTTTGATCGCTCTCTGCAGTCGCAACGCAATACAAGTAAGAAACATGCATAGTAGTATAGGGTGGTAACTTACTAACACAAATAAGCAAAACAAAATGACTTGTATTACGCAATCGGTCCATGACTAGCTAATTGTGGTTGCATCAGTTGTTTCTAGGCCCATAATGCTGGATGATCCATCCTTATTAGTAATGCCTCACTGACTGCCAACAGTTTGGAATTCTTCTTGCGCAATAACATCTTGAAGGAGCTCAGCGGGTCCACCGGATGATGAGTCGTCATGATGTACTTAGCGATGGATGAGATGGGGTTCCTGTTCATCACTTGGTCCACTTCACCTTGTTGACTCAACGCTTGCCTTAGCCACATTGGGAAATGTTCACCTACACTTTGAGACTGTCGACGGTCAGTCCTTCAGGTGAACTGGTAAATGAGATGAGAGGCCGAACAGTCCGGCGAGCTGCTCCCATGGTTATCGAGAAGGATCCTACGTATGGTATGCATGAGCCACAGTTGGGCGCTCGTGTAGGTGCGTACCAGAGCGGATCGGAGCCTGTGCCTAGTATCATTTGCGACATGGTCACCTCTGAACGTTGCAACCGAAGGGAGCAAACAAATGTTGACATTTCGCAATCTATGTCTTCTCAATGCACTAATGAAGTGGATAAAGGGGACCCAGTGTTTCAGACGCAGTTTGCTCTGAGTTACGCAAATAGCTGCATTATTCTTTTCCTAGCTACATGAGTAGTGAGTAATTCGAAGTATTCCATGTCGAAGTTCACCGTAACATCGACTCTGTTAGACAAAGCATCATGTATAGAAGTTCGGGCTTAGCTTTTCAGCAAGTATCTTCAACCTCGTCTCTTTTAACAGATGCCAAAACTTCGTTCCATTGTTCTGCGAGCTCAGGTCGTTCATGTTTCCCCGTCCTGAGTAAAGTTAAACCTATTGCGATCGGACAATCATTATCAGATGCAAAACTGTCTGGTCATAAACAAAATAGCTTGTGAAAATTTTAAACTCGTACTGGCGTTGATGGCATTCACTCCAGGATCCGTCCGTCAATCTGACTGCAAACAGCCACAGTATGACCGCGACTACAAAAGCATGAAACGGTCACTGCAAGCTGTTGGCGATCTAGATGGTGTAACATGTGTAGCAGACGATATGTGGACACCAATCGGCACCGCTTCCCGCAGCGTGGTGTGCAAAAGAGCATAAAGCTTAAATGTGAGAAAGTTGAGCTACAAAAACTGGTGATATTTCACAAGAACGTTCTGACATCCGAAGGAATCAAGGTTGATCCCGGAGAATTCAAGGCAGTGCAAGAGAAGCCAAGCCTAAGGACTTCAAGGCTGTTAGTCTTTTAGAGAGCATGGAGGATAATTTGAGTAGATTCTTGCCAAGAATGGCTGACAACGTCCATTCGAAGGCAGACTTATAAAGGTGTGAAGTGAATTTGGAGGAAAGAGCAGAAGGCCGCTTTTACGACCATCAAGCGTATATATCATTTGGCAGTTTCCTGGTGTATGACTGATTCTGGCGCAATCCGTGCTGTCCGGATGGAACAATCAACCACTTCCAAGGTACCCTGTAAGTGTCTCGACGACAATGGATCCCACCACCTGGAGAACTATCGGGTGGTATTTCACGAGCAATGTACCATTACCTCTCTTGCAGATGTAAGTAATGAGCCCGTGCTTCCCTATAGTGGAAACTTGCATTTCATCAACACATCGATGGAATAAACTGGCTAAATTCTTGGTAGCCACCTTCAGTGCTTATGGACACATGTCTACGCTAGGAGAGCTGTGCTTACACAAGGACATTAGTCGCCTCAGTACATCCGTGGAGGTAAAGGATAGGTGGCTAACTCCTTGGGTTGTTACCATTCGCGTAAGAAGATTATAGGTGACTGTGCACTCTAGTGTGTTGTCCAAACCGTAATAGACACAATGCCGCTCCTTAAATTGCCGGTAAGCGACAACGGAATCTACGCAGCACTGTCTAGATCAAATATGTGTATGTTACCTCTTTCACATGAGATTCCCGCCCACAGTAAAAACGGTAAGCGAGAGTGGACGCCAGCCACATGCCCCAGAACCAACGCCATAATGAATGGGATTGTCATTTGAAAACACTGTCGGGCACTATCAATGAAGCAAAAGGGTGCTTAAAAATAAGTACAACAAACGCACACTGTTGATTGTGAACCGGAATGAGTGCCGAACGCGCGCTCTAGCTGCGCCTTTAGGGAGCGTATAAAACTTATCTTATGTCACAGCTCAAATAGGTATATTCTCAGCTACGTGAGACATGGCCCAGCTAAACTGGTCCTATCATAGGGTACAAAGGAAATACAAACAGATATTGCAGGATTACTGTACAAGAACACTTGTGATTCCATCTCCTTAATACGTAAATTATTCCCAGTGAGTCAGAAATTAACTACTACGGGAAGAATATTCTCTTGACAAATCACGTCAGGCACCAACAATTATGAAGCAAAATTAGGACGTAAAAAACCTTGCGAAAGATTCTTCACATTTGCATAAATGAACACGGAAGATAGAACACTTGTGTACAGCGGTAGGTAATATCGATCAATGGCTTGTTCGCTCGGACCAGGCAGCATACGCGAACACACGTGATCATCTCTGAATAAACAATGTTGGAGCGAGTTCACGGTGAAGGCGGTAAACGCAAGGCTTGTAACAGAGTACGTTGTTTACATAGCTCTGAGTTTAAGACCCTGGTTGTGATGGATTCTGTGATGACCAACAGATCTTTCTTAGGCTTCATTGAGTGGCGTAGGGATGGTATAGATGACTTTAAAGGACTCATCCATCCGAAATTGATGGCTAGTTTCTACCAAATGTTGCAATATAGAACTTGTGATGTTCTTCACCGTGCTTGTCCGCAGTGATGCAGGGCAATGTTCAGCAATCCGTTTGAACAATACTTGGTCGTGTGTCCATGATACCTTGCACCACAAGTGCAAGTGATCTGATATAAGATGAAGATTTCCAACCGGACCGGGAGTTTGTCCTTTAGGTGTTGAGGCATCAGTGGCCTCGTTTCGGCAAGTACCCTTGGCTTAGCAGCTGGCTACGTCTGGAAGACTGTGGCTGAGTGTTTATTCAACAGTTTGAAAGCAATGTCACCAGTAAAAGGGACTGCAACGACAGATTTGGCATCACAATGTGGAATGGAATGCTTCTCAATGAATGGGATGGGATACCCATTTCTAGAAGGGTGCTGAAGATGAGTTTCGTTACTTTTTCAAGCGTCTCAGGACTACAAATGGCTCTTGCGCGATGCTACAGACAACGAACTAAACTTCGCTCGTAGCTCATGTAGTACAAAATGGAGAAAGTGGGTGTATTGACCTACCCACGTATCTTTGCGGAAGACACTTCTTTCGATCGTCCCATCCTCACGGCTTAGCAGTAGAACGTCTAGGAAGACGAGGCAGCCATCTTTGTCGACTTCATTAGTGAATTTCAATGACAGACTCACTCCGTTAAACGGATCTAGTAAGCTGACATCCGTGGATGAGTTACAGACAATGAATATGTCATCTACATAGCAATAGTAAGAATGAAGTGAAGCGATGAAGTTACTCAGGTACCCTGGTTCGAGCCTGGCGAGAAAGATTTCCGCCAACAGTGGGCCTCAAGATGAACCCATTGCGATTCCATCCATCTGTCGATAACAGATCCCACCAAACAGAAATGGCATATATTGAGAGTGCAACATAAGATCAATTCTTTCAGTTTTCGCATTGGAATTCCAACATCCATGGAACTCTCAGTGACGTAGTCACAAATGAACTTCACAGTCGATCAATGGTACGTTAGTGAAAAGCGATTCCACATCAAACGATAGCAGCAATTTATCTCTCATGTTTTTCTACCGTTTAACGAATGACAAGGTAGCTGTCACTGTTTAAATTGATAAGGTTGAGTACCGGTTCGAGTAATTCGGTTATCCATTTTGCGACAGAGTGATAAGCCGAGGAAGACATAACGACTAGTGGCCGCGCAGAGACATTGGTTTTGTGCACTTTTGGCAATCCACAGAGTCAGGGAGGATGTAAGCCAGATGGAATTAGCTGTTAGAGAAGTTCATTGTCTATGTGCTTCGCCTCTTTCAATTCTTAGAAAATGTTGATTAATTTTGTTATGAACGACCTTGTTAGGTTTCGACTGTTCTAGTCGGAACGGACGAACTTCTTCACTCGTAGGTTCCCACGCGCAGGGTAGCCTAAACGACTCGAATCGGAACGGCTAGTGGACTTACACGGCAGAGGTGAACTTGTAACTAATAAGGCAGACGAAACGGGTAAATGCTGCACGACTGTACCGAGACGCGCAGTAAAGAAGAAGACTGGCCAATAGTAAGGGTGGGTTTACTGACTCAACCAAGGCAATCTTGCTCTCTACATGTTTCTATGTATAGTTCGTTAAAACAATAGTAATTGTATAAACTATAAGGGAAGACGTATGTTTGTGGGCACATGAGTTGACATGTAGTGGTCCTATCTCCGGGCAAAGATGGGGTAGGTTCGATGCTGTTGAGACGTTGGGTATATCACAGTTGCTAAGTGTGCTCGGTGGCTAAGAGGTTGGCATGAACACGGTTCAAATGGCAGACTGTTGACTTCGATACAATTCAATAAAGTGATTTATGCACCTATAAGGGTGAATATTCAGCTGTTACACACACGATTTCAGCATAGTAAGATAAATAAAGCAGTAAATACACAGGTAGAGTAATAAGTGGCACAAACAGCAGTATGGTTAAGATGCGAAGTTGTTTTTAAGCTCTAGGACAGCTGATGTCTGGTCGCACAAAAAAGGTGCCAGATATGAACTAACTGATGAGTGGTAGGCCCTTGTGCGGGCAAAAGTGGATCTGCACTTTTGTCTGAATTAGGATGTTGATCAGATGAAGGCCACCACGATCACAAGTTAAATTGTCTGATCAATTGTTTCTTTGTTACACTAACGATTACAGCAGACGTTAACATAATGTATATTACTGTATGAGCCTGATGAAGAAGTAATCGAAAACAATTGTTTGCTCAAAGCTTTGTGTTTTGTTTATCTTTCGAAACTTGATGTTGATACACACTCAGACAGTGCACGATGAAGAGGATGACTTATATCAGTGAGTATTCTCGAAGCAAGCCTTATGCATGAATTGGCCTGGATGGACACAAGTATCTCAACAATGATCGGCTTTGAACTCACACTACACTGAGATAATTACGTCAGTGAACTACCTAGGATTTTGAAGTACTTCCCTAGGAAACCGGGAAATATCACAGTGGAGCAATAGACCAAAAGGAGTAAGACACAGACGGTGATAAATCTCAGAATTAAGAGGCTGGGAACAGACGAGGATCGCAAACGAAGGGTGTAGAACGAAAGCCTCATCACCATCATTAACATGAAGTGACCAGGAAAGATCAGAACTGAGTGTTACTCCTAGGTAGTTCACTGAGAATCTGGAGTGCAAATTCTTGCCACCTATGTAAAGTTCGGGGTATTTCATGAGAAGTCGCTGATAATCATGGCCTATATGTAGGGAGAAAATGACGTTATATTGCATTTTGATGTATTCAGCAATAAGTGAGCTCTGAACCATAATACAAGGCTGCCCAGATAGGCTTGTAATTTAGTTGATGAGGCTGTGGTCGGTTGTTACATACCCAAGACTACATGGTCCGCATATTTCAGTATTACTGCATTGAGATGTGCAGGTAAAGATGCGATGTAGGTGGAAAAGAGGTGCAGAGTTAGTATGGCCCCATAAAAATCTCGTGTCTGTGGTGAGCCGCGAAGAAGTTTTCCCCTAAGCCGTGTAAACTGAGCACGTGCAGTGAATTAGTCTCTCAAAAGATGGACATCAGAGAGTTGAATTCCGGCATCGTGAAGATCTCTCAAAAGAAGCTCACGGTTTACACTACCGAAAACATGGCTGTAATCGAGAAAACCCATGCGTACGGATTTGAGCTTGTTATCTAGTAACGACAGCATTGAATGTACAAGATACGCTAATGCGTCTTGAGTAGACCTCAAACTACGATAAGTAAACTGTAGCGGATCATCTGAATGTATCTTATTCAGCAACTTTCCAAGAATAATATCCGCTCGAATCTCTTCAAGGTTACCGAGGTGCTGGCGGTAATTAGCTCAGCCTTTCTTTGGCACCAGTGTAATTCTGACACTTCTCCAGCTGTCAGTACAAGGTGAATAGGTCAGCAAGCGGCTGAGCCAAGCAATCGTCACAAAACTTTGAGGACAACGGGTGATAGTCGTCCGTCCGGACCACTTGCGTTGTTGGAATTTAGCTGTAGTAGTTTATTGCGCAGGGTATTTCTATCAATGACAGGTAAGGAGATTGTGGGCCGATTCAATCGTGGGGAAGAATGGTGAGAGGTGGAGTTAGCAGTTAGAAGTAACAGAAGTTTCGGTTCAGTTTTTCCAGATCTACATCCGGACTTGAGGAGAATCAGGGAGATACATTAGTAAGACTAGGGGGGAGTTCAGTGGAAATTGTGCAGGATACGTTGGCGGTATTTTCACTGAGGACAACTCCGTTGTGATCTGTGCAGATGAATGGGCTCTTGGTGGCAGTTTCCGTAGGGAGAGCTCCGCTCCGAACTGGGTAGTTTGGGTCTCTGCATAGTGACCGTTTTGTTAGGGCCCAATAGCGTACTGACGCCGGTGAACACCGGTGAGTTTGGCATGGCTGTGCCAGCCCTGTAGCAAATTTTGCCTCCTCCTGTAAAGTGTTCTCTTTTTGGATTGTTTTGTCGGAATGGAGAACGGTTGCACATCGTTCAGCTACATTTAGGCGGGTGGTTGTGAAAAGAAAGCAAAGTGACGATGTTTAAAGAGGTGACTGACAATATGCATTAGTGGAGATCATCTTCCAATACAGTTGACAAGAGCATTAGCAGGATAGACTAACAGGTGGCGTCTGGCGCTACTAAATAAATAAACAAATAAACGTTTTATTCCTCGACAGTGCGAGGCACAGATCAATTGAGTGGCCTGATCAACTTGTACAACGTGATCGCATAACATAGTTAAATTTATGTGTTTTGTAAAATGGTTCCCATTTGGGTTTTTTGAAGTGATTAGCAGTCTGAAAATAGTAGAGCGATTACGAAACTGGAAGCAATAACAGGTTATCAGTTACCAGTGAAACTTGTACAATCTGAATCGAACAACGTCGGAAGAAAATCTAGCATTTCACGTTACTGTACGTCCACCCACTTTTATTTGCTTATTTCTCTCCTTCCAGTGTTGGCCAGGATTGGGCCGATCTCCCGAGGCTATGGATAAACGCTTCCGAAAAAATGCAGCACACTCATGCAGTATGAGTCATCACAAACTCACTGGCACATATTACAAGTGCTTGATTCGGATCAGCCAAATGATGGCTGTGCGATGGGGAGAGCTTAATATGAAACACAGGCCCCCACAGTACAGTGCTGGAATTGAATCAGCTAAAAGATAGCTGTATGATGGGGAGAGCTTTTCATTGAACACAGGCCCCCACAACACAGTACTGGAAACAAATCAGATAAAAGATGGCTATACGATGGGGAGAGCTTAATATATATCACAGGCCCCCACATAACTGTATACATATAACGCCACAATAGCACATGGCCAGATGAGATGTGGAAGAGAAGTGTGGAAGCGGGTCTCCGGGAGACGGTTTCATGATGGGTCGTATTACTCCAATTAAGCTGACAGTTTATATCTACTTTTATGCTTACTCTCAACTTCTACTACTCTTACTCCTTTACTATTTTTAAATTGATTTAGCATTGAATCATTCCTATGTGAACACAATAGATCACTGAATATCCCTCTCCACTACCTGACTTTGTTGTGCCACATGATCAGGCTCGTAGTCTGCCTGTGTCTCGCATGTCGAGAAATATATCATTTATTTATTTATTTATTTAATACGGCCATCAATGGAACTGTCCCCAAGGGAGTTGATTCTATGCAGCGTATTCCCTCGAGGGGTTTCACCCACACTTCTATGCTCCAACTGGTTCTGTGCCGGTGTGGCAACATAGTAAATAGGCCATCAGCTGGGTAACAAATGTTATTTTTAAAAAGGGCTGTTTCATGCATACATTATTGGGGATGAAGCCTCAGCCCGTTTCGTCATGCGGAGCAATCGAGTACGGCACTTTTTGTTATAATTCAGCGAGTCAGTAGCAATGTGATTTGCATGGGTATAATTTTTTTTATAGTTTGGAAGCTGTAATCCGTCACCACAGCAGATTAGCCCAAGCAAGGCCAAAAAGGAAACAAGGAAAAATATAAAGTATGAGGGATTAAAAAAACATAATAATGAATATAATCGCTTGCCGATAGGCCAATCACAATTTGCTGGAGAGTCTTGGCGAGTGATGACGATGGTACAGAGACATCAGCCTGAAAGGCGTAGTGCATCTTCGAACCAGTGCATCAAAGGAGAAAACAGAATTGGTTAGACGGAGTGATAGAAGATAGTTTATAGACACATACTCAAGAATTCAACTATTTGTAGGTAATCTTATAATATTGAGACAATTAGGGGATATGGCGAATTTCAGTTGTATCCAGCACCTTTCTCATACAAATCATCGAGAGTCATCGTATGGCTGTGTTGATCAGATATTTGTAACAGTCAGGTGAATATTAATCATGCGTGTGAATTGCGGATAGGTAGTGCATTTTCTAAAACTCGATGGAAGTTCGTTCGATATTAACGTATATTTTACGGAGTAAAAATTTGAGCGGAGCTCGGTGCGAGACTTTGGTATTTGCACTGTGCGCTCGCTGTTTCTTAGTTCATAGCGCACACGAGTCTGGAACTCCAGTTGTGGCCGAGCAGTAAAGCTTAATCCGAATAATAAGCGGTATAGAAGGCACAGATTAAGTTTGAGTCTGCGCAGCCATAGCGGCTCCAGTTAAAACTAAATGAGGTAGAAAATCTTAGACCAAGGTCTCGGACTGCGGCGCACACAGAAATAGGGGGTGTGGTTTAAGGTTGGGATGTTCGGAGAAGGGCCATAGCCGTGGCACAACAGATTGCACTTGCAGTGATAAAGTGCTACTTCCAGGAGTTAATCCAGACAAGTCAGATTGAATACAGGGTAATTTAGGACTACGTTGCCCAGGGGCGGAATAATACACAATTTTAACATCATCAGCGAATAGGAATGGCTTCGCGTACAAGATTTCATCAAGGAGATTGTTGAAATAGATTAAGAATAAAAGCAGGCCTAGCACGCTACCTTGACTCACTCCATTAGAGATTGAGATGGCTTCAAATGTATAGTTACCAATTTTGACTACTTGCTTTCTAACCTCGAGGTTGGAAGACAACAACTCCAGAAGCGAATTTGTAATACCACAGGACATAAGCTTCCGCAACAATAAGTTGTGTGGGACACGGTCAAAAGCCTTTTGGATGTCAAGATATATTACGATGATGGCACTTCCGGCGTCTCTTGCTCTAGTCACATAATCAAGGTAATCTGACTGACAGGTAGTGCATGACCTACCTTTCAAAAAACCGTGCTGATGTCTACTAAGAAGTCTCATAGAACTCAAATATTATATTATGCGTTTATTAACTAACCGCACCGTGCTTCTGGAGATAATAGATGTGTGGTGGATTGGGCGGTAGTTTTTTACATCTTGCATAGATCCGCTTTTGTGTCGTGGTATTATAGTTGTTTCCAGTGCATAGGATACTCCCCATTGAGCATGGAAAGTGTAAATACATTAAGCAACAACAGGGGGATGTCTGGACCTCCGTGCTTGACTAGAAATAGCGAGACGTTGTCATGGCGTAGTGAGCATGATGACCGAAAAAAGCCGAGTTGGCGACATATATCACTAAGTGTGAATTCAACAGTTTGGAGTGTATTACTGCCTCTGTGTATCAGCTTGAGATGAGGATCCTCTTTCGCATTAGTGCTATAAGTAGACATTGAAGATCGAACATATGATTGCGCGATCGGTTATGGCAGTTCTATCAGAGTTTACAAGCGAGTTTATCCAACTTGATTTTCTATTCTGCCTACGGTCCAAAAGTTTTGAGATGCAGCCTAACATGCTGGCGCCCTTCAGTACCATTACCTCCTCAGTGTAGCATTTTGTGGTGATCTTGGTATGCTGTAAGCATTCTGGTGTGAAACATCAGCAGAGTAAAATCGTTTGTTTTCTCACGTTTTTCTTTATTTTATGAAGTTCAGTGGCTACCTTTTCGAGATACCTGCAGGCGCAGCAGTCCTTTCCAACTTCTTAGTATGTTCCGAAGCCACAACTCCAACACAAAGCTGAATACGGTGGTAGAATTCATCACAAGCAATTTGAACATTCTGTGCTAAGAAAAATGGATCCCAATTTGAAGACCTTATAAGATCCGAGAAAATTGAGCAATTCACAGAAAAGAATGGGCGGTATTTGATCACTGATTCTATCGGTTTAGAAAGAATTCGGAAAGTATAACCAATGATGTTATGGTCACTACCGGGTAATCCGTCACTGACGTATGTGTACATCCCATAGTAAATAGTAGAGTATGTTAGTAAACCGAGAAGGCCATTTGACGTGTTGTACCCATCGCAGTCGACCAAGAGTAGACCTATAAGTATTGTGTTGAGTGTTTTGTGGTTTGTTGTTAAGGGACCATGGGATTTCGGGCATATTGAAGTTCCCGGCGGTTATTTTATTAGTGTATGAGGGGTCAGCAATTAAAGAAAATGTCTCCAACAAGTCATCAGTTACGGTGAGTGCAGACGATGGGGTCTGTAAATGCAACCTACTAAGAGATTTGTTGGATTAATAGAATCGGTAGCCCACACCGAATCAGGAAGTTTCCGTAGGAGTGGTTCATTCAGAGGCAGAACCAAGTATTTGACTTTGACGCAAATTATACAGCCAACACCACTACTATAAAGGCGGTCATTACGAAAGATGTTGAAACCAAGTATCCGGAACAATGTGTCAGGCATCTCCGCTGAACATCATGTTTCTGTTATTAGCACTATATCAGGGGAAGAAAGGTGAAGAATATTACGCAGGAAGTACGTTTTATTTAACAATGAACGAGGATTTATTAACATTAAGTGCAGTGTCTTGTCATCCGTTGGGTTGTCTACAGTAATCCAAGTACAGGACCCCCAACGTGGTGGTATTTGGAGAGAATGGAGTGGGGGTGGTGGATACGGAGGACATAAAATTGGCAGAATTAGTGTCATTTGGGGGTGTGGCGAGTAAAAAACCACTGGACCCTCAAACAAAGGTCTGAAGTGCGAAATACTGAGAAAATTCCGACTCACTGCGAGAGTATAGTTCGCTGGCTGTTGGATATAGCCTACCAGCCTGTTAAGGTTCTTTACATGTTAAGTTGCGAGGATTTTGGTTGTGCCAATTTCTCTCAGCTACTTGAATGTCACTAACAGGTGGCTCACAGGTCGCATATTCAAATACTGCATGTTTGGTGATATGTCAACTGTCTGCAGGTTTCCAGTGGTGACAGCGTTTGGTGGAACGTTTAAAATAGCAGTGTTTTTATTGTGCTTAGGAGCACCCGTATAGATTCCACGTGAGGTTTCGCTACCAGTGTTCTTTGCAACAAGGCTGTTCCGAAGTGTTTTATCTATTAGAGGTACTCAGCTTTTTGGAGAGGATGTTTTCGGTTTCATACCAGAGCGTCTATGCACCTGGCTGGTGAACGACAAATGATGAGTAGAAATAATCGTTTGCGCAATAGAACTTTCTGGTATGTTCGGGGACGAGTTGCGCAGTAATGCTGGGCTAACGTGACACTGAGTTGAGTCAGAAGCGATATTTTTATTACAGTTGCTATTTGATTTCAAGGTTAGAGCTGATTCATTTATGGTCAGGGTGTCATGTAGGTCGACCAGGTGGGGAAGTTCCTGAGTTTCCGTGGGTAGTGGAACAAATTGGTCACGAGCTGTCTGTCGGAAATAGGCATTTTTGCACTCCCTTTGTAGTACGGTTAAAGCTGCTTTCAGTACCATGGATGTGTAATTATTACTAAGGGATAATACGCTCATACTACAAATGAATTTTTCGGCAAGTGTGCCGTTTGGAAACTTAAAAAGCATTGGACAGACCTGCTTCGAAGATTTCTTTCGCAGCCTCACGCAAAGAAACTGCAGTCTTCAATATGACACTCGTTGGCCACTGCAAAGGAGATATCCTCAAGGAATAACTTTTCTGGTAAATTAGATGCTGTTAGATTTTTGGAGCGTTTACTGCGCTCATGAACCTCAAATTCAACATGTTGTATAAAATTCCCAACAGATCGAAGGTGTTCCAGTGTTGGTGTATCTGGAATGTTAAAAAGATACTTAAGCGAATTAAATTGCTTTAGACTTGGTTCAGAGATTCAAGCCTTTCCTTCAAGTCCTTCAGCTGTGGTTCAAGCGCAGCAATCGTTTGAATCGCTAAAGAGGGCGATTCTGCATTAACTGCGCTATGCTCTATCAGAGAAACCTTAGGAGAACTAGCATTAGATTACCTTTTTATTCTTACGCACGATTTCGGCTTTATCTCCATCTTAGATGATGTTTTCATTTTTTCCGTGCTAACCAACGGGTGATAAGCAGGATGTTTTGCCAGCGTTTCAGTGGCTTCCTTCCTCTTCTTTGAGTTTCTTGTTGTGACTAAGGTAACGAGCATTTTTATTGATCAGTCAATCTGTTTTGGGGCTTGTAAAACCTATTTTATGTGAAAAAGAATTAGACAATAGAGAACAAAGTTCACCGTTTGTTACAGTGATCGAGACAAATCAGTTATCGGTAAGCCGCCGAGGATACAGACTAGGATTTTAGGGCTTGTACGACCTATCTAAAGTGCACGAGAATGACACGGGTACAAAAAGGCCACTGTTTCAGATGCAACAATCGATACAAACCAACCGGATGTAAGAACGCTCAGTTGTCCAGATTCCACCAAAGGTAAATTGTCCTTCAGTAATCGACCGCTTTGTGCACAAGTAGCCCTGAGGTCAACCCCGTGGCGTGCCGCGTCACGTTACGTCGCAAGTTCCAATAAGCGCAAACGCACAAATTCGGACCAAAATTTGCGTGCGTTCGATAGAACGCGATTCGCAATGCGGCGTGAGAGCTCTTGGTCAACGAAGGAAGTGTACGAAGATATGATTGCTTCTAGCTGCCTTATGCAACTACCGACAGAGTTGGTTTAGGTCACTTGAAGTAGACCCCGCAATAAGCTTTCCGATAATTTAAGAACCTTGATAAAGGTAGAAAAGTGATGCACTCGTAGGCGAACGACTGCGCTGAAACACAACCGGAATTAAAAACCGGCGTTAGAAGCTGATCCGTTAATAGTTTGCGCAATGGAAAGACCTCATCGAGCCCGATCAAATGAGTGTACAAAGGCCGATGTGCGAAAAAAAGTTGAATCCGAAAACCTGATAAGTCAGAAGCAACGAAAAAATTCCGACCAGCACGGCACGTTAGGCAGGAATTCCGAAGTCAGCGCAGACGGCTATTCACGGGAAACCAACTAACGCTGGAGCAGAGCGCCGTGTCCACCGCAGTTTGAACTGAGTGCGTGCAATCAGTAGAGAAAAGATAAGTTGGACCCAGTTAGCCTGATAGCCAAGCGAGAATTGCGAATTCTGGTTTCGAATATACACTAAGGTTAATCACTGCACCTAAGACTGTTGCCTATCATCGTATCTCCCTGAAGCATATGCAATGAACGTAACCAAAACGCACAAGATTATATATATATATATATATATATATATATATATATATATATATATATATATATGACTGTCGTTACCTCCGGTGTGCAGCAAGAATGCGTCTTAGCTCCCAAACTGTTCAACATCTATCCGACGGCTGTGATGTGCGCATTCAACACGTGAATACAGT
Organism: Dicrocoelium dendriticum; assembly: GCA_944474145.2. Lineage (NCBI taxonomy): Eukaryota > Metazoa > Platyhelminthes > Trematoda > Plagiorchiida > Dicrocoeliidae > Dicrocoelium > Dicrocoelium dendriticum. The sequence continues at coordinate 26,723,409 of OX104060.1, read as the reverse complement.
GTGCATCTAGAAAACCGAATACATGGGGGGTTGCTTAACATCCGCCGCTTTGGATCAAGAAGCTTAGTGAGTGAGACAACCATCCGTATGCTGCTGTCCGCAGACGACTGTGCATTGTTTGCACATACTGAGGAAGAACTGCAATGCATGACGATTGCATTAGCTTCAACGGCGACCAATTTTGGACTCAGCATAAAACATGCAAGACTGTATGCCTGTTTCAGCCTGCACCGGGAGTGCAGCCCATGTGCGGGCAAGAAATACGGATTGCAGATGAAGTACTACAGAACACGTCCACATTCTGCTACTTCGGGAGTAAATTGTCAACCGACCTGCGGATCACCAACGAACTGTGCGCTCGTCTAGCGAAGGCAAGTGCGTCTTTTGGGAAATTGGAACATCGCGTGTGGAAGAATCATCATCTCACTGTTAAAATCAAGGTGCTGGTGTACAAATCAATGGTTATCTATGGATAGGAAACGTGGACACTGTACAGAAAGGATATCCGGTTTTTGGAACGATTCCATCAACAGTGCCTTCGTTGGATTCTACACATCCAATGGTGGGACAATGTGCCGGACACTGATGTGATCCGCCGGAGGGAAGTGTACACCACGAACTGCATCCTACTGCTGCGACACCTCCGGTGGCTTGGACATGTGCGCCGTATGGATGCAACGAGAATCCTGAAGCAATTGCTGTACGGGCAACTGTGCGCAGGCAACCGGAATGCAGGCAAACCAAAGTTGCGATACCAAGCCAATATCAAGGTAAGTTTATCCAGAATAAGTATTGACCTAAGTGTTTGGGAGGAGATGGCAACAAATCGCCGCACCTGGCGTGATCTCATCACCTTTACCGTCGCCCAATCGCAAGAAAGACAGCTGGTGCATAGGGAAATTAAACGTACAGCACGCAAACATCATCTGCCGTCGGACTATAATTCTTCGGCTACTCCCACATGGAGCTGTATTGCATACGGCTGTGTGTGCTAGCCCAGCCGCTCTGGCCAGTCATCAACGAGGCCACGATGGGGCTATGCCGAACAGGTCGACTGTTAGATCGAGCACTACGGACTGACATATGGCACTTGGTGGCACGCAAATGAGAAAGAACAGTGCACATTAAACCGGCCAAACGTTATGGAGCGAGGTGAGTCAGAACGGAATCCCCGTTCGCTCGCAACATCGGACGGGAGGACTTTGCACTGATACTGCACTAATTCATCGAGTGCTGCAGCGCAGCGACAACCATGAATAGTTTCTGCAAAGACGCAGGCGCATTGTATTTGTCCTACTGGTAGTCCGAACACAGATGCCCACATACGGGTGTATCTATGCAGAGGTTTGATGTTGCATATACCGTGCTTCTTCGTCGCAGTTGGGCTACATTGACTTACGTTATCTTATTTTACCGTACCTTACCATAGCCTCCAAACACTTTACCTATTATAGTATGCAAAAGCAATGCTTCCTCACTTTGGTGGAAAATTGGCAATCTGATGGGCATGTTCAAGCTGGATCATGCATTCAAAGATAAATTGCTCCGGAACATCCGTGGAAAGTGAACAGTCCCGGCAAGTAACTGACTAGTGATTAATATGCTGATGTTGATGTGTCATGCTAGGTTTCACATTAAATCTGTTAAAATGATTAAAGGTGTACTTCCCGTTCTTCATCCGACAACCTTAATTTAGCTGAGCTTATGAAAATCAGTTGACTCCAGCGCACCATTTCCCTGCAAACCTGCACAGTTGCCTACTCACGGTGCGTCATCTATTTTGTGTGTCACCCTTATTCCATCGCAAATGTAAATATCGCTAGGGAACAATTGCTATCCAGAATGATTAACCACGGATTTGGTGCAACACAATAGCATTACTGCACTTGTCTAATGACATTGTCAAATAAAATACATATGGTTGGCGGCATCCGGTTTCGGATTTGCCTGTCATTGTGGCCAGCCACAGGATGCCAACGCCCACAGAGCGACCATGAGCGGCTTGCGCCGCACCACAGATCCCATATCCAGTGTAAACCCGAAAAAATAAGACCAAGAAGCATGTGGATGGGAACCACATTTCAGCAACGGAGCCGGACCACTCCCTAACAGGCAAACACAAGTACGCTGTATTTGGGGAATCAAACACACACAAGACGGTGGCTGGATAGTAGTCTACTTCAAACTAAGTGCATGGAACCACTCTTCGAGCCTAACACAACCACGAGGTCCGTGCACTCCGTCCCCTCTAGAAACGAGCAACTGTCTCCTAGAGCCAGATGGACGAAGTAGTGGGTAATAGACAAGAAGGTACCTTGTCAACATGCACATTCACACCGATGTTGTCAAACAACAGCCAAGCACTTGAAATGGTAATAACAAATTACACATATCGAATAAAGCATACGGATATGCCCCCATAACTCTTCACTAAATTAGAATACATAATAAACTAGCTATCAACAAATCCGCGCTAAGTTGGTGATGTCAGAGAATGTATTTTTAAATGCCACAAGCGTGAAAATGTTAATGAAGTCAATTACAATTAGCATAAGCGAAGTGTGCTCGTTAATAGAGGCTTATTCAGGTAGATGTTAAAAGGAGGTAAAAAAAGCAGTAGGGTGAGATAGCAAACCCACAACCTAAAATAAAGAAACTCAGCACGTAAGCACGTCGTTAGTAAATCGAAATGCAGCTTACCTACCAACACTACGCCGGTAGTGCTTATGTGCTCTGCGGGACCCGTCATCTTTTTGATGTGGCCTCGCTCGTGGCTCACTAGGCCTGCCTGACTCGAGCACTCACGACCGCATGCGCTACAGCACCATGCGCTCGACGTCGATGTAGTATAGCCCATCGGCATCTGTCGCCTCCGCACTTGCATCTTCACTGCATGCACCAGGGCTTTCTCTTGCACTTCGGCAACTGCCTTCGTGATCAGATCGCGCCATGCACGCCAATCAAGCACCTTCGATTCCCAACATCTAAAATCGACATTAGAATGTGACAGGCTCATTATTATCATGTCCTGGTTAGGAAGCTTCGGTCTCCCCGCATGCTGCTTCCCAACATTCAGTTGATCATATGACAGCTGCTTCGGAATAAGCGTCGTATCCATACGCCACCCATGACCCAGCCACCAAAAAAGTCTCAGCAAAAGTATGCAGTCCACTGTACACATTCCATTTCCGCGTAGTACCTCCATGTCTGCAACTTTAGCACCAAACGGAGTGAAGAATTAGTCGTAAACACAGTTGATGAAACTAATCGAGATATCTAAAGTCTCGCCGTTGTATAGAAGAACGGCGAGCACCAGTTATTTGTATACCATCAGCTTCGTGGCAACGATAAGCTGATGGTTGTTCCACACTCGGTACTCTAGCTTCCTGAATGCCGCAGCTGCCTTCGATACGCAGCACAATGTGTGTCTGCTGGTCAGACGAAACCACACTACTAAAGTAGCATAAGCGGAAGGCGGTGTCCAATACTTCGTCACCAATGCAGATTCGCGGTAATATTGAATATTGCTACTCCGGTGAAGGCTGAAAGAGACAGAGAGTTTTGCTTGTGTTGATGGAGAGGCCGAATTTGGTCGCTGTCGAAGCCAAAACACTAGTCATTTGCTGCAACTCATCCGCGCTGTGTGCTAACAACGCACAGTCGTCAGCAAACCGAAACATACAGATAGCCGTCTCGCAGACTAGAGTTCTCGCACCGAAACGACGGATGTTCAGCAACCCACCATCAATACGATGCACTACAAGAACACCGTTAGCACAAGCCACATCAAACGCACACAACATCATGGCGTGAAGATAAATATTAAACAGAGAAGGAGCTAAGACACAGCCTTGCTTCACACCAGAGACAACTGCAAAGTCATCCGAGGTCTCTCCACTCAGCTGCACCCCCGCCCGCATACCACTGTGCAGACATTCAAGAAAACTTACAAAGGTACTCGGGCAATCAAACTTACCCAACACCAGTCACAACGCCTCGCGATTCATCGTATCAAATGCTTTGGTGAAATCAACAAAAAGGGAGCACAATGGCTGGTGTCGCTCTCTGCACTTCTCCTGCAACTGACGAGCCGCAAACACCATATCTATAGTACTGTGACCCGAACGGAATCCACACTTCTCTTCCGCCACGTTAGTTTCCACAACCTGACTGACGAGGCGGTTGAGCAGGATTCGGGCAATCACCATGCCCACACAACTCAGCAAGTTGATGCCACGATAACTCGTGCAATATTGCTTGCCCCCTTTGCAATTGTAGAGTGGTAACACAATGGCATCCTTCAGCTCAGGAGTGACCTCCTCCTCAAACCATACACGTTGCACCAAGTAGTGCAGCGCAGTCACCAACGCGGGTCCGCCGAGTTTCAATACTTCAGGCGAGATCCCGTCGGCACCAGCACACTTGCCGTTTCGCAGCTGAGCAAGTGCTCACTGCGTCTCAAGCACTACCGGTGTGTCCGTTAAAACCATCTTCACATCATACTGCTTAAGGCCGTTCAATGTAGGCCAGTCGATCTCTGAACGGTTGTTCAAGAGACAGTCAAAGTGTTTCCGCCAGATCTGCATTATATCTGCAGTCTGTATACAGGTAGCGCCTGAACTACCATCGATCAGCGTCCTCAGCGGCTCCAGCCTCGGTCCATACACCGTCTTCAAGGAGCCAAAGAATTCCTTGTGTTGGCGGCGTTCGGCGTAGCCTTTCACCTGCTTCGCCTTCTCCGTCCACCATGCATTTCTAATGCGACAGAGCTCTCGAGTCCGTCGCCATCGATTTCTGAGAAACTGACTATTCTTCCCCAAGTCACTTGGGTCTGCGACATGTGCAGGAAACGCTGTATTCTTCTCACACACCAATGTGCCAATCGTCGCATTATTCTCATCAAACCAATCAGGACGCTCACAGTTTGCGCGCCCGATGGTCTCCACGGCAGCAGCTGTCACCTGGTCGCGAATGTGGTGCCACAGGTTGCCCACTGTGGCTATGCAGTCCACATAACACATGCGTGCAGCCATCGCCTTCTCCAGCTCAGTACGTTTCGCCACAGTACCGAGGGAGAGAATGTTAAATTTACGCCGATTCACTGCGGGAGTGCAATAAATAGATTTACGAAAATATATGTACAGTTTGGTCCGAACCAATTTGTGATCAATGCCACACTCAGCTCCACGCAGTACACGTGTCATGCGCACTTCACGCATATCAAGCTGGCGTACAATGACAGTCGAGCAGATGAGCGTGATGACTCCGTGGGTGCGTCCAAGTTGCTATATCACTCGCACTCAATGCAAACCGAGTGTTCGTGATCGGCAGGCCGTGAGTGGCACACAGTGAGAGCAACCTGTCACCATTCGCATTCGCTGAACCAATGCCATGCGGACCGATGACATCTGCCCACACCGATGCATCACGCCCAACGCGCGCGTTGAAATCACCCAGCAGAAATAGTCGGTCGCTCCTCGGCACAGACCGAGTCACGGAGAATAGCTGAGTGTAGAATTGATCACGCGTGTCATCAGCATAACACATGGTCGGACCGTACGTGCTTATAAAAGTGGCAAACTTAACTCTCCCGAGTCGTAGGCGAACAGTCATCAGTCGCGCGCTGATGCCAGCTGGTTCATGCACCAGCTGGCCATCTAGACGTTCGGATATTGCCAATCCGACCCCACGTTTAGGTGGTGCTGATGTGGCGTTTCCCACCTAGTAGAACGTATAGCGGGCACTAGTTTCATGCAACTTAGCTTGCTCAGCGAGCCGGATCTCGCAAACCGCCGCAATATCGATGTTGTAGTGCACCAGTTCCACCGCGACCAGTGCAGTGCGTCGGTCGGGGCGCTCACTGGAGTTTCGGTACAACAGTGTGCGCAGGTGCCAGCACTCGATGTTGAGTGCTTTGCGCGCAGCAACGCGATTACATTAGTGGGCAATCGCACGCGTGGTGGTGGTTGTGCTTGAAGGACTCCACCCGAAGGGTTTGGGTCAATAGCCTGAACCATAAGGGAATGGGGAGTAGATCTAGCTCGAGAGTGCGTTTGCAGAGACAGAGTGGGATCTGCTTGAGGTCCGTCACATGCAGCCATCGGAGATCTGGAACAATAATTATGTGTTATGCGACCGCAATAGGATACGCACATGCGACCACGACTAGACGCAGGTGGGTTTTGACGGGTTTGGACCAATTTGACCAGGGGCTGCCTGGCTTGAGGCGAGCACTAGCAAACCATTGAGCACCTGGAGGTGCTCACCCACCCTCAGAAATAATGCGTGGCGCTCGTGCTCTACGACAATCGAACTGTGAGCTGATAAGCCGTGGAACTGTTGTCCCCCATGGCTAGGTTTTAAGGGAAGAGGGCCATCGACCACTACCAAATCTACGAAGCGGATAGGGTTTGGACTAGGATACTGGCAGGGCACCCACACCTGACAGAACGACTTGGGTCCTCAGGCAAAGTCAACGATTAAATGTACACCTGAAAAGCAGCGGGTTTAGTACATGGTCAGTTCATTGACTTATGCGGATTGGTCTCCTGACTCCTGACGTTTGAATCGGTTCACGGCAGGTGTGCAGTACACAGATCTACGAAAATATATGTACAAACCTAACGTTCTTTTCTCTAAGAACTGCTAAGAAGAGAATAAGGTCAGAGGAGGAAATGGCTACCCTGCTCGCTTTTATAGGATCCATAGCCTCAGTAAGCGACCGGTGGCACAACATCCGTGATCAGATGACTGCTGCGACTAAAGTAACGATCAGGTGCGCAAACTGTAAGCGGCCCGATTAATTTGATGACAAAATGCGACCATTGGCGCATTTGTGACGACGAAGAATACAACATTCGGTGTGCATGTGGATGATCCTGCTGACTGCGAGAATAGCCAACTTCGACGGCCATTGACTCGAAAGCTTTGTCGCACTAAGAATGCATGGTGGATGGGGAAGGCGAAGCAGATGCTATGCCGAACGCCGCCAACATAAGAAATGCTATGGCTACTTAGATGCGGTGTATGGACGCAGGTTGCAGCCGCTGAGGATGCTGCTCTATGCTACTTCAGGCGCTGCCTGCACCCAGAGTGCAGACACAATGAGGATCTGGCGAATGCACCTTGACTGTCTCTACAACAACCATGTTGCATGGTCTGCAGCAGCAAGAGATGAAGATGTGTCCTGTCGACACACCGACACCGCATGAGACGAAGAGAGCACTTGCTCAGCTGTGAAACGGCAAGTGCGCCGGGATCCATCTTGAATTGTTGAAACACGGTGGGCCGGTTTTAGTAAATGCGCCATACCACTTGGTGAAAGGCGTGTGGATGGAAGAGGAAGTGCCGCCGAGCAGAAGGATGTGCTTATGCTACCACTGTACAAGGGCAAGGATATAAGCATTGTTGCAAGAATTATAGTAGCGTCAACATGCTGAGTTGTGTGGGGAAGGTGATCGTCCAAATCCTGCTCAGCTGGCTAGTCACTCAGGTCGTTGAACGGAATGTCATGGAAAAGCAATGTGAATTCCGTTCGGGCCAAATCACCATAGATATGGTGTTCTCGGCTCGCCAGTTGGAGTAGAAATGCAGAGACTGACACCAGCCATTAAAGTCACTATAGACTTGACCAAGACATTTGACATGGCGAACCGCGAGGCACTGTGGTTGATGTTGGGTAAGTTTGGTTACCCGAGTAAGTTTGTAGGTTTAATTGAATGATTGCATAGTGGTACGCGGGCCTAAGGTGCGGCTGAGCGAACAAGCCTCGAATTACTCTGCTGTTGTCTCTGGTGTGGAATAAGGCAGTGTCTTATCCCTTGCGCTGTCCAATAGTTACCTTCATGCAATGATGTCTGGTGGTTTTGATGCTTCTTGTGATTACGATCTCCGTTTTCGGAAAAGCTGTCGCTTCTGGATGAGAACGCATGTGTGAAGCAACCATCCGTAGGTTGCTGTTTGCCGACGAGTGCGCGTTGTTAGCACACAGTGGGCATGATGACGGATCTCGTTTTGACAGCGGCCAAATTCGGGCTCACCACCAACAAAAGCAAGATCGTTTGTCTTTTCCGGCCTACACCATAAATGGGATACGTGGGTCTGATGCAAATCTACATTACAAGGTCATTTTGAATCCACTTCGAGATTTTGCTAGCTACGCAGCGTAATGTTTACCGACCTGTGGTTGACGAGCGAACTACGCATGCGCGTATCGAAGGCGGCTGCCACATTCGGCAACCTGGAGAAACGTGTGTGGAACCACCATCAGCTTATCGCTGGAAGGAAGTTAATGGCATACAAGTCTATAGTACACTCCGTTCTTCTATACGGCAGCGAAACGTGAACAAGGTACAGAAAGGAGGTCCGTTATCTGGAGCGCTTGCTTCAACCGTACCTGCGTCGTATTATGCGCATCAGGCTGGGGTGACCGAGCTGCAGACACGGAGGTGCTCTGCCCCAACGGCATGTATGCAATGAAGTGTATACATCTATTGTGTCATCTGTAGTGCCGCGTGCATGTTCACCGCATGGATTCGACCCGGATATCGAAACAGCTGCTTTGTGGCCAACGCCGTGCAAGAAAGCGGTACGTGGGAAAACCGAAGCCAAGTTACCAGGACAGGATCAAAGTGTTTATCAGGCGCTGGGAAACGATGGCCCTTGATGGGCGCCGACGGCGACAGCTTACGAAGAGGGCGGTTGCTCAGGCGTTTGAAAAATCACTACTGCGTGCAGAAAAAGGCGCCGGTTGAGGAAGCGACAGGCGACGACTGTACCTAGTCAAATGACGTCGAGCGCATTGTGCTGTAGCACATGCGGTCGCGAGTGCTTCAGCCAAGCGAGCTTAGTAAGCCATCAGCGTCGCCATGCGAGGCAAGCATTTAAGAGAAGCGGATTAGGCTAAATAAGTAATCATCATTAGCACAGCGCTTGGTATGCACTCAGCTTCTTGGTCAATTCCATTTACTAACTGTTATACGGGCACCAAGCGACCCTGCAAAATTTACACATTACCGCACGCGTCACCAGGCCACTCGGTGCGAAACGAATTTCCAACCTCTAACGCAGTAAATTCTGGGCAAACACAGCGAGTACGGAAATGAAGATGGTCCCATTGAATCCCACACCTCAACACGGTGAGTCATCCTCTTTACATTCAAAACTGGGTACTGGTCTGCCTTTGCTTAGTCGTAACAAACACTGCAAACGTCTGTCTTATTTCGCTCTTGCGCGCGGTACTATGGGAATACATGTCATTAGTCGGTATAATCGTGGTGTATCAGTCAATTAGTCGGTATAATATAAAGTGTGTGCGACTAATCGCGGCTAAGTTTTCGGGAGTGTTGTAATCTATTCGTCTGTCTACCCCACGCGCAAGGCGTATTTCGAGAGAGCAATTCACGCGTCGATTAGGATTACCTACGGGTAAAGTTTGGAGCATCGCGTCAACGAACTAGGCTAATCGTTTACTAACGATCAAACCAGAACAGGGGACGACGACTTTATTTCCGACCGACGGCGGCATTATTACTGTAGTGACGGTAGTGTTTTTGCACCACGACGGATGTGTACGTAGATTGATGTTACAATAGAAACTGAGTTTTATGTCCGCGCTAACCGACGAATTCATCAATTCTTGCTTTCAGACAGGTCCGTTTAACAACACTTAGTCGGTGGATCATGTCATTACTGACATCACCGAGTTCCTGTACGACACCAATACTGGCGTAACCTAGGATGCTTGATCCAAGCATTATGAAGGCCTGCTCACCGTTGATCTGCCCTGCCAGGATGACGTGTGGAAGGTCTGGCTGCTTCTGCACAAAACTGACACGGTCGAGCATCAATGTTATACCAACATCATCTTGCCAAAGAACCCCGAAGATGTTACGTTTCGTTAGACATCCAGAACGCTGCTACACATTTTGGCGAACAGTCCTCGCTGCTAATATCTGCAGCTGGCGTGGTGCCGATGATTTCACCACTTATGCGGGAGTCATCAATCGAGTATGTGAACGATTTCAGCTTGGTGCCCTCACAGAAGACCAGTTCAAATACCTGGTTTTCATTTTTAGCCTCCAATCCGCCCATGATGCCGACATCAGAACGTGCTTCGTTTCCAGTGAGTAACAAAATAGCGCTGTCACACTCCAGAACCTGGCCGAGGAGTGTCAAATGCTGTTGAACCTGAAACACGACTCTGCTATGATCCAGAACGCCACCGCATCTAGTTTGGTCCGTGCAGTCGCAGTACCCATACCGCAATCTCCCGGGTCTACGCAACCCAATAGATCGAAGTCCCCACCCTATCCGTGCCGATTCTGTGGTGACTGGAATTTCCACTGAGACTACAATTTCTGCGAGCATCGATGCCGACGATATGAGAGGGTGGGGCACCGTGATAGCTAATGCAACTCGACGCCGACAAAGGGAGACAAACCTGGCCTGGCCCCCACCTCCAGTCGAAAGAAGGGGCCCCGGTTCAGATGCAAGCCCAAATTTTGTTCGGTTGGCGGCGCACTGAGCCTGCTGGCCCCATGCCAAGTCAACGCCGTTGGCTGTAGAAAGTTCGTGGACGTCTCGATCAACGATCAGCCTATCCGAATGCTGTTCAACACTGCCTCCGACATCACGAAAATCGCTGGCGCTCGCTTGGTAAACCAGCACGCGTGCCGATTTCCTAATCAGCCACCAGCGCCTGCGGTGATCGAGTGCAGCTAACTGGGCCGATGCAACGAGCTGTCTCCTTTTGAGGCATCGCATTCGACGGGATCTGCTACATCACAAAGGCGAAGCTCAACCTACTTGGTCTCGATTGGCACGAAAACCAAGGCGTAACCGAACTCCCTCTTTGGGCCATCTATAGTGGGGTACTTTCTCCGACAGGACCTACTGCACAAGCCGATGAGATTACCTAACAGTTCGCCACAGTGTTCCAGGATGGTCGTAGCTGCTGTACACGGACTAGCGTCGTGTTAAAACTCGCGTCCGGAGTCTAGCCAATATTCTGTTTCAAAAGGCCTGTCCCGCACGCAGCTCCACCGAACCCAAACGCTTGGAGACGGGCGTCATGGTACCAGTATCCTAATCCGCCTGGGCAACCCCGATCGGTGGTCGCAAGGCCATATGGATCCCTTCGCATTTGTGTTGATTTCTTCACCGGCCTTAACGCCGCACCGGAGCCGAACTGTTACCTACTACCGGTCCCAGAATATCTCTGCACAGTACTCAACGGTAGCAGGTTCTTCGCCAATATCGACCTGGCAGATGCCTATCTGCAGAGCGAAGTCGCGCCTGAGTCACAAACCTTGCTGATTATTAACAAATAATGCAATCTCCTCCAGTGCACCAGAATAACGTTTGGTGTCAAGACCGCCACGGTCCCTTTCCTAAAAACGATGAACGCGACGATCTCCAGCATTTCGCGTAGGGCCACGTACTTGGACGATCTCCTCATCGTTGGTCGAATCCCAGAAGAGCTTCGAAGGTGTCTGGTGGTCGTCCTTCGAGGTGTTCAGGAGTATGGACTCCATCTGAAAGCAGAAAAGTGCAAGGTAGAAATTGGGTGTTGCCTACCCGAAAACACTGAACTGTATTACGCGTTTCAGTAGTAGTTGATCTCACCAGATAGAGACAGCAAGCACCGAACCCGGGAACATAGTGATGTTAGTTGTGACCGCTACTCCTAAGCCACCGGGTCACAATTCGCTTATTCGAGTGAGGGAGCAAGTATGTAAACTATACATCGATGGGTCATTTTTGACGATTCTTTGTTAGGCCAACTGATTGATAGAGAAAACGAATGATTGTGATAGATCAAAATCCAATGCAAAGTCGGAAGTTGTATGTACAAAGACTAATATGACGCACTTAAAAGTATCAAGAATAAAAGTCCAAGCTTCAATGTTATTCACATATGAACTCTACATTGAAACGTGAACTTCAGGTGGATCATCCCATGTTTTATGCTTTCCAGGCGCGAGATTTATTAGCTTGACATGTACCGCTTGATACTTTTCGTTCTTCGGTGGTAGCAACATCTTCTTATACTCTACGAGATCGCCTTGGTTTGGAATAACTTCACCATCGATACTGAAAATTAAGATCATTGAAATACACAGAAACGCACTCAAAGACATGTACGAACAAGTAGTCCCCACCATCATCCGGTTTGATATAACCATGCCCTTTCTCTCGGCAAAATGAGACAATAACGCCTTTACCGGATTCAGCATTTGCAGCACGTTCGGACTGGGACTGTGTACGATTTCGTCTGTGAATGACCGGATGGGGAGGAACAAGTTCGAGAATCGGATCTCTAGGGGGATTCATGGCCATGTTACGGTGTCAGGTGGAAGAAATTGATGTGCTGAAATAAAGGTAAGCGACAGTTTTGGTTAGATATTTAGACTCAGCGGGTGGAATTCGAACACCCTAAAAATGGAAAGCGCATGGTGCGGTGTGTATGGATATTAGAAAATTGACACAAAGATGTACGAACTGCGTGGTAGCGGAAAGTAATGCAACAGTGAGGAAGGAGATTAGCCACCATCCACATAGTCTATGGGACGCACAGTTGTACCACGGCTCCTGACAAGTTCATTGGAGAGCAGATCCGTAAGAGAAAATAGGCAAAAGGAGGATGGAAGGGAAAACCAGTTGCTTCATTGGAGCTACCCATGCACATTTCCTTTAACGGTTGGTCCTGTTAAATGCAACTAAACCATCATAATCGGTGGCATGACTTTCAGTGGGTTCAAGAAATAGGATAACAATAAATAGCAGTAATGGGAAAAAGAAAGTAGAACGCGAAGAAAATGTAGAGTTAAAAGGTAAAATTAGCCGAGACGAAATGCTAAAAGATAGGGGAAAAGAAACCGAACACAGAAACGTCACTGACCGTGGCATGTACGGTAGGGTCTCCAATCGCTAAGATTGTCCATTCCGAGGCTGATCAAGTTTTTGTGCCTTATGCCACACCGTCGGTTGGCCACATTTCCGTTTCGCCCAACTTGATGCAGCGACGGCGTGGAGCACACGCCGAGTAAACCGGTCAACGGGTACACCGAGTTCAGTTTAGTTTAGTTGAACAAGGTGCCGTGGATCCAGTTGTTAAAACTCATATCGGCAGAATAATAATAATAATAATAATAATAAAACGGTAGGAAATGGCATTGAATTCAAACATTGCGTCAAGAGAATGGAATAAAGGAGGTGCGCAAAATGAAAATTAAGAGCCAAATGCAAGTAAGCGGATGCAGGAACGCTTATGACTGTGCTATGACTCTAAGGGTCTCCAAACATTGATGTGGACCATTACGATGCTTAAATCCACGATGGCTTGACTAAATCTCTTGGTCAGTTTCTCCAAACCATTATTCCATTTCAGTGACAGGCCACCTCGCGGGTTCCCTTATCTCGGTGCAGCCACTGCGTGTGATGCACATCGACGAAGGTGGTCAACAGGCATATCAATATCATCAACAGTAGTATATCAGTCACTTGATCTGATGCTTCGCTGCCATACAACCATGATGACCTATGGAATAAAGAATAATAAGACGGAGAGAAGGGGGACTTACAGAAAAACCTTAATTCCTTAAGAAAACATTCAGGGTCAAAATACCTACACCTTGCCAGCAGCATACAGTTATAAACACTTGGCTATCATGCAAAGATAAGGTGGCATCGGCGAGACAGCTTCCTTGCGGCTTTCACTGCCCCGCGTCATAATCAGCCATTAAACCGCAGATAACTCAACACCAAACACACTTTAAACAAGCAGTTTGATTAGAAGACGGCAACAGACATGGCGCTGGTTCCCATTGCGAAACATGTCCTGTAGCGTCTCAAGCCAAGCACAAGGCGAGTCACGTGAACTCCAGCCTGGAAGGCGAGACGGGCCGACCACACCAAGTTTGGTTGTCAATGATTTCGTTTCCCGATGTCAAGTCAACTTGTGTCCACCTCAGACCTTGCGCCACCTTACATCTAGTAGACAGAACAAGGCACTCCTCGGTAAGCGGTGACCGGCCATATGTAGTATGTGTATAATCCAACCCAATTTATTCAGTGCTATCTATTGTTCAAAGGAACTAGCCTGGTTATCACTGCCTGGTGCACGATTAGGCACATCATCGTTTCGGACACTCTGGTGCCACCCAACATCAGCAATGCTCCGCAGACAACGATGATCACAGACTTGAATGCGCCCCTGATCCTCAGACCGAAGGAGTGAAGTCTCATTCCAATACAGCAGGACGGTCCTCACTGTGGCGTTGTATACACGGCCTTTCAAACGGAAGGAAAGCATTCTCTGTCGCCAAAGATGCCGCAGGTTCAAGAAGGAAGTTCTGGCTTTTGCGAGGCGATAACTGGTTTCAGTTTCTATGCGCCCATTGTTGTTGATGTAGCTTCCAAGGTAAGTGAATCGATCAACTAGCTCGAGCTCCACGCTGTCAAGGGTCAAGGAATCATCAAGTGGCTGGTGGTCCTGCAACAACGCTTGACAGCTGGAATGTGCGAAGCGTATGCTAAATAACGGGACCATTCTAGGCAGGCTATTCAGGGTTATCTGTGCTGCTGCAACATCGTTAAACCGCAAGATGATGTCATCCGTATAATTAAGATAAACTAACCTTGCACCAGGCAGAACCTCAAGGCTAGCATCGTGAGGCTCCGTAAAAGAACACTCCTTGATAGAGTTCACGACGAAACAGAATAAAAATGGGGAAATCGGACAACCCTGACAAACGCCCCTTGTTGTCGGAAAGATATCCGACAAGTCACTGTAGACCATGACACGGCCTGTAGTGTTCGAGTATAGAGCACGCAAAATGTTTAGATATTTTGTGGGAACAACACTTCGCGAAAATGTTTCGAGCAGAATAGATCGGTCCACTGAATCGAAAGCACACTTGAAGCCGAAGTACAGAGATATTGTCGGTCTGCGGTACAAGTGGCGCTGCTCTAGCACCTGCAGCAGCTTAAAAATTGGTCTATACAACCCTGTCCTGGGGGGAACCCTGCCTGTTCTTTCCTTAATCCGAGATTCCCGTTCTGCAGTGAGGCGAAGAACGAGAATTGAGGCCAGTAACTTTGTCACAACCGGCGTTAGACTAATACCCCTATGGTTAGAATAGTCTATGCGACTGCTCTTCTTGTATATTACCACTATAATCGATTCACTTCAGTTAGCTAGGAAGATCTCTTCCATCCAGATGTTCGACAAAGGTCAGTGCCTTGCAGAAGACCTCACATCCATCTTGAAAAGTGCAGGTGGAAGGGAATACGGGTTGTGATAGCGTTTCGGACCTCAGCCTCCGACGGAGGCATAAACTAACCGTCCGTGGCTCGTCCTGCATTACACCTGACAGGTGTCAGTTTGTTCGAAATAAGTGCAAGCTACATATTAGATTGACCCGGCTTCAGTATGAGAAGGGCTTAGCTGATAATACCTCGACAAATCCCAAAATTTTCGCCTACGTTAAACGATGATGTGGTGCAAACGCGCCCTTTCCAGCGTTGCTTCGAAGGGAAAGGGAACTATGCCTATGGCGACTTTGACAAGGCATGCGTGCTTGGTAAGCAGTATACAAACGTCTTTGTCAGAGAAACAAATATGCCAAGCAGAAAACGAGCTTCAAGATTCTCTGAAGAGTATTGTCTGGATGAAATTATTGTAACTGAGTCTCAAGTTCTCCGGTAGCTGAGAGAAGTGAATCCAACTAAGGCTTCCGGGCCAGATTCTGTACATCCAAAACTACTGCACGAATTGGCAGCAAAACAGTCGACCTCAAACTTTTATGTTTCAGAAGTCTCACGATAACTGTCTTAGCTACCGAATGGAAGGAGTCAGTTGTATGTCCAATTTTCAAGTGCGGTGACAAAGGACTACCGGCTAACTACAGGCCTGTCAACTTGCCTAGCGTGGTGGTTAAATTATTTGAAAAATTAGTAAGATACGGTGGAGAACACGTTGAATAACTCTAACCTGTTCAGCATCGCGTAACATGGTTTTCGCAAAGAATTTTCGTGTCAAACGAACGTGCTGGTAGCTCTTGAGAGCCGGGCTGAAGCCGTAGACCGTGGACATGCAGTGGACGCGCTGTTCATTGACGTCGTCAAGGTCTATGACACTGTCCCCCATTCGCGACTCTCACTGAAGTT
Organism: Dicrocoelium dendriticum; assembly: GCA_944474145.2. Lineage (NCBI taxonomy): Eukaryota > Metazoa > Platyhelminthes > Trematoda > Plagiorchiida > Dicrocoeliidae > Dicrocoelium > Dicrocoelium dendriticum. The sequence goes on along the minus strand of OX104060.1, from coordinate 26,707,239 downwards.
GAGGTCCTTCGGTTCATCTGGTCAAGCTCTCCAGTTGGTGTCCGCTTTTCTGGATGGACGGGAACAGTGTGTTCGCGTAGGAGACAATCTCTCGCTCCAACAAGCTGTTCTTAGCGGCGTTCTGCAAGGCTCTGTCCTAGGTCCGCTTCTGTTCGCAGTCTACGTGAATGACTTGCTGGGGGAGCTTGAGGTACCATCGCTCTTATTTGTTGATGACCAAAAGCTCTGAAATATAGTTGATGTCCCTGGAGGTGTTGCGACTCCTCAACGAGCTCTGGATAGACACTGGGAATGGTCCGTTTTGAGGATGCTGTCCATTACTAAGCAAAGCGTTAAGTGCGGCTTTTCGGAGCGCCTGATTCCTCCACAAGTCATCTGACCGATGGGGGTGAACTTCCTCAAGTGACTCATCAGGTTGATTTAGGTGCCGTCCACTATTTCACTCTACATTCTGGAGACAACCGGAAGGCGATTACTAAAGGATTCCGGATGTTGTGGTCAATTAGGCGTTCTTTGTAGGACTCAGTCCTTCAGGGACAACCGTTTATTCAGCAAACGTAAACCGGTGAAAATTACCGCAGGTTTGGCAAGCCAAACTCCTCAATGTAAGTGACTTGTTCAAGTCTATAACTAACGATCCTTCAGAGGTTCCTTCTTTGCTTCCGTTAAACAAACGGTAAATCACTCACATGAATATCGGCCAATCCGAGTCCAATAATCGAATCCATTAGGTCCACCTCCCACTGGCTGTCTGGCTCGCTCGGTTGGTCCATCCGCTCACTATAATCTGTCAACCCCATCACATCCTCCTTTTTTTCGTGTCTTTGCGACTCCATATTGCTGTCAACCCCGTATAACTTGCCACTCCGCGTCGTGTTCTCTGTGTCTGCGGTCGTGGTCTCCTTGCCACACACCATCTGGCACTCCACTCCCAATCCACATTGTTGTCTCCGGTGTCGTCTCAAAGGCACCCAATTTCTTCAGAACGTTTTCCCTCCAATGTTTACTTCGTACAACCTGTCACCGACCGTAGCAGTTATCACACCCTTCTTCCATCGCTCTTGACTATCGGGTAATGGTTGAACCCACAGTTCTTCCCCGACTGTTAGCCCAGGTAGTACCCGTGCACCGCGGTCGTAGTACCGTTTCTGAGTGGTCATTCGTCGTCTCAAATTGTTCTATAATCGCTCGTGCTGTGGCAAAACTGGGCGCAAAAGTGTGGAAGATGTCGGCATCAGAGTTCTAGTCCATTGGCTGTAAAGGTGCTGCACTGGGCTCAAACCGATATTCGTTGAAGGTGTTGCAATTCTCTAGTAGCAGGAGGCACGGGTCATCGCCAGTTGCCCTAGTCTTTGATAACAGTCGCTTGGCCCGCTTCACTGCCGACTCCGTTTTCCAATTCGAGTGACTGTGATATGGGCTTGCTTGCTGGTGCGCGAATTCCCACTTGGTGGCGAATGCCTGGTACGCAGCGTTGATAAACTGGGGTCCATAATTAGAGACCAGCTCTTCCGGTATACCGTGCCGCGCGAACTGACAATTGTGTTTGTTCATTACTGCCTCTGTGGTCGTAGTGGCAAGTAAATCGATTTCAACATAAGCACTATAGTAATCCACCGTGAGTAAGTAATCTTTCCCGCTATCACTGAATAAATCCACCGCCACCTTCTGCTACGGTAGGGCAGGAACATCATGCAGCATCATTGGTTTTCCTTTGTCTGCCGGATTTCGTGCGAATGGCACGCCCCACAATACGATACATAATCCTTTAATTGACCCGTCATTTCTCGCCAAAAAGTCAATTCTCTTGTTCGGCTAATGGTATAGTTGGTATCCAGGTAAGCGCGATCAACGTATTTCAGCATATCTCCTCGGAGCGATGACGGATCAGAATACGGCTGCCCTTAAACAGCAAACTATCGTAGACAGAGAATTCATCACGAAAATTGAAGTAGGGTGTTAGTTCCTTCGATAGCGGCTTTTTTGTCCCAGGCCACCCATTTAGAATAGCGCATCGCAAAGCTGAAAACATTACATCTTCCTCTGTGTGGCGTCTTATTTCCTTCAAGCAATCTTCTGTCACTGCCAGATCCTGTACTAGGTTTACTGCTTCGACTTTTTCCAGATTAGGCTCGAATACCAGCAGATGAGCTCTTGACAGCGTATCCGCGAGGAACATCTATGTACCAGGGGTCATATTTTTGAAGCTGGGTAAGCATATACTGAAAGCGACGAAGAAAGACGTGCAGTGGTTTCCTGGCTATTGACACAGGCGGTTTGTGGTCGGTAAACATAGTTGTCTTTCTTCTGAAAGTATAATCGTTGAAACGGTCCGTGGAATACCTCACCGCGAGCATGTCCTTCACAATTTGCGCATAGCGCTGCTCGGTCAAGGTGAGTGCTTGACTGCATAAATCCAAAAGTTTTCCATTCTGTAAGAGAACAGCACCTATTCCATATTGGCTACTGTCACGCTGTATCTCCAAAGGCTGCACTGGATCGTAATACCCGACTACAGGTGCGTTGATGATGAGGTACTTAATAGTTTCGAATGCGGTTTCTCGTTCTTTTACCCAACTCCACTTTACTCCTTTGTGAGTTAACTTTCTGATCGGCGTTGTGATATCAGCGAGTCTTGGCATCAAGTAACACATCATACCGTTAAGCAATGGATTCCCTTCATGTCGTTAGGGGGCAGCATCTCTCGAATCGACTTAATTGTTCCTGGATCGACGCTGACTCCTTCGGTCGTTAGCACATGCCCATGGAAAATCATCTCGTCTTCCCTAAGTCCAATTTTTTACGTGTAAGCTTGATGTTATTTTGCACACAACGCTGCAATAAACAATGAAGATTAACGTCATGCTCTTCTTCTGTCGAGCCATAGAGCAAAACCTCGTCTGCCACAACAACTAAATCCTTCATCGCTTGCACCAGTCGATTTAGAAAAATTTCACTCGACACCTTCAAAGCAAACGGTAAGCTCAGCCAACGATAACGTCCGAACGGTGTGGCAAAGGTAGTAAGGAAACTGGATTCTTCATCTAGAACCACGTGCCAGAATGCCGAAGAGGTCTACTATCATGAAAGACATAGCTTCGGCCAGACGCGGCAAAATGTCTTATGGGGTAGGTAGCACATAATGCTCTGTACGCAAGGCCTCATTCAACAGTTTCGGGTCAATACACACGCGTAATGATTGCAACCTGGCTAACCCAGTCGGTTGGCTCAACGACTTTGGCAAGCACACCCTCTCTCACTAATTTGTTCAATTCAGCGGAGAACTTTTCACGCAAGGCAAGGAGAACTCTACTAGCCGGTAGCGCTGACAGTCGTATCAAAGGATCTAAGGACAAGTGAGCGGTGCCCTCAAAGTATCCCGAACTCGGACTAAACACAGAAGGAATTTGATCACTAATAGCGGTTACTCCCTGGCAAGCATGCACGAAACGATGATGATTAAAAACAACAGAACCGAGAGACTAGATCGCATCAATGCCCAGAATCGGCGTGAGCATCTCATCCACGATCACAAACTCCAGTCGATGTGCGGCTCCGTCTCTTGTGTTAATCTGTAGCAGTCTGGAGATTCCAGATTTGATTGTGTAAAATTCTAACTGAAATTATTTCATGGTACACCTAGGCGAGCGATGCGAATTGTTGAAATGGTTGCTGAGTTCGGTCGCTTGAGTTGAGCATTGTCATTCTGCTTGGCGCTCGTTTCGGCAAGGATAACGACACCCGACTTTTTAGCATTAGTCAAGAGCTGATGTAGGTCCTGGTAGAATTCGTCCTTGACTGAGTCGCCACTGCAGTCAGTTGGAGAGTACACGGAGACCACAAACAAGTTGTGTCTCTCTTCGCGGTGTCTGTTGATTCTACATGAACTCCGAAGCCGAACTACACATAGTCGGCTATTAATAGGGAACCAGTCCGGTAGTGCCGCCTCGGCCTTGTCACTTAGTGCTATACCTACACCAGCCAGTCTCACTGAGGCTGCTTCTGGATCTCCAGAAAGACGCAGGTGATATCTGACAAGGCATGCGTGCTTGGTAAGCAGTATACAAACGTCATTGTCAGAGAAACAAATATGCCAAGCAGAAAACGAGCTTCAAGATTCTCTGAAGAGTATTGTCTGGATGAAATTATTGTAACTGAGTCTCAAGTTCTCCGGTAGCTGAGAGAAGTGAATCCAACTAAGGCTTCCGGGCCAGATTCTGTACATCCAAAACTACTGCACGAATTGGGCAGCAAAACAGTCGACCTCAAACTTTTTATGTTT